>CM022544.1:17235870-17712991 GCA_012273795.1 Dendrolimus punctatus
TTTATACTGCACAAATGCAATGTGCCTACCCGGCAACGTGGACCCAATCTCATACAACCAGCTTGTACTTTATAATCCGTAGCACCTGGCTAATGATTACAGCCGAATTACGACCGAAAATTGTAATAGAACAAAGGCTGTTCTCTAAGAAAGTATGTCAAAAAATAAGCAAACAAAATTACAACTACTTCAAATGCCGACAGTTAATAAAATGTGTTTTTACAGACGTGCAGGTGGAATTTATTTTTGTCGGCGCCTAGGTTATAACAATATTAATATTGATTAATGTTCTTGCAAACCGATACTAATCTTTTACAGGTGTTTTATTACCCCTTCGAGTTTAAGTGATCTACTAATCGCGTTGATCCCTTTGTGCCTGTGTCCTGGTAAGACATCATAATTACTATCTTCTATTGTTTGCACTTTGTCGCACATAAAAAGCCATTAAGCTTTCAAGACTTTTTTTTAAATTGGTAGACACACTGTTGCAGCGGTTGAGTTTAGCGATAAGCGTAACTGTGTCAATTTACAAGAAAAGAAGTATGGGAAAATTTGGAAGGGAATTTGAGAATAAGCACGCATTTACCTGATTAATGGGAACGAAATGAAGCTGCTCCTCCGCTCAGTAGTCCACTTCACTTCACTTTATTTGTTAATTATGCTATACTTTAATTAATGTAAGATGTTTAATATATTTCACAGTTGTGGTGTGGAGCGGGCTATTTATATTATATTATGTTATTTTATATATATATTTGCATTTACGGTAAGGTTACGCTTGTGTCTGGATAATATACAAAGGAGCACTCTGAGGCCGAACCCAAACACCCAGACCATAGAAACTAACAGGAAGTTCGTTCCCGAACCTCTGCGTTTAAGTGAGATCGGCCAGCTAAATCTTAGCCCGCTTAAAGGCCGTCGAAATTTCAAGGACTAGTTTAGGCTATTTTACAAATATAGATAGGGTCGGTCATTTGAGATTGAGTTGCTTGAGTTTCAACTGCGATCGAGCGTTCCCTAATGTACTTTCAGAACGAGTATCTTATAACGATGGATTTGCGTGATTTATGTCATTATGATAGTCTGATTTACAGTGTGAATTTATTCATCGTATATATCGGTCAGCGTTATTTGTAAGAATTGTGAAATTATGAGTTTAAGTCTAATAAACTTTATGATTGTTGTATATATTTAAGTTTGGGTAGTGGCAACACCGCAGAGACACAAAAAGAGTCAAATAAAACTAGTGTTAATTGTGAGAATTGTTTTATTTATAATGATTAAGACAAAACAGTGATAACTCCAACGGTATTTTAAATTCGCATCCCACAAATACGTAACATATTTTACAAGTAAGATCAAATAGTATGATAATTAGTGCCCGCTCGTTTGTATGAAAATGTGTAATTTATTGTAACAGTTATTACCTACCTAATAATAAGGCTTTGTATTATCATTTCTAAGTAATTCGGTAGTTGACAATTTTTCAGGAACAGGTTTATTTCGAGCCTTATTGTCTATTTTAGACAAAATATTAATATTTCAGCAAAAAAACAACATTAACATATTTAATTTAGCAATTTTATAAATATTTTGACATTTCGTAACAAAAACGGGTCAAGCTGTCATGGCGTCTCGCATGACGTCACAGTGTGCAAAACAAACATCTGTTTCGTTGAAGTGTTATCTGAGAAATCATTGATAACTTCTTGTGTTTTGCACACTATGACGTCACGCGCTCTGATCGGCGTTCATTGTCACATGGCTAATGGTTGCAATATAACAATTTTATTGTTTAAAATATCAATTAATATTTAATATTTTATTAAACAATTCAATTTTTTTTTTTTTTTTTTTTTTTTTTTTTTTTTTTTTTTTTTTTTTTTTTTTTTTTTTTTTAGTTTATTAAATTTTTATATATATATTTAAATAAACAATTAATTTTTGTTATATTTAGATCGTAATCTACGATATATATTAAAATCAGCCTATATTTTTCATGCTGTCAACTACCGAATTCACGTCTATCCTAACTTAATATTATAAATGTGAATGTAAGTTGTTTGTTACGCATTCACGCGAAAACTACTCAACCGATCATCATGAAACTATGTACACATATTCTTGGAGGTATTAGAAGTAACATAGGATACTTTTTATGAAAAGAAAACCACGCGGGCGAAGTCGCGGGCAGAAGCTAGTTCTTTTATAAATGGACGGCCATTACACCGCTGAAACAGCCAATAAAATCCTATGAAACAGATATACAGTAGACCGCAAAAACAGCAGATACAAAGAAAACGCATAAATCACTTAAAACAAAAATATTCATGGGAAAAAAGCGTCGGACATCGGCCGAGCGTTGAATACCGAAAAACTATTTCCAACACATTCATACATATATTCATGAATTGTCACAATTGGTACCATTGTCATTGTTAAGCCCAAATTTAATACATTCTGTCGTATACACCTTTATTCTTTAAACGCTAAGCTTCAAAATGTCATAACGTGACATTTTATTAAACTTGTCATTCTTAAAGACGTTCGAAATATATCTTGCGGTCATCCTAGCCCTTATTGTAATCAGATAAAGATTAAAACTGCGAAATACAGATGTAAATAAAACTGTGCTTAGTAAAAAGAGTTGTTACCAGTTCCTTTGCGAGTAGATCTTCAAGACAATCGTAGTTTTGATAGCGAGCGTTCCAAAACATCTTTTTTGGTTAAGTTGGTAGGACTGTTATTATGTCGTTGAGTTTTTAAAATGAGCATTTTTGGATATTTTCATGTTGAAACTATGGTTATCTTGATTAAATACCGTCACAATGGTCAACCACTGGCGTCATACTGGTTATTATTTCATATAAAACCATTTTGCTGCTAGTGGTCAAATTGAAATTCAAAAGTTTTTATTCTAAGTTACACTGGAGAACAATTTTTGAAGGTCATACATATCAAGTCAAAATTTAAATATTTTTTTTATATTGCTAAAATAATAAAATTTGTTTGTTTTATGTACATAATAATATTCTCTTTCACTTTGTTTTGCTGTGCACGTGATCGGTACAATGATTATTTATATTATTTAATTAATCATTGATGATTGTGTTTTTTTTATTATTATTTTTTATGATATGTTGTCTATAAATACGCAATATTTTTATCATCATTAAACTGCGTTGTAAACTATGTTTTATTATGTGCTTTGTTGTAAATTATGTATTGTCCTTGGTGACATCACTTGCTGGTCCCAGGCCGAAGAATGGCGCTTGTCTTAATTGGTCAGCATCTTCTGAGACTGGGTTCAATTTTAGGACTTATTCTGTTTGTATTGTTTTGCTAAACAGCAATACGCTGTATTGTTTTTGTCCTAAATAAAATATGTCTCTTTGTGCAGTAAGAAAAACATATTTATTATATTACCTGTTGTGTTTATATCAAGGAAAGTTCCTTCTACAGCACAAGGAATAGAACTTGATGAAAGTGAAGCCGCAAGGGATGTAGCAGTACCCCCGCTTAGATTATACTCCACTTTAATAACGAACCAAAAAATAAGTTTTATATTAAAATTTTAGGGAGAAATTTAATTATTTCACGAAGGCCCGTTTTTAATTAACGGATCGGAGCGAAATATTACTCAAGCAATAACAATATCGGATTCTATTGTGTAATTTGTAGGTAGGTATATTTAAGGTATAGTGGTGCGATTACCAATAGCGATTCCTTGGTCACTAGATACGTGTAGAGTCTAGACTTCTTGCATCTGCTAGATAGCCAAATTGATTCAAGATACTGTTACGAGTTGCGAGACTCGAATTAAAACGCCGTTGGAATTATTATAGAGTTTATAAGAACTATACAAACACGTAGGTATAACACAGGTACAAATATAACCAAACACAACAAATCCAAACGTAATGCAGCAGGTCGTAATTTAAGATGAAGCCCAAAGACCGTCACTATTAGTTTCCCGATTGTACACACGTCTCGCCTTGATCGTAGTTGTTGCTGAATTGCCCCCCTCCCTCAATCAGGCCATCGTTTTATACTGCACAAATTCAATTGTGCCCGTTTCGTAGTTAACGTGATCCTTAACACCTGGCTAATGATTCGACCGCAGCGGCCATAAACGAGTACAATAAAACAATCAGCTGATCTCTAGAAACGCATGCCAATAAATAAGTAAAAAAAAGAAGACGATTATAAAAGAATTCCAACTAGTTCAAATGCCGACAGGTAATAAAATGTGTTTTTTTTATAGATATGCAGGTGGAATATGGTTTTGTCTAAGTTGTAAAAATACTAATATTATAATAAATATATAATATCAGCCCATAAATGTCTGCAATGCGGCGCTCGGGCCTCCCATTATAGGGGGAATGGACAGTATATCCTCCACGCTTGTCCAAGACGGCTTGGCAAGTTTGACACATCGGTTATCTTGATGTGTAGGTTGCATCACGATGTTTTCCTTCACCGTTGTTAGTACTACGTTGTTTTTATATTAGGTCAGAAGAACTGCCTAAGTGATGCGTGAGTTTCAGCCAGGATTTAAACCCGCTTACCTATGATTGATTAGCCTCATACTTTGTAATAGTTAAAATATTGTTCCAGTATTGAAATTCAACGCTTTGCCCTTAATTCCAGGGTCATAGCATACAGCCTAGCTGCTCCACTATCGCTGGTAGGCGGTTGTCCTTACTCATCACCTTGACATAAGGCTAAGTAAGGAGTACCGACGAGTGTTAGTGAATATCCCCGACTCAGGTGGTCGCAGCATTTCTTCAGAGGTGCTATCAGCACCCAAACGTGATGAATTCCACGTTCGTCCACCGCATTTCCCCAACGATAGATAGCCCTCAGTCGGATTTCCTTTAAAAGGCTGGGGGGTAACGCATTCCTTCTTTAATTTTGTTCTTTCATAGGGACCACAAAATGTATTTACCTTCCAGATTTCTTCTTTCTCTATTATGGTATATGTTCTCACATCACATATTCTCGTATTTACACATAACCCATTCATCTCTTTTTTTGCCTATATTGATATTATCTCCAATCTCCCAGATTACAGTTTTTTGTATCAAATCATTTTCATCTCCTCAATGCATGAGCATACTAATGCTATGGCCCATACTGTTTTACTCTTCTATTTTTTTTTGATCAAATCACACCACACACTTCCAGGTGGCAGGAAATTTGCTCGTCTGGTTGGCTACCAAACCTGATCTAGAGTATTGCATCATAACAATCCTGAGTTGTATTTCGGCTTTAGTGGCCAGGTTTCAATTCCCACTTCGAGCCCGGCAGTACATTAGTAGCACATTTGGAGTAACGAACATCCATAGATGACGGTAATGACAGTAATATCAGATGGATCAACAGAAATAAGTTAAAATTTCGGCGCTGGGTTTGGGATAAGTGAACTGTGTCAAATTGACCAATAAGAACAATGGGACAATTTCGAAGGGTAGTGGGAAGAAAAGCACACACGTAATTGTTTCATGAAGCAATTGATATTTACATTGCACAATTGCACTTTGGTAATTTAATTTAGGCTGAGTATTCGTACGGGCACCGTACGAATAAATATAATTTATTCGTCCAGTACCCGTACAAATAGACACGTCGAATCGCTGAGTCTATTAATACGGGTACTGTACGAACAATTTATAATTATTAATACGGGTACTGAAAATGTTCTTAAAAAGGCTCGGCCAAAAAAAAACCTAACCTAACCTAATTAAAGATTGAAAATAAGTATTTTACGAAGTTCTTCCAATATATACAAGAGCAGTACGCAAATACTCGCGTATAGTTTGTAGTAACATATAAGCAGATCTTGTTCCGTAATGTACAGAGCCAGTACACATAGGGACTAATCGTGTATGTGTCGGAAAATTAATTTTGGGTGGTTATAAAAAAAATAACCACGAACCTATATTACCTATATTCTAACCTATATTAAAAATGTTCCGATTTGTTCATAATAAATAAATGTGCCGTGTGTCTATTTATACCCCACCCTCATTTTAGAATTTATTTATTTATTTTTATTTTCATGTTTTCAATAATTCTTTAAAACATGTCATTAAAAAAAACCTAACCTAACCTAATTAGAAAACAAGCTAATCATCCAATTCATTCTTAATTAAAAAAAAATAATTGTATATCTGTACGAATAAATATAATTTATTCGTCCAGTACCCGTACAAATAGTCACACCGTTTATTTTATAGTTTATTTATATTAAGAAGTGGTGAGGGTTATATTACATTTATAAGCGGTGCGGTGCGGAGCGGTATTAAAATGTATTTTGCGCTTATTTCATATTAATTTTCTTTATAATATACATTTACATTGTTTTCGGGGCGAATTAATTTAATTTGATGGCATGACACGAATGACTGACTGGCGTTTGTGCGAAAAAGGGAACGCGGTCAGATTTAAAGGAAAAAAAATAATACTTAATGAAAGTTTGTATAGGCTGAAAGAATTTTACTTGGCGGAACTAGAACTACTAACTAGAGCTAAGAAAGCCGTTAAAATCTAGACTAATATTTAAATTAAGTTATAGGCTTTAATCATTTAAAAGTACTAATTAGTGCTGATGGAAGTCTACAAAGTTAGGAAGTTTAATCAAAAAAGTTTCACGCAGAATCTAAGGTCAATATTCAACAACGCTGAGCATTGGTGTAAGAATTAAGACATGATTAGCCATTAAAATCTTTGAACCTGAGAAGAGATTATGTTCTTCCTAGCCTAGATAGATAACACCACTTAATTAAAATTACGTTTTAACGGTTTTAAGCCTGGTATTTTGATTTTTGACTATGAAATCTTATACTAATATATAAATCTGAAGAGTTTGTTTCTTTTCTTTTTTGCTTGAGCGCGCTAATTTCAGGAACTACTGATCTGATTTGAAAAATTCAGTGTTAGACAGCCCGTTTGTCGAGGAATGTTATAGGCTATGTATGATCACGCTAAGACCAATAAGTACCAATGAGGAATATTTCAAAGTCGGGGGGTTTTATTAACTTACTGTTTTTATTTAACTATTCCAGGCGAACGAAGTCGCGGGCAAAAGTTATTTATCAAGAAATTACTAAAGAATGGCAATTGCCCTACAGGAATCCTCATTAACCTTGTTACTTATATATTATGCACAACGCATGTAAGGTAATAATTTTGCATTGCAATATTTTAAATACATTAGAATGTGTTCGCAAGCGCACTGTGCACATCTTATGTGAATTCGTAAAGCGCTTGTAGGCTCCCGCCGATTGTCAGTTTTTCGGACGAACGCTTTAAGTGCGCGTAGTGTGATTTTAACGGTCATTCGCAATAGTTCGCCGTGCTACGAACAAGTATGGACAATTTAAAAATGGTTGGCAAAGAGGACTGGGGTGAGGTTCAGTTTTCTACCAACGACAGGATTAGAGATCGTTTTTTATACGATGGTTTAATGAAGTAATTGAAACACCAATAATAGTTATGAAAACTTCATAATCAAGTGGCTCCACGGCGTTTACACTAAAAGACTGCCGGGAACAGTCGCTCACTGTTGAACGCACAGCGTGCGCGTGAACCTTTCACATCATAATTGCATTTCATGTTGCGTTGCAAATAATTTGTACCCAGTTTAATACGCGTTAACGCGTCGTCTACGCTTGACATGAAATTCCCATGGGATTCCCAGGCCACAAAGTATCGCAGATAATCACCAGTCAGTTTCACGTTACATGTCTATGGGCCTCTACATGTGTAGGCCTTCCCATGGTCCCTCAAGCAAGCCCCCCAAAAGTCGGGCCATTTTTCTATCCCATGGTCTTAGAAGTCATGCAAATGTAAATCAAGCTTTACAATAAGCCGACAAACAGGGGCCATACTCACAATAAATATTAATAGCTCACCCTTCTTATATTTAACTATTAATAATTCAGATTATCAACCTAAACATTTCGCCTCCATTAACTCGATACGATATTAATGGACTCCGATAGATATTCAAATTATTTATGAATAAATTCACAATAGTATTTCGGTTTAATACCCGTGTAAACTTATTTAACAATATATGAACGTGACACGTGCTAACTTAAGCCAATTTCGCTTGTACATATATTCATTCATGAATATTCCATGCGTGGTCTGCAAGTGAGAGCGTGGAAAAAATGGTCTATTACATTGCAAAAATGGGATAACTCCAAAAAAAAATATTCGCCTTACTAGCTCGCCTACTGTTCTTTTTTTTTTAAACCAGTGAGTTTCGAATATATTTGCTTACTCAGTGAAAAATGGTTTTAAGTTTTGAACTAAGTTTTTAACTGTCGGTTTTACGTTTGCAAATGTTCAGATACATGTACAGTTAGAAATATTTGTACGTAAGAAAACAGAGAAAGAAGTTAATTGGCGACTAGTTTCTTTATAGCTTTCCTTTGCCGTCAGCATGTCGTAATTTTAACCACTGGTTACCAATAGCCCCTTGTCTGCCAGATGAGAGATATATAGAAAGATCACCAATCTTCCGAAGCAGCAGAAAGGCCAAAATAAGCCACTGACGGCCAACCAAAGGCCGTGGTGGCCATGGAAGCCACAGATTGGTCGACCGATCTGTTGCTGAGCTTATGCAAAGCCCACGAGATTACCAAACGTGGTATGTCGGTAACAAGAGCTACTGTGTACCTATTTTTTATTTTTATCTATGCACGAACGGAGAAAGAATACAATTTCCTGTGGCCGGGCAGCCTGTCGTAAAAGGCGACAAAACAACCCACAGCCAGGTGGAAGGGCATTTGCCCGACTGGATATTTACCACCCCTGGTCTAAAGTATGTGGCCATAACAACCTTGATTTGTGTTCCGGCATTAGTGACTAGATTCCAGTTTTCCTTAAGATAGCAGCAGCGTATTTCTAGCAACTTTGGTGTTACAAATGTCCATAGGCGATGGGAACCGCTTTCCATCAAGTGGGCCGTCTGCCTGTCTGCTGATCTTCTGCAATAGGAAAATATATATACTGGGAATATTATAGGGATACGTCGTCGACAGGTAGTTACCTAATGACTTAGAGCTGAAGGAAAGACTGTCATCAAGACATCCCAACTAAGTCCAACAAAAGGAGATTCAAATCACTAAAGAAATAACCCCGAAATTTTAAAAACTAGACTTATGCCATTTTGTAACATAAATATATCAGCTTTCTCTTTCCCGCGTGGTAGAGCACTTACTTCGCAATATAGAGCAATAATCCATCTTTATTTGTCACTCACAAGAGATCTATAGTTATCGTTGAAAACATTATTAGAATACCATTGAACTACTATTTTCTGGAAGGTTCCGTTTGATATCATACGTAGCAAAATGTAGTCCTGTTCATATACAGGTGAGTCATTTTAATTCCACCAGATATTTTAGAACCTTGTGCTCCCCTTAGATTTTACGTTGATCTTTATTTTTACTTTCATTTGAAAGTGAACTTGTTTATTATTTAAGCGGGAATTTTGAGCATGGTTGCCAGACATACACTTTCATTCATTACATAGCATAACTCTTCTCCTTCTACTATGGTAATGTATATATATATCTATCTCCTTCCCCCCAAAACACCGAATACGCGCGAAATGCAGCGGCGACGGCGCGGCTGCACCACTTCTCTTCGAACCCTGGGACACTTAACTTCTAATATAAATCAAATACAATATCAAAGGCCGGCCCAGTGAACTTTCGACTTGTTTTCTGTGATTGTGCAAAGTGCAGCGTGCTAGCGGATGTAAACTACATGCTATGTAAGTTATATGTACTCATATTTATTACTTTTTAAATACACAGCAACGGACGCACAAAGTTGAGCTATTTGCTAACCAGCGATTTTTATGCGGATGCCCGGATACGTTCATAAAGTATTCTTTTTGAAATTCGGGCATATACAGAACTCGTATCTTTTTTTCAATAGAAATATCTAGTTTTCACTTCAGAAATGAAAAGAGCAGAAAAGTTTACGTCAGAATACATAGGGACATATTTTTTATTGTAAACATAAATTACTTTATATTAAACAACATAAAAAGAAATAATATATTATCCGCTCTGCGCCGCTAAAATGGAGTTTAATAATATGAAATACAATACATACAGATATAAATAAATATTATAAACATATAAAACCAGGGAACTGAAGACGTGAAAGTGAGGAGCAGCTGTAGTTCCTGTCCATTAATCAGGTACGTGCGTGTTCAATCTTACATTCCCATTTAAATTGTCCCACACTTCTTTTTTTACAAAATTGATATAGGCCACTGTATCTTAAATCGAGTGCCGCCGCAACAAAAGTAATTAATTTATCAAATTGATCGACCGACGCTCTTGGGAATTATTAATGTTACGTGTTGCAGGACTCGAATTAAAATGACTATAGCATTTATTAGAACTATACAAACACGTATAACAGAGGTACAAATATAATAACACGCGAAAATCCGTCACTAAATAGATTACCGAATGTAGTACACAAGTCTTACTTCGCTTGTGCTTATCGCTCCACTGACTATACAATACAATGAAATACTCTTGATTTTTACACAAAGTAAGCAAAGAAAGACAAATGCCGAATAGGTAATAAAATGCTGGTGTGAATTTGTCTTTTGCATCCAGGTTATTTATAATGCCCAAATAAAACGAAGGTTATTATAATCGGTAGTTGTAGACTTATTTCCAGAATTGATTGGTCATCACTTCCCCGTGTTAAATTTAACGATGTAGTCATAGAAATCAGTGAAACTGTTAAGAATCTGGGAGTTGTCATTGACAGAGAACTGTCTTGGCGTCCTCACGTAACTGAAATCAGTAGGAAACTTTTCGCGTCATCCGCTTCGCTCAGAAGGTTGAAGAATTTCCTGCCTACTGCTACTAAGGTTATGCTTGCACAATCCTTGCTTCTTCCCCTACTTGATTATGCAGATGCCTGCTATCTAGACATAACCCAGGAACAACTAGATAAGCTAGAACGCCTTCAAAATGTTTGTATCCGGTTCATATTTGGTTTGCGTAAATATGACCATGTCTCCGAATTTCGTGATAAGCTTAAATGGTTACCTATTCGCTTTCGCCGGAATGTTCACCTACTCTCACTTTTACACAATATCCTTTACAATCCCTGTTCTCCCCAATATTTAAAGGAACTTTTTAGTTTTCTCTACCAATCTCATTCCTGCAATTTGCGCTCAAATGAAAATCTTTTATTAAGTATACCTGCACACACTTCTTCCTTCATAGGAAATTCTTTTGCCGTACAGGCTGTTCGCCTGTGGAACTCCCTCCCTTTATCAATCAGACAAGCTAAATCAATTTCTACATTTAAAAGTATGGTCACTGACCATTACTGGTCCATTAAATAAAAATCGTTGCATTAAATTAATGTATCTATTGTTTGAATGTATATATATTTATAATATCATCATATATCTAATTATATATGTATATATGATTATCTATATGTATATATAAGTAGTATAAGTATATAGTACTTTATTTAAATTTTGTTTTTTTTATAATACACCACCAAAAATCTTATATTTAAATTTCGTTCAAAATCTCCTGACACCGGGTTGCCTGGAAGAGATCGCTATAAGCGATAAGGCCGCCCATTGTTCTAAAACAAATGTATCCATATCAATTGTCTAGATTTAAGTTTATGGTGAACAATAAAGAGTTTTCATTCATTCATTCATTCAATGCCCAATGGGTCAAATTATATTATGAACCTAGTTTTAAAACAGGACACTTCCAGTTATGTAACATCCTGATCCATACATTGAAAGATGTTTGTGGAGACCCCTAAGACGCCGACGCTTTATGTGGATTTTCTTACCACATGAACTCAGCATTTTTTTATATCTATATAGAATTGAAACCCTTGTAGTGAAGCACAAAGCGACCAGAGTTGTATAAGATACCCTATACAAACATATCTGAATATAATAAACTATAATATTAGATAGTATTCAAGATACCAGAAACAAGAGATAAAACAGACTTTTTGAAAGAAATCCCAATTTTATTTAACTTAAGTTTGCTAAGTGAATTATTAATAGATCGCGCAAAAACAGCCCATAACTGTTCCACTGCTGGGCTCGGACCTCCCACGGTAGGGGAATGGATGATATGCCCGCCACGCTTGTCCAAGGCGACTTGGCAGGTTTGACACATCGGTTATCTCGATGTTCAGGTTCTATCACGATATTTTTCTTCGTCGTTGTAAGCATGTGGTAATTGTAACAATATGCCCATTAGGTCACACAACTTGACTAATGTATGCGTTCCGGCCTGGATTCGGACCCGTGCTCTTTGAGTTTCAGATACATGCGCTAGCCACTACGCTACCACAAATTACCTAACGATGACTATCTAATATTTATAATACCTAAAAAATATAAAATCTGTAAATCAATTAACATGAAAATATTTTGTTATCATATTGTTACTGCGAGCGGAGGTACGCACTTGAGATTGGAAGGAAACACCATTTTATTATACTAAACGCTTTTCTTAATTTAAACAGCCGTACGTGATTGTTCTTCGCAATTATGCCCCTAGACGCATAACTAACGACCCACTGGACCGACGACAAGATGTCTCACTCACAATACCACCTCCTGCTGCTGCGGTGCTCACCTCCGAATTTACCGCACGTAGCTCTCTTCTGAAGCTCTTTTAAACTTTGTTATAAACTCCTCCTTCACTCAACTGTCCATTAAACTTTCACTAAACTCACTATTTAACTCGTCACTGTCTTTCACTGATCTCTTCTTCCAACTCCCCAACTTCTGTCTGTCACTGTCTTCTTTGAAACTTTTCTTCCAACTCTTTTGTATTGCACTTGTCGCTTCGCTGTCTTCATCTGAACTCTATGATAGGCGCACCTAACGCTGCTTATATACCGGAAAGAATCTTATTTAACCCAGAACTTCGATCAATATTTCGTGTTGTTCATCTTCTATCCCTTTCGAAAATATATCTATCTTTGTCTTATTCTTACAGAATCTTCTAAATTTTTCTAAAATTTCTTAAACCAATCGTTCCACCATCACTCGCCACAATATATTTATCTACTAAAGCTAACAATTTCTTGACCTATTTCCTGCACACATTGCAATTCAAATCACAACTCCCTGTGGACTATGGAGTATTTCTATCCTTGACTGGTCGTATGTTCATAGCAAACATCTCGAAGTCAATCCAGTCATAGAATACGCAGACAGTTTGAACAATATTGAATCAAATACTTGTATGGACATATCTCAATGAGATTCGATCGAATTTATTATAGAACTTTTTACTTGACGTTCGAGGTTATACTAATACTCACTCTGGAAACGTGTAAATGCCTGTCAGTCTTTCCCGTGCTCTGACTATTATTGGACAGATTAGTTTTATATGTTTATTTATGTCGAAACAGGAGGTCTTCGTGTTGAAATGCTCGTTAATGACTGCGTACACGGTGTTCAAACGTCCATACGTGTAATACACCACACACTCTGTGTGTAAAGTGTATTACATCATTTTAAATTAATATTTAACTAATAGAAATATTTATTACATATTTGTTTATTTACTTATTGTAAATATTCAATTCTTTTTCTGTTCTTTTAACTACGGAATATAATGAGTTTTGTCAATAAATCCTATGCGTTACTGCTATGTAGGCGGGTAAAGCCTTATCGTCACAGGGGAATTCTATCATCCGACATATGTGTAGTGTGTTGTAAGTGAGCCTTCTGTATATTCGGTTATCCCAGTCCGGATGTCGGGAGCCCATCTGTTTTCATTTGTATGTTAGTTCGTGCTGACTCAACTTTATGTGCAACTTGAGCTTGGTAAGTTGTTTTGGTGGTTTTGTGTGCAGTCAGTTACATAAGGTCGTTTCATGAACTCTTAAAGTTAACTGCTTGCCCATTCACTGGCTTTAGTTACTCTCATATAATATATAAATTGGATATAAAAGTAAGGAGAGATATTTTTATCTCTTATAAATATTTGTACATTATTGTAACGAGGACTTTGTTGAAAGTATGCGTGAAGCAGTTCCATTTCTTTGTTGCTGTAGTATATGGTACAAAGCTGACGGTCCACTTCGTGGAAAGTGGTTACTGTCGCCTATGGGCATTAGACTCAGGAGGGTAAGGACAAGTGTGTGCACCTGTGCGCGAACAAATGCTTGAGCAGCTTATTATATCCTGAGCAGTTGACGTGACCGATATATATTATATCCGTTCCGGCACGGATGATCTCTTTATGTTATGTATGCTGGTCTTCAGATTTTGCATCCAACTCAGTCCTGTAACCTTACCTAAGTCATAGCTGCAATAGGGTATGCTACATTTACCGAAATGCGGTTAACACTCCAAGACTCGTCTGCTCCATCGGTCTTGCCACAATTCTACTCTGTCGACTATCTCTTTAACTTACTAATTTGAATACCTACCAAGACTGACAAACAAACACCTGAATTAGAATCAAGAATCAAACTCCAAGTGTGAGCTACTGTGTATGTAAACACCATCACCTGTAGCCGAGAATATACACCAGGTCTATAAAAACCACCATTACATAATATTGTTTCACCCTTAGATCATATGGATTTATCTTAGAATATAACTAGCTGACCCGGCGAACTTCGTACCGCCATATGTTTTGAATTCCTAAAAGACTGTTTCATGACACAAATACAAAATCACCATAATCGGTCCAGGTGTATAGGAGGATTCTAGAACCCGATGTCAACGCCACCTACCGGTTCTAATTGCGAATCTAAACAATGCGGGAACCCACTCAAAGACACAAAAACAAAATCACCAAAATCGCTCCCGGTGATTAGGAGGATTCTAGAACCCGATCTCAGCGCCACCTACCGGTTCCAACGGTATAAAAAGTATCCTATCTTTGAAGTTGGATCAAACTGCACACGGTGTGCAAATTTGATTAAAATCGGTTCAATAGTTTTGGAGTTTGTTGGCAACATCATCGTGACATAAGATTTTTATATATATAAGATTTTAGGACATCACACGATTCTTTGCAATCCATTGCACTATTCTTGCACTATTCAATAACTTAAATTCAGGTATTTTTTTCAATTTCCTAAATGTTACTTAAACTTAAATATTAAAGTGGTAAATGTTTTGAATGACTCCTAAACACACAATTTAACTGAAATTTTATTCAATAATAATTGATCTCATAAGAAAAAACAAAGTACAGTAGTTTAATGAATGATGAATATATAATAATGGATGAATTAGGCAAATCGTTCCACCGAACCGTGTTACGAGAATGAAATTCAAGTATTTCCAACGAATATCATGAACTCAACGCAAAAATTTTACTTGTTGAAACGAGTTTTCGAAATTCGTTACTACCCTCGAATCGAAATCGAACTGGAACACAGAACCTTTTAGTCCTTCAGAGTCATTTGTTTCGGTTCTCTGTCTCCCTCTAACACGTGTGCTGAGAGAACATTTCGGAAACATTTTACCGCGGGAAGCGGTTTTATTTGAATTGTACGGACTGAGCTACCTGGCGTTGTTATTCTAAGGCATGATATAGACACGAGGTATATGAACCTTAGATACATTTTTTAGTCTAGTTATTTAATATCTGTCTTTAATAATTCCTGTTTTAAAATATGAATAATAAACGATTTGAACATCTTCCATTAGGGATTCACAACGACCACGTTCAAGACCGCGATTTATCCCGATCCTCTTGGTTGTCGGCGTTACAATCGTAATGGGTATACGTACTGAGGAACAGAGGGGCAGCTGTATTTCATGCCCATGAATCAGGTACGTGCGTGCTCTTTCTTCCTACTACCCTTCGAAATTGTGCCATTCTTCTTCTTTTTCAATTTGTAACAGTTTGCTTTAAACTAAATCCAACGAAGCCGCAACACATATAATATATGACTCCTAAAACGCTGTTAGTTGGAAACGTTTTCAAAACAATGGCCATATTTCCACGCTAAATCGCAATAATAATTACTTTACCTTAAGTACAGGTCAATTTCTGATTCTAAATGGATACAATATTTCGTCTCGATATGTTCTCATCTAAGCATAAAAATGCACACTTTATTATCTTTATATTTACATTTTCATTAGATCTCTTAAAAAACTTATGTACTGTTTTTTCTCAGTTTGGAATCCGGTCTTTTGATTGATGAATTTTTTTATTAAATTCTTGTGTATCGTAGAAGTAAGACTTAGTTGTAACATAACATTCTTTAACTAAAACTTGTATTTTTGGGAGAAAATAAAGATTATTTATTGTGTTATCGATATATCGCTTCATTCTCGGTCATCAGAATAAGAACTGCGTGCACATTAGAATGTTATGTTGGCAGACGTTATATTGGTGCATTTGCGGTGAAGTCGAAAATGTTTTATGCATCGTCCGAGTTGGAGCTTAAGGAAATTGCGCTGCTGTTACTTTATGATGGCCACAGATTTTTCCGGCACTCCGTATGTTGCGGAAATGCGTTTTCAACACATATTTTGTGTAAGAAGGTCGGAGCGCAGATGCTATGGAAATCCAATATCAAATATGGTCTTGAATATTTTGTTAGCTTTTATGTAACTTGTTATTAACTTTAGAAATGGTGTATAACGTGGGGGTTGATTTAATTTGATTGGTGCATCTGCGATGACTACCCCGTGGGATGGGGTGACGCACCCCTGGCCAGAGCCAGCTCAATCGCCATGAGGCAAGTATAAATTAAACTTTCTATATATTTGATTACTTAATCAATTTCAGATTATAATATATACAAAATAATAATAATCTTATGCTTAGAATTACAATGTCTGTCTAAGTCGTAGTAGCGTAATGGATATTGCACGCGTCCGCAAAATCAAGGTCGCAGGTTCGAATCCTAGCGGGATGGAATGTAAATCTTTGGTAGACGACCTAATGTGTAATAATACAATTTCCATATGCTAACAACGGGGAAGAAAAACATCGTGATGAAACCTGCACATCAGGATTACCCATGTTGTCAGACCTGCCAAGCCGCTTAGACATGCGTGGTATAATGTCCGTTGTCCTATAGCAGGAGTCCAGTAGTGGGATGTTTGTGGGCTGTTATTATAGAATTACAATGTTAATTTCTCATTTATGTATGTACATAATTTCGTCAATATTGAAAAAGACTAAGTCTTTTTGAAGTGACACATTATAATAATTATGTTGACGGATGTCAGCTATAGGAATCATATCTATAGCAATAAGTTCGATAGAATTATCTGTGAGTATACTCTCTGAAGTTTCACTTTTGAACTTCACACAACTCATTTTTTTTATTTCATTTATTACTTTTTTTTAGGTGATAAAAGGGTACACATTTATTTTTAAATATTTATACACATATAATATTTAAATTACATACTATTGAATACAATGTAAGAAAACTTAACTTATTTGTATTGTATTTTTTTTTTTTTTTTTTTTATTGCAGGAGATCAGCAGACAGGCAGACGGCCCACTCGATGGACAGCGGTTACCATCGCCTATGGACATTTGCAACACCAAAGGTGCTACGAATGCGCTGCTGCTCTCTTTAGAGAGCCTGTCCCTCAAGACTATAAGTAGAATACTGAGCCCAGATCACCGTCTTCCATGGGTAAGGTGCCCAGAAGGCTGGCTACGTTTCCTCGCTGGATCGCCATACTGATCCGTTGGCCGAGGTAGGCACTAGCCCTCTGATCACCTGAAGAGTCGATGAGTCGTTTTGATAAATGATAATTATAATTATATAATATAATATAAATTAATAAATTATATAATCTAATATATAAAATTCTCGTGTCACAGTTTTCGTTGCCATACTCCTCCGAAATGGCTTGACCGACTTTGATGAAATTTTTTGTGTTTATCCGGTATCTATGAGAATCGGCCAACATCTATTTTTCATCCCCCTAAATGTTAGGGGTAGTCCACCCCTAATTTTTTTTTAATTATTTTTACCGGGCAGGACGACGTCTGGCGGGACAGCTAGTTATATATAAATTTATTACTTCTATAATACACAAAACAGTATCGCAGTTTCTTGTTACGCATAGATCCGAATCGTGTCTTTGGAAATACTTTATCTTAATAATAGTGTGACTGGGAGCCGTTTCACGCTGTAATACAACTGAAGTGTCTAGACTTGATAAACTAATGGTACTATAAATTTGACTTGTAAATATTCAAGATAGTTGCGGTAATGCCCTACTCTCTCTAAATAAGGAATAAAAGAACCTGTAAGATGTTTAATTTTTTTCAAATGTTATGTAAATAAATAAATAAGCAGATAGGACTTTACATATGAATGAAATAAACAACTTGTAACTTTTATTTATATTGCAAGCAAACGGATTATTACATGTATATAAAATATAATAAAATGTATAAATAATTAAAATAATTAAAATGTATAAAAATGCATTAGAATTATTGCAATTAGAAAAAGATAATTAAAGATTTACATACTGTTACACACCGACAAAAGTGAATGCACACCTGCAGCTTATTACTTTTCCCGCATTTGGACTTCTTTTTTTTAATTTGTTTTTTAAATTTGTAATTGGAATTCTATTCTTTTTTGGCGTGCGGATTATATTTTCTGGGAAATTGCGTTGATGCTTGCCAGGTAGACATATGGCATCGGTGCATCATAAAGCAATGGCCCAATGCAGAGATGGCAGTCAAGAGACGATTACGAAACAAGCAAGGCGAGTGTACATTCGATAAACTATATAGTGACGGAATTTGCGCGTATTTTTTGTACCTGTGTTATACATGTTTGTATAGTTCTAATAAATTCTATAGTCATTCCAACGGCATTTTCAATTCGAGTCCTGTAACTCGTAACAATATTATATACGTATTGTATCATTATGTACATCGACAACTTGTCACTAGGATTTGCTGTTTTCCATTGAGCACCAATGCGAAATGTGAGTACGGCAGGTTTGACATTTGACATTGGTTATCTCGGTGTACAATGTTTGCAGCACGTGAATATTATAATAACACTGGAGTTTTGCTCGCGGCTTACCCCTGAGTCAAACCTTGATACGTGACCCTTGTTTATTAAGCAAGCAACAAGCTTACTTTCACACAGGTTACATTGCATTCAATTTTAATATATGTAGGCGGCACGCTACGGGGACTCGGTTGTCAAATATTGTAATTTTGTACTTAGATAAAAAATAGGTTTTTTATATGAATTAAATACCTTCAGTGAAACATTATCTCTTCTTCCTTTTCAGCCAATCTCAGTCTACTGCTGGACATAGGCTTTTGCAAGTACGCGCCACATATATCATACCGGCAACCTGCGCAGGTAGTCAGTTCCTACGATACGTTTGTCGAGACGTGGTCTCAACTCTGGGATTATCACAGGAAACATTATGTAACTGATGGTTAAAACCGCTTAAAAATCTGATGCGTGATTTACGAGAAGTTAGCGGATATACAAACAGACGCAAAATTTGACTTTTTTATATGAACTAGGCAGCTAAAAATGCGCCAAAAAACTGATTAAGCGGTGTATAGCCCGGCCGCATGAAACCTGTGAATGGGACAACGTTGGCAGATGCTTATTGGTATAAATATATTGTCCTGCAGTCTTTAAAAAAGCAATCATACAAATCCTAGTTACCTTTTCCGTTCTTGCACAGGTAATGTATATAATATATATAAACAACATAGATATATACATATTTATTCACAAAATCCATAGACAGTTATGTAAATGTTTTACCGAAGGTATCAAAAACGAACGCAATTTTATAGCAATATTACTCAGTATATAATTAATGCTTTCTAACTTAGAACTTGGATATAAACAGTCTTGTCTGCGGTGGAATTAAAAGGCAAATAACTTAAGTGCCGAATGCTTTAAGCTGCTTTGAAGAACCCATTGAATTTCACTTAACTGATAATTAATTTTACTAAAAGCTTTGCGTAGTTTTGTCCCATCTTAACGTGTATAATATATTTTGGTGGGTTTCAAAATTCTAGCTGAGTACCCTTCTATGGGCCGGGTTGGCTGGATTACTTACCAAGCGATCCTTGCATAACGATAACGTATATTATATATACAACATTAATACAATACAATAAAAAATATTTATTTGAGCAGGAACAGGTAAAAACACTAATTCCTGCGCGGATTGGTTGAATTCTTACTAATTTGAGAGTTTAAAGAGTTGATTTTTTTTCATTTTTTGTTTTTTTATTATTATTTTTTTTCATTATATAAATTATTTTATAGTGGAAACTTGATTTATATAAGTATTAATTTTGTGTTTTATATTTAAGAATGTTAATTATTGTATGTTTCCCAAACAAATTAAATAAATAAATAAATAAGCGATCACTGCATAACAATAAAAAAGTTTCTGTAGAACATTAATATAATACAATAGCAACTATCCATGGATGAACGGAGAAATTATTAATATTCCTAGGTGGCTTGGCTGAATTGGTTAATAAGCTAGCACTGTATAACAAGAAAGAAAAAGGGACTGGCGGGTCTCTTAGGGGCCCCGGGCTGGGCACCTATACCCACAATTACAATGTGTTTATAGCTTGCTTCATTAGAAATCCAAGTATTGATGTGGCGGCACTGGACTTTTTGATAAAAATGAATTATATTCACTTGACGTGATGTCTGAAAATTTAGGTGAGGGAAACGGGAAGGGAAGAGCACGCACGTACCTTATGATGGTATATTAATTAAATATCGCGGCGGCTCCTCAGCTTCTCTTATTCCACTTCACAAATGCATTTCTGTAAATAGTTATAAGGCGGGCGATTTAATTTTATGCTTGATGACACGTCATAAACGAATTGACATGCGCGAGTAAAATGAAACCCACCGTTAAATTTAAATGGGGAATTAAAAAATAATTAAAGAAAATTTAATGTAGCCAAAAAAGGTTATATGGCAATACCATATGTAATTGTCATTTTATACAGGAAGTTAGCTTATATGTGTATTAAGTATAGTGTTACACGGTGACAACAGTGAATGCACACCTGCCTGCAACAAAGCATACTTTATTAACTTTCCGTATTTGGACTTCTTTTGCTTACTTTGTGTTTAAAATTTGTAATTGGGAAAACAGCCCATTGTGTTGTAATGTTTAGGATAGTCACTAACCGGGTGTGATTCTTAGAAACTATTGTCATGCGGTCGAGTATTGTGTGGAGATATATTGCATAGTTTAGTATAAAACAATGCCCAAACGGAGGGGTGAGGCAGCCAAGCCATAACCTCCAACAAGGCAAGACGTGTGTACATTCGTAAGCTATATAGTAACGGACTTTGCGCATGTTATTGAATCGTGCAGTTTGTACTGGTTGTCTCGAGTTAATTTGTACCTGTGTTGTACGTGTTTGTATAGATTTAATAAATTCTATAGTAATTCCAACGGCATTTTTGATTGGAGTCCTGTAACTCATAACAATATATTAGATATTGAAAAAATGATAATTACTGAATTTTTCCCAAATAAATCGATTAAATTAATAATCGGCTTGCGCCACCTAGATCCCTGCGCTTCGATGCCAGAACTCCTTGCACCCTCAAGTAAATATGGCTGCACCCTGAGTACAGCATAACACCAGCCAGTTGAAAATCACCCACCTGCGTATTTGTCTACAAAAGACGTAAATAATATATTAAATCAACACAAAAGCGGGATTATTATCAAACAAGTTCTGTTTCGTGATGTTTATAACTTGGCTGTTGAATTTCAAATTAACAACGAAATATTTCGTGTACAATTTTCGTTTACCTTTAAGGAGAACGTGCTTAAATTTAATTAAAACATTCGCTCGTATATACACTACTTTATTTATAGTGAGGGGACGTTCGATAATAGAAATCAACATTTTTATACATCTGTATGTTTTCTATTATTCGAATAATTGATGTTCGAGTGTCACGGCTCTAGCGTTATCGAATACACCATTTTCTTGGTTGTCTGGGATGTTCTTATCCGTCAAAGTAGAGAGCTGTCAGTCAGTCGTTGGATACTACGAATACACGTGTGTGCAACTGAACATTCATTCCCGCCAAAATTAACAAAACTAATATTACTACGATCTAAGGTGTTAGCAGCATCCGGTAAGTACTTGCTTATATCTTCTAAGTCTAGACTTTAAACATCGATCGAGTCTGAAAAACATTTAGAAAACCAGTTCGACATCTCTTCTCATAATATAGCTACCGTCCTTTTGGATGTGTATGCTACAACATCGATATAAGTATCACAAAATTTACATTATTTACGCACCGCTGAAGAATATGATAAAAAAAATAAAAAAAACGTGAGTCCAGCAGACAATGAGACGGCCCACCTGATGGAAAACGGTTATGCCGCTTCGTTAGGTCTTTAGTTTGATCATTCCGCAATGCTTGAAGACGAAATTCTTCGAGCGATGCGTCCTACCTGTAATCATATATGGGGCCGAGACGTGGACATGGATAATGAGCTTGATCCACAAATCGAAGGTCGCTTAATGGCCTACGGATCGAGCTATGTTTTTTTTAATTGTTTGAGTTCAGCAGACAATGATGCAAAGCGATTAGAAATGCGCTGCTCCTCTTTTAAGGGAGTCTGGAACCTTGCTACTAATGCCAGAACAGAACTCAAGGTTGTTATGGCGGCATACTCAAGACCAGTCGTGATAGCCATTCAGTCGAGCAAACACCCTGCCACCTGGTTGTGGATTGTTTTGTCGCCTCTTATGACAGGCCACGTAGCCGCAAGAATCCTATTCTGTATTATGTTGGGAGTATCTCTTGGATAAAATCAGAAATGAGTATACCCGTAAGAGAACCCAGGATACCGACATAGCTCGCACATTAGCAGGCTGAAGACACAGTGGGCCAGCCACGTTTGCCGCAGAACTGATGGCCGATGGAGCATGAGTCCTGGAGTGATGACCGTGTCTCAGAAAA
The DNA here is from genome assembly GCA_012273795.1 of Dendrolimus punctatus. NCBI lineage: Eukaryota > Metazoa > Arthropoda > Insecta > Lepidoptera > Lasiocampidae > Dendrolimus > Dendrolimus punctatus. The sequence goes on from CM022544.1 coordinate 17,258,884, forward strand.
GATAGTATAGGACGAGTAGTGAATGAGAAAAGCGTAGAATCGGAATAGGTTGCGCAAGCTGAGCTAAGCAAGAGGCCTACGTCCACCAATCGAGAACAGTTGGCTGACGATGATGATGAATCGATTTCAAATACAATTTAATATTACTTCTATAGTCGAATGTTTGTACCTCACTTTAATTCTCTAAACTCTTTTGTTTGTTCTTCAAGTACAATATTGAGTCAAAAGTCACAAGGAAAATATTGTGTTCAAATAAGGTCTTAATGAATTATGTTCACGTTACAAATTTGTTTATTGTTGAATTTTACAATGTAGTTCTGTTTCTGTCACATAATTATTTGATTAAGGAAAGTTTTTTAATGTTTTTATTGCAGGAGGTCAGCAGACAGGCTGACGGCCCACTTGATGAAGAGCGGTTACCATCGCCTATGGACATTTGCAACACCAAAGATGCTACAAATGCGCTGCTGCCCTCTTAAAGGAGACTGGAACCTGGTCCACTAATGTCGGAACACAACTCAAGGTTGTTATGGCGACATACTTTAGACCAGGGGTGGTAGCCATCCAGTCGGGCAAATGCCCTACCACCTGGCTGTGGGTTGTTTTGTCGCCTTTTACGACAGGCCGCCCGGCCGCAGGAAATTGTATTCTTTCTCCGTTCCTGCACGGAGCAATTTAGCAGTTTAATTATCATACAAAATATTCATTGTAGTAGGGGTGACAAACATCCCATGTATTTGATATTTGACTTCGGAACCATAAAGAAGTCTTTTGTTTCACCTTCTCCCAATCATTTGGGGTCGCTACAATATGTATTTTCTTCCAAACTCCTCTATTCTGAGATACGTCCTCTGCCATACCGCAAATCATTACATCATCCTTCACACAATCCATCTGTCTTTTTGGTTTTGTACCTTTACATTTATATCCATCATCCTGGCAGTTTAAGATCCTTTTTGTCCCGTAAATTTCATGCCCCTTATTATATCTCCGTACCACCTAAGTCTTCTTCCTCTCGATTTTCAGTGACGGGTGCAACTTTTAAACTTCCTCCTTATGTACCCATTTTCACCTTATCCATTCTTGTACCACCACAAATCCATCGCAATATTCTCATCTCACCTGAGTGAAGCCGTTTGTGGTCTATCACTTGAGTGGCCCAACATTCAGACCCGTATATATCTATCCCGTATATTATTCGTTATACAGATATATAACCTTTCGGAACGATAAAGAAGTATTAATTATTACATCGTATTTTTTTGTTGTTTAAATTTTTTCGAGGCCGTCAGCTGCCTGCTGACGTTTCTGGAGTTACATAAATTCATAGGCGACGGTAACTGCTTTCCATCAGAATGGCTGTCTGTCTGACTGTTGTAGTCCAGCTATAAAAAATACTTATTCGCTTTCAACCCACAAAATGTTTCCTTAAAAATTACTTAATTCCTTGAATGCCTTTTAAAAGTTAAAAATACTGCCTTAATCCAGATTTCAGAATCATATTTTAGTTTTATGGATTATTGATGTATGTAAGTTATATTGTGCATCAATAAATGCAAAAAAATAGTTGGTAACCCTATGTTACAACCTAATTCCGCAGTACGACCTCACAAGGTTAGCTAAGTACAACCATACTAATCCGCCCAAAAACCTGGCAACGCCCTCACGGGCCGACTAAACATGTGTTTCATGCCAAATTCTGCTGTGCAAATATGTAACAAAGTAGAAAACTTGGAAAAAATTACAATTATGTCAAAAATGTCGTGGTAGCGTAATGGTTAGCGCACGCGTCCTAAACTCGAAGAGTGCGGGTTCGATCCTGGTCGAAACGCATGCACCGCTTAAGCAGTTTTCTGACCTAATGTGCATATTGTTACAATTACCACGTGCTAATACCGGTGAAGGAAAACATCGTGATTCAACCTGCATATCGAGATAACCGATGTGTCAAACCTGCCGAGCCCTTGGACAAGCAAGCGTGGCGGGTATACTGTCCATTCCTATGATGGGAGGCCCGAGCCCAGCTGTGGGACATTTATGGGCTAATATTATTATATGTGAATATACTACTTTTTATAGGGTTGTCTCTTTTTATTTGAATAAAGCAGCAGCGGGTTTAGAAACAGGATATTATGTTATTATTTTGAATGCGGTGGCCTGTTACAAACTTATTTGCCAATGTGTTTGTTCTTTCTCAGACGCCAGGCGTTTGTACGCCGCAGATGGCAACTTTGCGCGTGTTATTGGATCGTGAAGTTTGTACTGGTTGTGTCCAGTTATATTTGTACCTCTGTTATACGTGATTGTATAGTTCTAATAAATTCTTTAGTAATTCCAACGGCATTTTAATTCGAGTCCTGTATCTCGTAACATTATTACATAACTTTATAAATGATTATACCTTTACAAATGATGTCGATTTTTCAAATACATCGTGTCGGTTAAGCATTAGAAAATTACTAATTGGTACGTCATAGAGCTGTCAAAAGTAAATCAAATGCTATTAATTAACACAATTATAAAATTACATACTATTGAATAAAATGTAAGAAAACTGAACTTATTTGTATTGTATCTACCATAGTCTCAAGACTATAAGTAAATACTGAGCCAGATCACCGTTCTATGGTAAGTGCCAGAAGGCTGGCTACGTTCTCGCTGGATCGCCATACTGATCGTTGCCGAGTAGGCACCAGCCTCTGATCACTGAAAGTCGATGAGTCGTTTGATAAATGCTAAATGCTTGGAAAGGCTATAATAGTTATTTATTCTGTTTCACTGAAAACTCCCCACCTTTACTAATTCGATTAAGTATTTAATACTAAATTCTTGTAATGCATTGCGGCGCGACCGGCATTCTAAGATTGGCATCCTTTAACAGGATGAAGCCTTATTTATCTGAGCAATTACGTATTCAATTGGTAGAACCCCTCGTTTTCGCTAGACTAAATTATGCAGATGTTGTTTTTAGCCCACGTTTGCTAACTAAAACTCAGCGGCTCGTTCAACTAGTTCAGAATGCATGTGCTCGGTTCTTCTTTGACAATCCATTAACAGTTTATGTCACTCTATATTTGAAGCATTCAATTATGTTAATGCTTTATCGTCGTAAGTTTTACAGATCGAGGACTATGGCGTCTGCCCGTCGCAATGTTCAAGGAACACGGAAAAATGCGAAGACGGTGACTCGCCATTCCTTATATATGCTTCAAGGGGTGTCGAGAGGTGGGCTGCAGGTTCACCAAAGCTACTTCCAACGTTAGGCCATTAATCACTTCAACCCCTGGAGCTTGAGTCTTAGCTCTAGCGATCTTCACTCCGTGCTGGCTGGTTAAGGCAAGTACGGAGGTGCGTCCGAGGTGCTCTCTCCTAAGGCTTCGCCACAATGCCCCCTGCGAGTTATTTCATTATTTTCATTAAAAATTCTTTCATTACCGTCATATAGACATATAATAAAATTGTAGAGGTAAAATTTCTGTACAGTAAAAAAATGCTGAAAATCGAGTCAAGGGGATGTAAAAAGTGAAATAGAACTAATTAAGATTTTTTCAATTTTTTGTTTCTCTGTTTGTCTGTCTGTTTGTACTGGCTAATCTCCGAAACGACTGGACCGATTTAAATGAAATTTTGTATGGTGATAGCTTATATCCCTGGTCAATATATAGGATACTTTTGATCCCGAAAAATTAAAGAGTTCCCGTGGATAGTTAAAGAACCGCACCACGCGGACGAGGTCGCGGGCATCAGCTAGAACTAACATATTTTGTCAATTAACCATGTATTAAACGTATACTTTCCATCACAAACAAGCGAATGAGATATAGTGCAGTAATAAACCTTGCTCAATAAGGGCAATTCACTTTAACCACAACAGCGCCCCCTGATGGCGGGCCAGTAAACAACGTTATGATCGCCCTGGAGCTGTACAATATCACTATTAAACACTGGTTATGGCCCACTAAACGGTTCTTGATATGGTCCACAGAGTTTATGGGTTCAGTGTTACTCAGTTCGGCCATTCCTTAGGGAACATTTGGCTCGTAGTGTAAGATATGTGTCATAGAAAGCATTATTAAAAGTACGTTTTAGCGTTTTTAAGCGCGGTATTTAATTTGACTTTTGAAGTGAAACTTCTACATAGTTGGGGAGGGGGGGTTATTAGGATGTTTTGTGTCATGAAAAAGCGTAACGTCCGCGTGGAGGGGGTAGAAGGTACATCACGTGGTGAGAGGTGGCAGCGGCGGCGGCTTCATATTTTTTGTAGAATATTTTTTAATAAATTTTTTGTATGTTGTTTCTTGAAATATTTTTTAAAACTAAATGTTGATTTTTTTTGGAAATGTTTTTTTGGTCATAATTTTAATGCAGATTGATGACGAAATATGTTTTGTTTATATTACGTTGTATTTGTATAATTTAGAGTAGACTATGAATGTTTTTTGGTTCCGGATTGAATTCAGTTTTTAGTTTGATAAAATAAAATTTGTTTGCATTTGTAATGCATTTTTGAAAATGTACCTAACCTAATCAAATGATAGTTTGCAGCAATCCTGCGAAAAATCGAAATGTGCGCTGGGACATATAGCAGAAGTGAAACTTCAACGGACAAGTGGAAAAACGAATCGCAACAAAATTTTAACATGAAGTTTTACGGACAGATTGTCAAAAATGTATGTTTTTGAAAACCTGCCCATAAAACTTCAAGTCAAATTTTTATTCGCATTTATTTGGGAGTCAAATGGGACTCGCGACTCTTTTGTGTAGCTTTAACTATTTCATATAATTTAGGATATCGCTCTGAAGGCCTACTTGAGAAATTCACTCCGTATGTCTTCTGTCACCTTTAAAAAGAAGTTAAAAACAGGTAGCAATGAGGTATGGTAAATGGTATATAGTATTTGAGCGAAAAATGACGTTATAAAGTAGGTAGGATAAGGTAAGGTAGTAGTAGATTTTGGGTAGATTTATGTAAATATCCCAGAAAGTAGCATTTTTTGTTTTGTTTTTTGTGATTTGCCCTTTTTGTTATTTTGTTCATTTTGTTCATTTTGGGTCATTTGGTCATTTTGGTAATTGTGGTAATTATGACCATAGTAGTCATTTTCGTGCACATAATATGTAGTTTTAATGTAGAAACTGGATATATATAGTTTTCATCCCGGGAGATTGGATAGTTGGCGATAGAAATGAAGTGAATCTTTCGGGGGCAACTGGAACTAATAAACGCTTGCTTTTGAAACAAGCGGCATGCACTAGAGTTTCACCCGCAGTGGAGCCACGGAGATCCTCTAGTTTAAAATAATCTTATACTAAAAAGATTTCGAGCTATAGTAAATTTAAGCCTTACTATAAACGCAGTACCGGTCATTTGGTGGTATAAACAAACGCCAAAGATAAGCTTCGGACAGCCAACACTTCCCTTAAGTAACTACTACATAAATCAGATATTGTTTATCTTGTGAACAGTTGGGACAATCCGTCATTTTGGATGAATGGCCCTCACGGAACCTTTAGTCCGGCCTCAGGCACAGAGTTGCCAGAGTTCAAATTTTCTTCATACATATCGGAAATTTTCAAAACGTGACGGAATGTTGAGGTTCTTATTTCAATAATAAAACTAAGTTTTATTGGTTTAAAGGGTGATATTTTATTTGATTTATATTCCGACGTTTCAGCTAATTTTCAATTGCTATGATTACGGATCTAAAGATTTCAAATATCAATGAGTAATGCTAAAGTTATTATTTACCCTAACCTCAATTTGTTAATTTTACTATTTATTTTCTGTTCATAGTTATTATTTACTCTATGGAAGCCTAATTTAATTTCTTCTAATTAAGCAATCATACAAATTACGATTACATTCACAAATGTTTTATTCGCTTCATACAATTTATACATAAAAATATATAGTTTAAAAAAATAAAAAAATCGCTTTTATAGAAAATTCAACTAAAAAATGAAAAATAAATAATAAATTAAAAATACTAAAACAATACGCTTTTATAAGAAGTCAAACTAAAAAAAAGTGTAAGAAAAAAGGATCTAATATATAAAATTCTCGTGTCACAGTTTTCGTTGCCATACTCCTCCGAAACGGCTTGACCGATTCTTATGAAATTTTGTATGCATATTGGGTAGGTCTGAGAATCGGCCAACATCTATTTTTCATCCCCCTAAATGTTAGGGGTAGTCCACCCCTAAATTTTGATTTTTATTTTTTAGACAAAATTTTTAATTTCTATTTTTTTATGATACAACATTAAAAGATACATACAACCCTAAATTTCCAACCCCTACGATCAACCCCTATTTTTTACCGGACAGGACGACGTCTGTCGGGACAGCTAGTTTTACTGTAAAAAAAGCGTGGGGTGCATGGTATCAATAGTTATCAATATTTTATGAACTGATAATAATATGATTAGTTCATAATAAAAGGGTTATTTTGATAATATCCTGAAAAGCACCCCACTTGCCTATCTTGTTTAGTACAGGAGTTCCTATAGCCACCTTCAGACTCCATCATCAGATCAGCTCCATGGTACCATATTATTGCATTGTCACGCGATATACACATACGCGCAAAATTTCAGCTCAATCGGAAACCGGGAAATCGATCAAATTTAACTTGATAAATTCCGCTACATATTAAAATGCGTTTGAAGGTAATAAAAGTGTAATAAAATAAAATTGCGTATAATGATGAGAAATTAAGCGAAAACCAGGCGTAATTAAAAACAATTAAAAAAAAAACGAAGGACTAAGTTACAGGGGAGCGTGCTGGGTTCAGCTAAGACAAATGCAAGCCTTCTTGTCCCTAAAACAATACAATACAAGGCCCCTATAGAAAATCTAGTTCTGAGGAGTTCCTACTTTCCTTATCGATAGCAAGTTTTGTGTAATAAAACCTGCGATTTTGTTTATGCGGGGAATCCTGCGGGTATTTCCCGGGAGCGATTTGAAGTTGATTGGGTGCATAAAAATTAGCTTCTTTGGACAGTTTTCACTAAAACAATATTATATTATTTTCTAATGCTGCGGTACTTTGTCTCGGAAATCCCGTGGGAATTTCGCATCAAGCGTAGACGACGTCACGAATGTCGTACTTAATTTATAAAATAGTTTAAGCATATCTGTTTAAGTTATGGTACTCTACACCATCTGCATTCCCAGAAGAGTTTAAAATATTTTTACGAGTTGCGGGACTCTAATTAATGCCGTTGGAATTACTATAGAACTTATTAGAACTGTACAAACACTGATAATTTAGGAACAAATATAACTAAACACAACCAGTCTCAATGTAAAGCACGATTCAATAACACGCGCAAAGTCCGTCACTAAATAGATTACCGAATGTACACAAGTTTTGCTCCGCTTGTGGTTTACGCTCGACTGCCGATCTGTCCATTGAGGTATGAGGCTTTATACTGCACAAATACAATATGTCTGCACGGCCGCGTGGATTGAACTTCTTCGAATCACACCTGGCTAATGACCACCATACAAGATTACAATACATAATGGGCTGTTTTTCTAATTACAAATTGTTAAAACAACGTAAAAAAAAGAAGTCCAAATTCCGAAAGGTAATAAAATGTCTACAGGGATGGAGGTGAGAATATGTCTTTTATCGGCATTCAGGTCGTAACAATATTATTTGAGTTATGTTGCCTGGAAGAGAATGCTTTGAGCGATAAGGCCGCCTATGGTTTTTACCATGATAATGTTGTAATCATAGATATTTCGTAATTGTTTAATTGGCGAGCAATAAGGTATTACCTGTCTATCTATATTTCTCCCCGAGAAATGACGTTATTTTGTTGGGAAATATGAATATAGCCAAAAAGATGCAATTGCGTTTTTTGACGTCGTCATGGCAACGCGAACAAAGTTTTTCTAGCACGAGCTAATCTATATATATATATATATATATAAAAGAAAGTCGTGTTAGTTACACTATTTATAACTCAAGAACGGATGTACCGATTTGACTGAAAAATGTTAAGGAGGTAGCTTAAAACCAGGAGACGGACATAGGATTATTTTTATTCCGTTGGAACCGGTAGGTGGCGCTGAGATCGGGTTCTAGAATCCTCCTAATCACCTGGACCGATTTTGGTGATTTTGTTTTTGTGTGTTTGAATGGGTTCTCGGATGGTTTAAATACTCAATTGGAACCGGTAGGTGGCGTTGGCATCGGGTCCTAGGTTTTTATTTTTTCAGAGTAGTACAACGTCTGTCGGGGCCACTAGTACTAGAATAAAAACAAAAATATAAATAATATATAATATATTATATTAATATATTATAAATAATATGTAATAAAATACTTGACCCAATAGTAAATAACTGATCAAACAATATAGCATTGGCCTTCCAAGAAATGGACTCCTAAAGTACTTATAAATTACTGAACAGACTATGACTATGAAAGGTTACTTCAAAACTGTATTAAATTTAATGAAAACACGAACTTCCATCAATAAAAATCCAGCCAAGCGTGAATTTTGTCTCAAATGTGTTCTGTACCTCTATATAACGGAGTTGAAATTTTTTGTAGAAACGTGATGTTGATATAATAAATTTCAAACAAAATATACATCTTCTAGCATCTGCCCGCGGCTTCACGTGGAATAGTTAAACAAAGTAACTTTAAAACCCCCCGATTTTGAAACATTCTTCATCAGTGCTCCGCTCCTATTGGTTTTAGCGTGATGATATATGACCTATAGCATTCCTTGATAAATGAGCTATCTAACATTGAAAGCATTTTAAATTCAGACCAGTAGTTCTTTAGATTAGCCCGTTCAAACAAACAAACAAACTCTTCAGCTTTATATTTTAGCATAAGCTAAGATATTAAGGCTCCTGTTGACGCTAAAGATTGAAAGTGTGATGCAAACTAAACCAATTTTCGTTGGTATCTACTAATCAATAATTTACCAACAAGACTATCGTTAATCGTAATAAGCAGTCGTTGTACCGTAACGGACACCTGCGTTAAATATTGTTACGAGCTTACAGGACTCGAATTAAAATGCCTTTGGAATTACTATGGAATTTATTAGAACTATACAAACACGTATAACACAGGTACAAATGTAACTGGACGCGACCAGTAAAAACTGCACAATTCAATAACACGCGCAAAGGCCGTCGCTATATAGCTTATCAAAGTACACATCTTGCTTGTATTGTAATCGTCGCTTGACACCTCACCCCTCCACTCGGGCATACTTTTTATCCTGTATAAATACAATATACCTCGACGCAGAACAATAATTTCCAAGAATTAGTTCGACACACTATTTACTTATGACTGCCATAAAACAAGTACAATAACAATAGAATGTTTTTCTTAATCACAATTTTAAACACAAAGTAAACAAAAGAAGTCTCAATGCGGGAAAGGTGATAAACCAGGTTTATGGCAGGCAGATGTGCATTCACTTTTTGTCGGCATGTAACAATATGATGTATGTAAGTGTTGATTATTTGCTTTTCTCATGAAAAAGTCCAACAGCCCCAATTGTGAGACGTGTAATAAAAGAGAGGACATATAATATCATATTCTAGTAGAATGCTCCAGAAATAACAATGAGAGACAGCGACGACTTATGCTTAGACTTCCTGGACTTTGGAATTTTTCATTGTTTTTTAGCCGACCCCTCTCTGTAAAAACAAAATTAGTTTTAGACTTTATTGTTAAAAGCATTAAGTAATAGTGATCATACATGTTCACACATGTAAAATGACTATTATTTTATGCTTACCTAATTATTATTAATGTGATTATAAGTTTTTTCTGTTTCCACGGACTGATATGGACGCTAGTCCAAAAGTCCTTAAATTAAATTGAAAAAAAAAGTGTTGATTATAATAATTTTCAGTTATCGCGCTTTAGTTAACTCTGGCCCACCGATCCCTAAAACCAACATAAAGACAAGTGTTTCCACCTACTACCCGAAGTTTGTTCGTGACATCCGCGAACTGTCTTTTGTTCCCACTTTCAAAGTGAAGATGTTATAGCGGGTTTAAAATAAATGGACCCATCAGCTTTATTTATATAGGGTTATAGTAAAACCTTTGAGCTCTTTCAACACAACGTTTTAAGTAAAATAAAAAAAAATGTTTGTAATGGGTCTATCGGCACTCTTTAGAAAAAGCCCAAGGGGATTTAAGCATCAAAGAGTTTCTTAAAATCATTGGATTCTTTGGAATAATAAAAAATAAAATATTTAAAGAAATCCACTGTGTTCGCTGCCGTGGCAGTAAGTAAATGTATACAAGGGTTTAAAATAAATAACTTATTCAATTTTATCTTTCTTGAAATGAAACTTTTTCAGAATCGTTGTGACTCGGAAACTTGATGAAACGAAAAAGAGATAAGCCCATAAATCTACAGGAGAATGCGAGAGAATGAGATACAAGTTTTACATTATACAGCACAGGTTGGAGAGTCCAAAAGACCGATGATTAACATAGGTCCAATTTGAAAACAAAATTGATAATAATATTAGTTAATCTAAAACAGTGAAAAATTGAAAGTGATACTTAATAAGTTTATTTTGAATTATAATACATAGCGACCCCAGCAGACTTTGTCTTGCTCTGAAAAAATAAAAATAGGAACCGGTAGGTGCACTGGGCACCTACTGGTTCCATTTGTGGATTTAAACCATCCGGGGACTCAAACACACAAAAAGACCCTCCATCAGGCCATCGTTTTACACTGCGTAACTGTAATGTCTCCGTATCTTAATCCGACACACCTGGCTAATGACTGACATAAAAGAGGACAATACAACGATGGACGCACTTTTTTCTAATCACAAATTTTTAAACACAAAGTAAACAAAAGAAGACGACCATAAAATAATTTAATTGAATTCAAATGCCTACGGGTAATAAATGTGCTTTGTTTCAGATATGCATTTTATGTGCTTTGGGGGATTTTGTGTTCGTCGGGACCAGAGTTGTAACGGTATCCTCTCAGTCAGGTTGCCCGGAAGAGATCGCTTTAAGCGATAAGGCCGCCTTTTGTTTTGCCATTAAGTTATTATAATTATTTATTGAGTAAATGTTTAACAATAAAGTGTTTTCTATTCTACTCTATGTTCGTTAATGACAAAATTTCATTCTCACATAGGCAAAGCCGCAAGAAAGCAGAAATACATAGCAAAGATAAGACATGAATCCTCATAACTGCCAAACTTCCTACATGATCTACATATATCCTGCCAATAGAATATTTATTGTACAAATTGAATTATTTTCCGCAATGTATTGTTCAAAGGTCCTATTTGTCATGAAGGTTTCTAATAAATTTATTCCTTTTCACAGTACATATCTGATTTATTTTATTGTTATCGAAAGTACGGAATATTTTTGCTACTTATGTCTCAGATAAGTGTATCAGTAGACAATTCTTGCGATGTCACTGGTTTTTATTTTAGCATCGTCTTTGTGAAATATTTTGATAAATTGTTGATTTGATTTTAATCGCAGTTATTGGTGGTTGTTGTTTAATTTTACAAGCTTTTATTTTACTTGCATTGGATGTATGTATGTAAGTTTGGGTGGAATCTTGCAAGTGAAATTTTAGCAACTTCCCGGTTTTCGATTGAGCTGAAATCATGCACGCATATGTATATTGCATGACAATGCAATAATATGGTGCCATGGAGCTGATCTGATGATGGAGTCGGAAGGTGGTCATAGGAACTCCTGTACTAAACAAGATACAACAAGATGAAGAAACACGACGAGTCTTGTCGTGTTTGGGCTCGTTTTACTTGTCTTGGCACTCTGCTGCTACATGATATGCAGGATCTCAAAAGCTTGTATATAAAAACCTTTTTCAAAAAGCTTATTAGCATTGTCTGTCTGTCATTGATTGTAATAGTAGTCTTTCACCAGTGGCTACCTTTTTTGCTGTAGTCTTTTTTTCCCACAATTAGCGCCATGATACGTACCGTAAACTTTGTCATTTAGGTTGCATGGAAGAGATCGCTTTGACCGATAAGGCCGACTGCTGTATTGTGTAGAAAATATATATATATATATATATATATATATATATATAATAAATCTGCGCTGAGGTTCTCGCATATGTGCACCACACACATCGACCCGGGATACCACGGTCTTTCTTGCCGCCGCAGTTCCGGCAGATGGTCACGCCACGCCGCCCTGAATGATGTCTTACGGAGGGCGCTTGCCACCGCTAACGTGCCGGCTCTATTGGAGCCGAACGGTATTGCACGTGATGATGGCAAGCGCCCTGACTGAATGACTCTAATTCCCTGGCAGCGTGGCAAGCCTTTGGTGTGGGATGCGACTTGCGTAGACACGTTGGCCGCATCCTATTTACCAAACACTTCTAGATCGGCCGGTTCGGCAGCGGAAACAGCGGAATCACTCAAGCGGCGGAAATATGCAACCCTCAGTGAGAGTTATATGTTTGTGCCGTTTGCTGTCGAGACGCTTGGACCGTGGGGTCCTGAGGCCATGAGCCTCTACCAAAATTTATCAAAACGACTCATTGACTCTTCAAGTGATCAGAAGGCTGGTGCGTACCTCGGCCAACGGATCAGTATGGCGATCCAGCGAGGAAATGTAGCCAGCCCTCTGGGCACCTTACCCATAGAAAACGGTGATCTGGGCTCAGTATTCTACTTATAGTCTTAAGGGACTATGGGTAGAATACAATACAAATAAGTTAAGTTTTCTTATATTGTATTAAATAGTATGTAATTTTAAAATTGTTATATATATCGGAGTATAATACAATAATAATCTGAAATGTTATAATCAAAGTTACACTAGAATGATTACAATTACAATATTAAATACAGCACAAATACACAAAAAACATTAGGATAACTAGAAGAGTCGTCACCACGACTGTCAGGTGTCGAGCTGCAATCTGCTCTCAAAGAATACTGCGTTATCGAACAGTAATTATCGACCACAATATACTGTGGGCCTCTGATACAACAGAGCTTCCGCTCTGTTCAACTGATGAACGCAGAATGACGGTTGTACACCGTCGGTTCTAGACTTGGTTGTAGACTCGTAGACTGTCGGTTTAAGACTGCCCCTCTGCCTGAACACCGCGTATTTATAAGGTCCTCGTAGCACGCTGCAGTGACAATATCCGGTAATGCTGTGGCGCCACTTTAGTTTCACTTCCTTCATGTAACCAGCTTTCGCCCTTCTTATAATTTCCAACTTCCAGTTACTCCATTTCCGATTTCCGTTAGCTTGATAATAAATGCTTCTACGTTCACATCCGGTTATACGACTTCCGATTACATTTGACTACTTCAGTTATATGGTTAATTTATAATAACAAATATGATTCCGACATATATATAATATCTTCCAAGTCCGCAAAGTTTCCCGATACGATCCATCACACAGTCTATGTATTGAACTGAATAAACATGTTAACACGCAGAGCCATCAGTTATACGAAGGCGTACATCGCATTACTATGCCAATCACAACGTTGGCAAGTAATAAAATAGTAACGTGTACAGAATTTTCGGGCAGCATAAATAAAATTGGCCTAAACTACCGCATTCTGAATGTTTAGTGGAGCAATATAACATGTTCTGTCTGTCCTATATTATACATGCTAGGCTTGAGCGAAGCTATGGTTTTAAGTTCTGTAATCTTAATATTAGAGGAACCATTTCATTGACAATAAAGCTACGTTTTAACGGTTTTAAACGGGCTAGTTAATTTGCTCCATAAGAAGGGGGAAGATGTTTGGCTATTTGCTAACACAACATCTTCTTATGCACGTTAATCCAAGGCAAAGTGGAAGCAAGGAGAGGGAAGGGAAGACCAAGGCGACCATTCATGGATCAATTGAAAGAAAAAGTGGGTATCGTGTCTTACCTAGAAGTAAAACCACTGGCCCATAATAAAGAAGATTGGAAGAAGCTCTACCGAAAAGAGCATGCTCTTAAATGACCAATGAAGATGAATGAAGTTAATTTGATTTTTACTATTCACATTTTTGGCTACTTTTCAGTAACCGTGTATTATTATCAGTATTATTAAAGTTCTATTTAGCGCACCGTCAACATGTTCATTGTAATTATATAGTTTTAATTTCTTTCATACTTTGTTTGGCTCTATGGGAGCCTAATCCAATTTACCTGCCGCCCATTTCAATTTTATGAGAGTAAATAATCACCATAAAAAAATAAGATGTCAAGTGTATTGACACATGTTTGTCTTCCGTGATCACGGCTACTAAAAATAGGCCGAAACATCAGAACAATACAAATCAAATAAATTACTACGTTTAAAACCGTTAAAACGTAGTTTTAGTATGTATACTAGTCGCGAAAACTTAAGAGAATTTGAACTGAGCGATAAAAAGATTCATTCAATGATATTGAATAACACAATTTTATATTATTTTTGATTCAAACACTTCTCTTGGTATCAATGCGTTGAGCAATTATAAAAGAAATGCGCTGTTTTCTTATCTTTTCTCTAAATTTAAAACTTAATTCAGCCTGATCAGTGAAAGAGTGGTAAGTAATAAAGGATTAGGACAGTGACGCGAGCGTTGCTATTAAGTTACATTTAAATGTATACACAACTATGGCGTCTCGCTGTAATGAGTAGAAGTTCCATACATTCCTGTGTATATTTTTTAACCGCTTCGTTTCATTCACGAATGTCTGCTAATGTATAAAACAGAAGTTTTGCTAAAATAATTCCTAATTTTGAATTTAATCTATTTATTATTTAAAGGTTAGTTAAACAACAAAAAATAATAAACATTTCTATAGCTGCTGATTTTACTTTGCCTAAAGTTTTAGTTCGAATTAGATTTATGTGTTTATATAAGCTCTATTCCATAAATCTATCTTTATGCAAGTATTAGATGAATGAATGAAAACTCGTTAAGAAACGATTAGGCATCTCTTAAGTAAGAGAATCAGAATCAGACCCTAATCAATAAATATCTTTTTCTTCACTTATAAACGTTTATTACTTGTTCTTTACCTAAGAGGAGCACAGAAAAATGAAATTTGAATGATTAACATAGGTTGTACTCAAAATATTCGACTTAAGAGGAGTTTATGGGTAAGATTTTCACTAATCAGTTGGTGAGCAGTTTCTTTAAATTTAAGTAACGATTATAAGTAAGGCCCTTTATTGTTCACCATAACTTAAACCTAGATTTAACATAAGCACATTTCTATTAGAGCAATGGGTGGCCTTATCGCTTATAGCGATCTCTTCCAGGCAACCCGGTGTCCAAGGAGGTATATCAAGAAAAAAAATTGGTGGTCTAACTAAAATGAAACTAATTAAATTGTAATTAAAGAAAAAAGTAAAATAATAACTATAATAAACTAATATAGACATACATAATTCAATCTAATATATAAAATTCTCGTGTCACAGTTTTCGTTGCCATAGTCCTCCGAAACGGCTTGACCGATTTTGATGAAATTTTTTGTGCTTATCCGGTATCTATGAGAATCGGCCAACATCTATTTTCCATCCCCCTAAATGTTAGGGGTAGTCCACCCCTAAATTTTTATTTTTATGATACAACATACAAAAATACATACAAATCTAGATTTTCAACCCACTACGATCAACCCCGATTTTTTACCGGGCAGGACGACGTCTGCCGGGACACCTAGTAGATTATAATAATATAAATTACATATACTTACATACGAATAATAATAGAATACAATTTACTAGAACAAATTTTATTTCATGGATAAATAAAGGTCAGTAATCAAGTGTTTGAATGTACAAATGGATGTAGCTTTTCTGATTTTCAAGGGGAGGGAGTTCCACAGGCGAACAGCCTGTACGGCAAAAGAGTTTCCTACAAAGGACGAAGTGTGTTTAGGTATCGTTAGCAGAAGATTTCCATTTGAGCGCAAATTACAGGAATGAGATTGATAGAGGAAACTAAAAAGTTTCTTTAAATAGATATAATACACATAGATAGATATTCATTTTGAAATATTGCAAATTGATCGAGTCGATTAATCAGTTAACTTTTTAATAAAAAATGTAAGTAAATAACAAAGCATCGAATCGCATCGCGTAGCTAAATAAGACAGCATCCTAACAAAATAATCTCATATAATATAAAGAGAATCGATTTGCTCAATCGGCTGGTTATAACTAAAATTGTTTTATATTAAGTCTGAAAATCCACAAAAACAGATAAAATATAAAATAAAAGTCTAGAACAGAATTGAAACTGGTTTATTACGAACTCTTTTGAGGCACTCCGACTAAATTGATAAATATAAACTTATTTAAACATTTCATTTTCATTCTCTGTTTATTCTTTTGTTATATTTCTAATAGATTCAGCAGTTTAATACCTAATCTTCTTCTTTCTTCTTATATATAAAAATGAATGTTTGTCTGTATGTCCTTTATAGAATCGTAAACTATACATTTGATCATGTGATGATGATTAGTAAAGTTTTTGTGCATGAGCCAAAGAAGGTTTCTGAGTTAGTTCACAATTGGACCCGGTAGGTGGCGCTGCTGTCGGCATATCCGTTGAAGCTTTTTCGGGCAGGACGACGTCTGCCGGGATAGCAAGTTGTTTTATATATTTGTGAAGGTATTGCTTTTGATCTATAATATTTATTTATTTTATTAACTTACGTACTTCGCTATCCTTATAGTTGACACCAATACGAAACCGCGATACACATAATCTTATACTAATATATAGCTGAAGAGTTTGTTTGTTTGTTTGAACGTGCGGACTTGAAGTGCTCGGTTATATTTGTAGCTGTGTTATACGTATTTGTATAGTTCTAATAAACTCTATAATAATTCCAACGGCATTTTATTTCGAGTCTCGCAACTCGTAACAATATTTAACAATAATATGTTATTTCCCTTGACTGCTTCTATTTCTGCACACATGTCTCGTAAGCCTTCAATAGTGGAAAACCTTCAGAATTAATATGGAGGCTTTGGGCACGATAAATCACGCAACTTGAGACAGGATGAGCCGTGATGCGGGCTACGAAACTTCCCTGAAGTGGAATTTTCGGAGAAAGGTGACTCGGCGTTACGATAACAGATTTTATGTTTGCTTTGACATAGAATATGTGCCGACCTTTGTTTGATTGGAATACGCTTTTGTAAATAAATACGTATATAGTGTTACGAGCTACAGGACTCGAATTAAAATAAATTCCGATGGAATTACTATAGAGTTTATTAGAACTACACAAACACGTATAAAACAGGTACAAAATAAAACTGGATGCAACCAGTTCACAATGCACGATTCAATGCAATACAACGCGCGCAAAGTCCGTCACTGTGTTGCTAATCGCAAGTACTACACGTCTTAATCGTATCGTAGTCGTCGTTCGACTGCCCCACCCCTCCGTTTGGGCATTGTTTTATACTAACTATACAGTACAAAAAAATTGACCGCGTGCCAGTGCACCGCTCGGCACTCGGAAACGCCAGTGGGTTTCCGAGAAATAGTAATTTGCACATCTGGCTGATATATTCCTACGAACGGCCAACAAAGTCGAAAACAATAACAATAGGCTATTATCTAATTGAAAATTTTAAATACGAAGAGAACAAAAGAACTCCGAATGCGGGGAATGGCAATAAACCAGGTGCGTGGCATTTCTTTGTCGATGTGTAACAATAGGTATGCAGGTGGCCCAACTTGTAACAATAGTAAGGGGGTGACATCCGTCAACGGGGTTAGTTCATACACCATTCGATTTTTTTAAATTTAGTACCAATTAATAATTCGAAGACAGAAATTAATAGTGTCTTAGTTTCACCGACTGATTTGTTGTCCTCATAATTATTTAAGCAGGAAAATAATGAAGTTCCCCCAATGACAGATATCGCCTCCTTGACTAGACATATCTCGAATGGTAGTTTTTGTGTATAAATACTGTATGACGATAAATACTGTATTCAATTAATGGATTAATTGAATACACGTGACTGAACCCGGTGCCGAAGAATAAGAAGACGCTTGTTACAACCCCTATACAGCTAAGTATGCGCTGATAGACATATGTGTGGGTGTAATCAGAGGTTCCATACTTACATATTTCTTTTTTTTTCTTTCTTGTAACTAACCGTTTGAGTCAAATTTTATTTTTATGAAATAAATTATTTTATAGTGGAAACTTGATTCAAATATGTATCAATTATAAGTTTTATATTTAACAAAATGTTTTATTTTATATCGTTACATCTGCAGTAGCTTAGGATATTGATTTATCTTAAAGATTGTCGTTTATTTTAACCCAACACTCTTCTGGTAATTAAGTTTAAATAAAAAACTAAAAAATGCTAATATCGTGTAATGTCTCTCAACTCAGTTTTGTTAAGACGGGGAAAATCCCTAACGGTTAACGCTGTCAATATTTGAACCGCGCGTTCCATATTCTTTTGCATTTGTTTAGAAGTTTGGCGTAAGATTGCGAGCATTACGTTAATTGAACATCAAATTGCGCTGGTCGTTTGGCCACACCTCATTTAAAGCGACGCAGAAAAGTTTGCAAATAGATTATATTAAAGGATTAGTCTAGTTTAGAAAGTTAAAGAAAATAATTTATTATCACTTTGGATTAGCACATTCCGAAAACGCTACTTTTGGAATTTTTGTCTGTCTGTCTAGTCTTTTTCGTGGGATAGACGAATACAGTAAAAAGGTAGCGCCGTTACGATTTACAAGAAAAGGCGCCATGACAACGCGAACGAAGTTTTATGCACCACAAAATTAACTCCAGAAAACTATAGTTATTTTATTAACAGTATGTAAACAAGTCACTGGCAAAACTAGTCATGAATAATAATCATATATCCAGTTTTATGTCTATAATAAATGTGAAATTGAGTCCCAGCATCGTAGCACTAAACAGAGATTGTTCCACATAAAATAATATATAGTGTATTTACCTTTTTCTATCGGGTAAATAGCATAAAAGGTATTTTCACTTCGTAATTCAAATAGTTTCTTGGAAAGTAGACATTTATAGACAGCGGTAAATGAAATGTTTTATTATGATAGAACAGAGATTCCCAAACTGTTTTGGGCATTAGACCCCTTTTTCAAAATGAACTGATAGCTCCAACCCCCATAGTCAAATACTTTAAATAACCATGTATGATCGACTCAGGTGCGGTCTCGAGACGGCCACACGTATTAAGATCACCGAGGAGACTATTTTTGATTTGATCTCGGGCAAGGACTCGAGGCCATACCTAGTGAGGTTCTGCATGCGGCTGGTAGAGGAGGCCATAGAACGGAATAAGACGAGGTGATGGGTAGTTTTATCGTTCTTTCATCCTTGCTGGAGAACACCGCACACACACACACACGCACACACACACGCGCGCACGCGCACACACACACACACACACACACACACACACACACACAAACACGCATATATATCTCTTATGCAAGATATAGGTTTTAAGTTAAAACTAATAATAAGGTAAGGTCTGTCTACATAATAATAATCATAAACAAAAAAAGATAAACAAAGACCCTGACTACGTTAGGGGGACGCATGGCCACACGGGCCATTACAAAAAAAAGTGTCTATTTTTTTTCGTATTGATACAAAATACTTTGCAATGACTACAACGACAAATTTAAAAACTTTGCGGTTGGTTAAGTCAGTAAACTAGACATAATTTTCTCATCAAAATGTAACAAACGTAAATAGATATAATAAGTCATTCCAGCAATCCAGTGAGGAAACGTAGCCAGCCTTCTGGGCACCTTCCCAATAGAAGACGGTGATCTGGGCTCAATATTCTACATATGGTCTCGAGGGACTATGGGTAGAATACGACACAAATAAGTTAAGTTTTCTTACATTTTATAATTGTTCAATGTAGTAATACCAAAAACAGGCATTCTTATAACAAGTTGGTACACGTAACACAACTTATACAATTATCTTTAGTTTCAAATAAAAACTTGTATTAATGAGTAGGGGTCAATTATTAGATCTCTTCGACCTCCAAAATCAGTTTTAGTTTATAACTATCCCTGGGAAAATGTCTTCGACCCCAGGGTTCCATATCGACTACTTTGGGAATCCCTGTCATAGAATATTAATAGAATGTTGTAAATATTTAAAATAACTAGTATATAAATAGTACTTTGTTCTAGAATAATGTTTTCATTAGCGATGGCTAACCAACCGAAACATGTAAAACGTCAAATCCAGCTAATTGTAGTTCATTAGC
This sequence comes from Dendrolimus punctatus, assembly GCA_012273795.1. Taxonomy (NCBI): domain Eukaryota; kingdom Metazoa; phylum Arthropoda; class Insecta; order Lepidoptera; family Lasiocampidae; genus Dendrolimus; species Dendrolimus punctatus. The sequence goes on from CM022544.1 coordinate 17,279,164, forward strand.
TGGCTAACAATCAGTTGACGGTTATTTGGCTAGTGAATTAATTGCTTGCTAACCAACTACCGACGACTAACTCATGAACATGGCAGTTGTTGGTTTTCCGTTTGTTTGGAGATCACAACCGGTTGCTGAATTGATAACAACAGTTGACCGGTAAGCCATAAACTTGACAGTATTCGGGTTTATTCGATAACCATTAGTTAGCTGGCGAGTCGGAACTAAACTTTCATAAACTTAGCCATTCGGTTAATGGTGGTTCAATAGACCAGCTAAAAAACGGTAGCTATTTATCTAAAAAGCGAATGCCTCGTTAATTAACGGCTTAGCCTTAAACTAGTATCCGTTTATGGTATTTGTATAGTATAACTAGTATCGGATTTACTTGAAAACCATTAGCCGGCTGACGAGTTGATGATGACGACTGACGGCTAAGCTATAAGCTTGACAGTATTCAGTTTTATTCGATAACTTTTAGCTAGTCGAGTCGGAATGGAAATTTCATGTTTAATAATCTAATCCATCCCGCTAATGGTGGTTCGATAGATGGCTAAAAACAAGATTTAGCTATTATCTAAAAGGCTTGATGTAGCTTATCTTATCTAAAAGGCGAATGACTCGTTAACTAAATTCACCTTTTTGTTGGTGTCTGTTTTATTTGACAACCATTAGGCAGCTAGCGAGTAGATTGTCGATTGAATTGAAAACTCAACTGTGTTTTTTTTTTTAAACCACTCTTGTATAAGAGTACATAAATTAATCGAATTAGGTTATTATCTATATATACCTCTTATAACGAGAATAATTATGAAATTTATTTTTAAATATATCATACCCATTAAATTATTTACAGTAGACATTTATAATATGGCTCATTTTTTAATACAAATCTTAAAAATATAATGTATAATGTATGTAATATAGAGGCAGATGAAATTAAAGCCCTCTGAAATTCGCCTACTGAGAAACGTCTATTACGAGGCAGGTTATTTTTGAAATTGTACATTTATGAAAAACCATTTCGAGATATAGTGTAGTTTTTCGTTTCTATTTACTTAATAATACTAGCTGTCCCAGCAGACGTCGTCCTGTCAGTAAAAGCTTTAATCAATATGCCGACAGCAGCGTCACCTACTGGGTCCAATTGGGATTATTCACTTTTTTTCAATTTAGCTATTTGAAAAACCATTTCGAGGAATAGAGTCCCTAATCATTTCTGTCTAGTTAAAATTCCGAAAAACGTACGATCTTCTTGTATTTTGTAGGAAATGCGTTTGACCTTTATTTGACCTTACTAAATCCAATGGGGTGGGCCGTCTGCCTGTTTGCCTGCTTCAGGTGTAAAAACATTCTAGCTGTACGTTATTTGATTTAAGTTCTGTAACATGGATTTTCCCTAAAGACCACTTTAAAAAATTAACGATAACTATAGAAAATAATAATGGTTGAACACGAAAAATTATAAGCCTAGCGACAAAAAACACTAAAATGATCACGATACATAATGAGAGTGTGAGACAGTGACATTTAGGTAATAGCACAGATTACTATGATTATATATAGATAAAACTTATTTTTATTATTTTTGTTTTCTGGCTAAGAAACCAATGTAAACTTGTACCTTATGACGTCATCGGAGAAATTATTTTAAACTCAAATTATAAAAAAAACTAAAGCTTAAAATTCAAAAATATTCAAATTAGTATCTTAAAATACCCTATATTACATAATAAAAATATAAAATTAGAGGGTAATTTTTTTTGAACAATCCCCATTGTGAAAAAACTCAGAAAACTTTGGCTCACACAACAAGTTTGCTAAAGATCACCATATGATCAAATGTTAACGTAATCGTAACATTTGATCATAGCTTACGATTCCATTAAGGACATACAGACAAACATTTATTTTTATATATCAAGACTAGCTGACCCGTCCCCACATCGCTGGGCATCAGAAAAAAAACACTTATTATTAATCACAATCATATATACCCTATGTCACTCAGGAATAATGTAGCTCTCCAATGGTGAAAGAATTTTCAAAATCGGTTCGGTATATCCAGAGATTACCCCTTACAACGTCACAAACTGCCAAACTCAACACAACACAAAGTAAGTAGCCATAACAACCTTGAGTTGTGTTCCGGCATTAGTGACCAGGTTCCTCCCTTAAAAAAGCAGCAGCGCATATGTAGCGCCTTTGGTGTTGCAAATGTCCAGAGGTGATGGTAACCGCTTTCCATCATGTGGGCCGTCTGCCTGTCTGCTGAACTCCTGCAATTAAAAAACTTACAAACTTTACCTCTTTATAATATTAGTATAGACTAGGATATGCACGCCCCTTTGATAACGCTTGACTCGAAATTCCCGCGGGATACTATTTCTTATCTATTTTCTGTGCGTCTAATTTTGCCGGTGTGTGTATGTGTAATGTTTAGCTCTAAACATTTAAGGGGATAAAATGTTTAAATACAAGATATTGTTACATGCCGACAAAGGTGAATACCACCCACCTGTCATAAAGCGCAGTTTATTACCTTCTCCGCATTTGGATTTCTTTTGTTTATGTTGTGTTTAAAATTTGCAATAAAACAATAGCCTATTGTTATTGTATGGCCGCACGTGTGCAGATTATGTTTTCATGGAAAAAAATCCAGTCCACGCGGTCGAGTGTTGTATTGTATAGTTAGTATAAAAACAATGCCCGAACGGAGGGGTAAGGCAGTCAAGCGAGGATTACAATACGGGCAAGACATACATTCGATGAGCGATATAGTGAAGGACGAACGCATCTGTTATTGAATTTTGCAGTTTGTACAGGTAGTGTCCAGTTATATTTGTTCCTATATTATACGTGTTTGTATAGTTCTAATAAATTCTGTAGTAACTCCAAAGGTATTGTAATTCGAGTCCTGTAGCTCGTAACAATATTAATAACTATTTTCCCTATTTTGTAGAATCGGTGCAAATGGTGTTTGTAAAAGAGGAAGGCAAAAATAAGTGGGTCTCTCACAAAGCGATAAAAGGGCACAATAGTCACGTCTGTTTGACAGAACTATTATACATGGGGATAATTATTATTTTTCTTTGTTTGTATAACTTTCTGGGTCATGCCTAATATTTTCCTTTCATATTTCTGAGATGAAATTCTATGTTGGTATGTATGTATACATATTGTTACAACCCAAGTCATCAGGACAAAATTAAAATCCACCTACATATCTGAAACAAAGCACCTTTATTACCTGTCGGCATTTGAATTAATTAAAAACAAATTGAAATTCTTTTCTAATCGTCTTCTTTTGTTTACTTATTGGCATACGGCCTATTGTGATATTGTAATTGACCATTAGCTAGGTGTTACGGATTTTAAAGTAAAAGCTGATTCTAGGAAAATCGGTCGACGTTGCCGGGCGGACATGTTGCATATGTGCAGCATAAAAGAATGGTTCGATTGAGGAAGGAGGCAGTCGATCGAGAACCAGGAGCGAAGCGAGACGTTTGTACTACATTTAGGAATGTAATAACTGACAGACTTGCGGCTTTATTGAATGACGACATTCTGCATTACGTTTGGACTTGTTGTCTTCGGTTATATTTGTAACTGTGTTATGCGTGTTTTTATAGTTCCAATAAACTCTACAGTAATTCTAATTGCATTTTAATTCGACCTTCGCACTCTTAACAATATAATAAAACTGTATAGGTCGAGTTTCTGTACAATGAAAAAATGCTAAAAACCGAGTCAGGGGGGGGGATGGTGTAAAAAGTGAAATAGTACTAATTTAGTTTTTTTTTCAAATCTGTGTCACTGTCCGTCTGTACGGGCTAATCTGCGAAGCAACTGGACCGATTTAAATGACATTTTGTATGGTGGTAGCTTATATCCCTGTTTCACAAATAGGATACAAAAGTATCCTATCGCGAACAATTAAAGAGTTCACATGGGATAGTTAAAAAAACCTTTTCCCCTTTCCGTTTTAAACGTGTATAGTTCCCGGTAAGTTTGTGTTACGCAATAACAAGGCAGACGCTGCGTGTTGAGGGTTAGGACCTTAGCGTCAGCTGTTTCTCGCAAGAGTAGTTCTATGTTGCTTTTCCCATGTAAGTCAGCCAACCAACATATTTGTCCATGTTCGAATGAGTTTTGATGTCATCTATAAAGAAGCATTTTAGAGTATTGCGATCTATAACGTCGTCAGCCATTCACAGTCCACTGCTGGACGTGGCCTCCCCAAGACGGCGCCACTCATACCTATCTGCTGCCTTTCTCATCCAGCGCCTACCGGCGACCTTGCGTAGGTCGTCGGTCCATCGAGCTGGAGGGCGTCCGACACTACGTTTACCGAGACGCGGTCTCCACTCCAGGACTCGTCTGCTCCAACGGCCATCGGTCCTGCGACAGACGTGACCGGCCCACTGCCACTTCAACTTGCTAATTTTGCGAGCTATGTCGGTTACTTTGGTTCTCTTACGGATATCCTCATTTCTAATTTTATCCATAAGAGAAAAACCCAACATAGCTCGCTCCATGGCCCGTTGAGTGACTTGGAACTTGTGGACCAATCCTGCCGTCAGTGTCCACGTCTCGGCCCCGTAGGTCAGGACGGGGAGGACGCACTGCTCGAAGACTTTTGTCTTCAAGCATTGCGGAATGGTCGACGAGAACACTTGACGATCTATAACATTTCATTTAAATAATACGGAACAAATGAGGGAATGGCTCTCACCGCTTCAATGGCTTCATCGCTTCAAGTGCACTGCAGCGGGACAACCGTACGAATCATCCTCATTTTAAGTGTTAAATTGTAATGGTTTAGTACAAAATGTCATGCTACTCTTACAAACTCATTTTGAAATCATGTCCTACCCAACACTCACCAGTGGAACTTACTTTGAATAAACACTTTTGAAATTGATTTTGAAAGAATAACTAAAAAATAGCACTTAAGAGTTCCAATTAGTATTATAAACCATGGAAAAAGAATTCTTCTCCCATGCTATAAACGATGATCTTAAGAAACCAATTACCCTGAATGCCAATCAAGTAAATTAAGTAAAGTGGAAGTTAAATTGATATTTAAACCAATTATATAAGAAAAACCGTAACATTTTTCCCCAAAAAATAACAAAGAAATTAATTATGGCTTTATTATTGGATGTTCCGGGAAAGGTTTTTATTTTCGCTCTTGAAGGCATCAAGAAAACAATGCCCTTTGATTTCTACTTTAGCTTGTGTTTGGTTCAAGTTAAAAGATAAAGCGATTTAAAAATGTTGTATTTATTTACGAAATTGTATTGTAAGCTGGGAAGAACCTTAAGTGGCAGTAATATTTATAATAATAATAATAAACCGCAGGGGGCTTTGTGCGAAGCCTTAGGTGGTGCGACACCTCGTACCTGACTCCGGGGCCAAGACAGGCTCCGCTCCGTGCTTGTCTTAACCAGCCGCACGGAGTGGGGATCGCTAGAGCTAAGACTCAAGCTCCAGGGGTGGAAGTGATAAATGGCCTAACGTCGGAAGTAGCTTCGGTGAACCTGCAGCCCACCTCTCTACACCCCTTTGCCACTCACACCCATGTTGCCCCTGCCTTTTACGGCATTTTTAGGGGCCCATGCAGGGAGTGGCGAGTCACCGTCTGCCCATTTTTCCATGTTCCCTGAACATTGCGACGGGCAGACGTCATAGTCCCCATATTCCCAGACCGCTAGTACCACTAACAGTTCACCCCAATAGCCCGGTACTTTTTGTCCTCATTTCCCACAAAAGTCCTACACTGGCCAGGGCTTGTCCTTGGGTGCATTATTATATGGTGTAGACAGGGATAATCGCCGGGCAGTGTCACGCCACATATTTACATTAAATTTGTCAAGGGGCCTCTACGTGTTGGCCTCCCCATGGCCCCACGCAAGCCCTCCAAAAGTCCGGGCCATTTTCATGGCCCGTGGTCTTGAAAGACATACAAATAATAATAATGATAATTCTTTATTTACTCTCAAACTAACAATAATTAAATTAGTAACAATTTTTCTTATAAATAATGATAGAGCTTTACGTATCAAATTGCTGTTCTGCAGTACTGGCCTTTCAAATCAAAATAATATTTGTTTGGCTAAGGGTCACTTGCATAACGATCGCCTTTAAATAAAATTAGTTAATTATATTAAACTGCCAAAATACGTTTGACACAACATGTAATTACAGTTCTATAAACATATTTAGCGACAAAGTTTCGGTGTGCAAGACGCTAACCGTACTTAAGGGTGTGAAATGCGTTAAGTGTTTTTAAATAAACTTAAGGAATGTTATGCAAGCGGCCCTAAGAATTCTAATTTCAAATTAATTTTATTTTAGAAACATGGAATTCTTTTTCAAAATTTGTCATTTGTCAATGCGATGACAGCATAAAGCTAATAAATAAATAAGTGCTATGTTTTTATTGAAGTAAATTGTTTCGTCATCATGGATACGTAAAAAAATGAGTAGATAAATATGCGTACCGTCGTGGCAGCAACGCGGCACGAGCGGCACGAGCGGCACGCAACGTCAACAACCTTTACGAAGCGAACACTACAATGCACCATTGCATTGAATTGCCCACTACCGTTATTGAAATTTTGACCTGAAAATGAACTTCGTGGTCGTTTGAAAACTTTTGTTGACAATGACGAATTAAAAGCAATTGTGGAAGATGATGATACTCAATCTACTACTGAATAAGCAGCTTTTCAACATTAGCGTCAAAACAATATTGGTTTATTTGCATCAAATTAGCAAGGTTAAAGGCTTGACAAATGGGTGCACCACGAACTCAATGATTGCCAGCGAGAAGTACGTGTAGAGACGTACTTTGCACTGCTCAATACAGCTGATTTCCTCAAGAAGGGTTTCAACAACCTGCCACTGAGTTGGCAAAGATGCATCGATTGTATGGATGATTGCTTTGATCAACATAAATAAATATTTAGAAAAAATATATCTTAATCATAATTATATAAAGTTAACTTATTTCATTAAAAATTGCAAAATTATTGTATGTTTTTTTTATTGCAGGAGTTCAGCAGATAGGCAGACGGTCCACACGATGGAAAGCGGTTACCATCGCCTATGGACATTTGCAATACCAAAGGTACTACAAATGCGCAGCTGTTCTCTTAAGGGATAATAAAGTAAAAAAGCATTAATTAAAAGAAGAATCGTTCACGCCTATCAATTGAACCGAATCAATACTTACCCAATAGCTGTTGAAAACACAGCAGAGGTAGCCAATTCTGGCTAGTTTATTTGCGTTTATAAAAAGCAGAGGTTGCGAATGCCAACACGGCAACTGTCGCCATAATTTATGTGGTGTTCGAGACCGGCTATTTCGTTTTTTCTACAACAAGTTGAAAATAAAATGAGCTTTTATTCGCGGCAATTGGGTTTATCATGCTTAACTTTTTTGACTCTTAGAGAATTTAGTTCGCTGTTATAGTTTAAACGTTTGCTAACATAACAAAGCATAACGGAGACTTCCACACACTTTTATACCTTGTTGGGACCGGATTGAAAAAAAAATAGACTGCTTTAAGAATTATTTTTATTGTGTTAATAGCTTTTCATAATTATAGTAGGTTTAATTTTGAATGAATTAAGCTTGTGGTGTAGGTGTAGTTATATATTTTTAAATGTTAAAATTCAATCACATTAATCGATTATAAATTTTATTAGTTAAAGTTTTGTTTAACATTTCTCCTCATCTTATTATAAATAACTGTATACGAATTATTGCAATCAATTTATAAACTAATAAAATACAATATTGCTATCCGTGGAGGAACGGAGAAAGAATACAATTTCCTGCGGCCGGGCGGCCTGTCGTAAGAGGCGACAAAACAACCCACACAGGTGGTGGGGGCATTGGCCCAACTGGATGGCTACCATCCCTGTACTAAAGGATGTCGCCGTAACAACCTTGAATTGTATTCCAGCATAAGTGACCAGATTGGAGTCTCCCTTAAGAGAACAGCAACGCCTTTGTAGCACCTTTGGTGTTGCAAATTCGATGGTAACCACTTTTTTATTTCCGCATTCAAAAAAGCGTAATTCAGTTATGCATTCTACCCATAGTCCCTCAAGATTATAAGTAGAATACTGAGCCTACTTCACCGTCTTCTATGGATAAAATTCCAGGCTGGCTGCATTTCCTCGTTGGATCTCCATAATAATCCGTAGTTTGAGGAAGGCACCAGACCTCTGATCACCTGAAGAGTCAACGACTGATTTTGAAATTTTTGTAGAGACTCATTTTCTCAGGACCAAGCGTACCGTTGTAATTATCCTAGATAAATAGGAATGATGGTAACACTAAGCGGTATCTATTTGTATGCAGCCGTGAAACAGACCCTTATTCTTGCCGCAAAGGAGATATTTAATTGGAATTCTAATTAAAAAGTGCCTCTTCATTTATTCGGGCTTGATTTCTTCAGTTCCGAATCTTTCTTAGTGAATTGGTAAGTAATTGAGAATCGTACAATCGGTAACGAAATCAAGTTGTTTCTTCTACATCCTCCTATCTGTTCCTCTATTCCTCTTCTATCCCTTTATCCCATTCCTGTTTTCCAGCTTTGAATAACAACTTCATTGTGTATTTAATACAAGAGATATATATAGATAAAATTAGATATAATATTTTATTTCTATTTCTTGCTACTTCTTCTCCTATAAACAACGATAACACGCTGCAAAGCGGCGTATAGAAGAGAAGGTATATTTAACTTTGACTTATAGTGACTGTTAAAAAGTGTTCCTTTGAATAAAAACTTTTGAATTTCTTAATAGAAAAGAGGTCCATATTGTAGCGTACTGGGAATATTTCCCAGTATTAATTGGACAGCAACCCTATTTCGAAAGTATAGATTACAGTTCAAGCATATGTATAATAAATATTCCTTTGTCCGTTGGTTGATGGAATTAAAACCTTAGCAGAGGGATTTGCGTGATACATTCGAGTTGAAACGGCGAGTGGCGGCCCTCTCGGCGGCTCGCGATTATCACCAGAGCGTGTGTGCTAAATTGTAATTTCAGTTGCCACTAGGGATGTCATAGAACTTATCGACAAATGCTTATTGTTTAAAAATATAAAAGGTCGATATTCAACAGAAGATTTGATGCGAGCATTTGTGTGCTCGTGAACGACTTTGTTTGTTCATTTCATATAGATGCATAATCTATCTATATATGTATATCCATATAATAACATTATTGCGATTGCTGACTTTGTACGATGATTCAAATACAGACTAGTAGATTTTGCAAATGCAACTTTTAAATTTTTTGTCTGATTTGGTGCGTTGTTGTTGTTTGTTTTGTCTGTTTATCACGTGAAAGCCACTTAACGGATTTAATTGAAACTCGACCAAGAGCTAACTCGCAAAATAATATTAGTTTAATAATTTCATTCGTTGTTTTTAAAATAAATTATTTATCAAAATACAGCTATTTTTTTTCTGTGTATGATGAAATAGGGTTGCCTATAAAAATGGCCGTAACAGTACTCCTGTTACAAGGGACGCTACACTGCGCGAGGACATAGCGCTTTATCTTTCTTTCACTCTAATTTATCTCTAACGGCTGGCAACCCTCATTTTAAGCCACTTTTCAACAGGCACTATATTAAAACCTATTTAAAAGTGGCCGCAAATTCCATTATACACCGAAAAAGGATTTTCATTTAAAATAACTTTTTTTATTTCTGGAGTACTGGCGGCTATCTGTGATGAAAGTGATTACCGTCGCCTATGAACAATTGCAATACTAAAGGAGCTACTGGATTCTAGATAGGACTAGAATCTGACCACTAATGCCGAAACTCAAGGTTGTTATGGCGGCATGCTCTAGACCAAGAGTGGTAGCCATCAAGAAATGGGCAAATTCCGTATCACATGACTATGAGTTATTCTTTTAGCCTCTTACGAGAGGCTACCTGACACAGGAATTAGTACACTTTCGACGATCAAAATTTACATTATTTATAAATAATGGAATGTCATTTTTCCGAAAATATCACATTAATATTATTTTAATTAAAAATTCTAGTGACTATTACACCCTCATATAGGTATATAGGTTAATTATTTTCGAGATGTTTTTAGTACTGTACTGTCAGCAGATAAATAAACAAATAAATTTCTAAAATTTTTTTTAACGGGGCACTTAATATGAAATTAATTATATTAAACGATACTAAAATAATAAATATAAGTGTTAAAGATCATTTTTAATATTAAATTTCAAGGAAATTTAAATTTCTTGTTTAGAAGTCCTATAAATATACAAACGCAAAAACATATCAAAGCGATTTAAAAAAAAAAATTGTAGGACTTCAGCAGGCAGACGGCCCACTTTACGGAAAGCGGTTACCATCGCCTATACATTTGCAACATCAAAGGTGCTACAAATGTGCTGCTGCTCTCTTAAGGGAGTCTGGAACTGATCACTAATGCCGGAACACAACACAAGGTTGCTATGGTGGCATACTCTAGACCAGGGGTGGTAGCCATCCAGTCGGGCAAATGCCCTACCACCTGGCTGTGGGTTGTTTTGTCGCCTCTTACGACAGGCCGCCCGGCCGCAGGAAATTGTATTCTTTCTCCGTTCTGCACGGATAAGAATTTAACTGTTAAGACATGTAAAAAAGATTTTAATTAAATAACACAGTGACGTAGTAATCTTGCAGGTGGATCTTGGTCTATTAGAGATTAGGAAAAGGTAATATTTAAGTAATTATTACCTTTGTTAAAATATAGATGTATTCCTCAATTGCTATTCTGTCTTTTTCAATTAGCTGATATTAATTATCGACCTTAAACCCACACGTTTACCTTCGTGAATACGGTAGTATGGATAATCCTTAACAATATAGATGCTGTAATAGAAGCTTAATGGGAACTGTGAAACCAATAGACTTATCAAGGCTTAAGACGATTGAAGTTACAGCTTCGGTCTTATGAAACTAATATGGATACCGTGTATCTAGTTCGTATTACGTATTTACACGCTTGTATAATATTTGTTCAACCTTAATAACGATATCTTTATTAATGTTGAACAAATGTAGCTTCTATACAGAAGCTTTATTTAACTAGCGAATTTCTCTATCATTATTAATGACTAGAGTTTGCCCTGAAGCTACGCCGCGTGTCAGTGGCTTTGTTTACCTTCCTAAAAAACTTAATTCGTTTTTTACGTATAATGCATGATGATGATGTAGGGGTTTGTTCCGAGCTAGTTTCTCTTTGTAGTCTCATGCTTTATAAAATGTCTCTTAGCTCGGTGTGTCGCTTGACATAGGCCTCCTCCAACAGCTTCCATTGCTGTCTGTCTGCAGGGACTCTTGTCCAATACGGTCCCAGGACCAGGCGAAGATAATCTTCCCATCTTCTTAGCGGTCCTTTTAGTTGTCTTGCACCATGATGCATATAACACAGTGCAGTCTAGACAGCTGCCCAGTATAACATAAAGGTGAGCTAAAGTCAACTTGATTCGAAGTAATACATTATCGTAGGTAAAACACGATTACAACACCATTTGCCAGGTGGTAGGGTATTTGCCCGACTGGATGGCTACCACCCCTATTCTAAAGTATGTCGCCAAAACCACCTTCAGTTGTGTACTAGTATTAGTGACCAGTCTGCATTAAGAGAGCAGCAGCGCATTTGTAGTACCTTTGGTGTTGCAAATGTCCATAAGAGATGGTAACCTCTATCCATCAAGTGGATTATTTATCATTTATCGAGATTAAAAGTAATTTAAGTTATGCCCCGAGATATAACCTAACCCTAAGTCGAATTTCATTAAAATTCGTTTAGTAGTTTTAATGTGAATACAGATAGCCAGACAGACAAAAAATATATTCTGTCTGAAACCTTGAACCATTTATAGTATAGGTAGATTTATTATAGTACAATTTATAATTTCAAAAATTTTACTGTGTGTCTGTCGGTTACACAGTATATAGCGTGTTTCATTTCAAATGACAATAAATCATAATTTTAGCGGTCGTACTCCATACAAATTTTTGGTACTATTAAATCAACCGTAATGTCAAAATTAAAAAAAGCAATTTCCGAACAAATTAGTTACGATAAAAGGGAATAAAAACAGAACATCTTGTAAATATTAGTTCGCGAGCGAGAGCGTAAGAATGTACTACTTCCGCGTTTAATGATGAAGAGACGAGCTAGCAACATAATACGTTAGTCACTAACCTACCGATTTAGTCGAATGAGGTCCTGTGGCTAAACCAAAGAAGTTACCTTGATTCATTTTTGTATTTGGGCAGTCATGACATTTTCTTCACGTCATGAAGAAAACGTGGTCTGATTTATTATCATAAGGTATGAAACACGCTGTATAATCGGTTGATTTTTTATTAGCTCACTTGAAAAATCGCCTGTACATTGGTAATAGATAATATTAATAAACAGCGTTTACTTGTGACTTTGCCCACATTGGGCAGGTAACTAACTTACAGTCGTATTGCTGATTTAAAATTAAAGGATATTTTCAGCAGGGCAATGGATTTTTAATATCAAATACACAAATCTCGTAAAAATTCGAAACAACTAAAGACAATGAAACAGAATTTTGAATAGGTTGGCGCTATTTGACCTTTTTAATGTTTTATAAAGTAACAAACATATAAAAAATGGAAAATCATTTGATTATTTTTACCCTTTTAAACCAAATAATATGTTTAAAGAAAATAGTAAAATACATTTCAATTGGGCAATTGTTATTCCTATCTTTTTCACGTTATTGAATATTATGATATTGTTTACAAGACAGTAAATTTTGCATTTCATTTAATTTTCATTTCATTGAATATAAAACCTCCATTAACCAACAGATTTACATGAAACTTTTACGCCAGGTTGGCGCAAATATTAATTTTAATTCTCCGTTTAATTTTAAACGGGCCGACCTAATTATACGTTTTACAGCCTGCTTACTTAATTATCGATATCGGCGGATATCACGTTTATGAATTTCCCAACCCTATTAGCGAGCATTTTTATGCATATTGCGATGGAAATGTGCCACGGTTACGTCACTCGTACACATTTAGGGCGTTATTGTATCAAGCGACTGATCGACGAGGATTGAATTGAATTTTTAAACAGGGTATTTTTAACAGTTTTTATTTATTCGACACTGAAATTGAAAATATTTATATCTTAGGAATATGCACAATTTGTAGACAGTTGCTGGAATCTTTTTTAAGCAAAATTTACTTGTATCAGAAGATCCCACCCTTCCATACCTTAAACACTTTATTCAAAAGTTTCTAAAATATTTTCATGCTGTAAATAATATAAAATTATATCAATTTTATAATATTAATATAAAAATTATTTTATTATAAATTTTCTTATAAAATTAAGAAGACTAAATTCATTTACAATATCATTGTATTTTAAATAAATTTAGTCTTCTTAATTTTCATTAAGTAGAAAACATAATAATCATACCAAAATATTTTATTTTTCAATTGACACTGTTCCACCACTTTAAAATAAATGAAAAAAATCCTGGGTAGAATGGATTGTAAACACATATTTTAGTTTTATTTTGTTTTAAAAACTTCGGCTTTTCATCCGGGAATTACAACAAAAACATAATTTTATGTCTTTACTCCCAAGTATTGGCAAATTCGCCATTAGTTAATTCGTTAATTTAACTATTGAAAAAAAAATGGAAATAATTTAAAAAACTCGATAAATACTTAAGAAGTAACAATTTGGGTGAATTATTTTCATTTCATAACAAAACTTTCCCCATATTAAAAGTAGTAAACGACGTGGGGTAGTTTTTATTTAGAAACCCTGCTGTACCCTTTATTTGATGTAAAGCAAGATGCAATTACATAAACATCTTTTTAATAATTGAATGTACACATATGTATGTGTGTAAATTGATGTCATTATCCTGACCCCAAATCAGGTTTCCACTTGTGTCTGCTATAAAGTCGACTCTCATAGATGCATAGCACTAATAGTCAACAATTTTATTTGACCTGTTACTTATGACTACTACTATGATTAATTGTACACTTCTCTGAAACGGCTTAACCGATTTTAATGATATAAGAATAGATCGTAAAGTATTTTTCACCTTCCGATGATCTTTATGTTTATGGTAGAACAACCAGGGTCAGCTAGTAGGACGACAAAATTTAAATAACCTCTTAACAATATTTAATGTTAGCTGTTTTTCATGTTTTTGATTTGGTTTTCATTTTAAATCTGACGTTTCAATTACTTTATATACCACTATTAAGTTAAATATTTTAAGATACTTCATGTATTTTTTTTGTTCTTTTGTCTTGTCAATCAAAACCTTTAAAAAGTACAAAGCGATTTAAGTCTTTTGTTGCCCATAAAAGAATACTTTTAAGTTGCTCAAGAGTTGCCTAGTGTGCGTTATAACATACAAAGCGAATACTGAACTGTTAAACTGCTATGTTAATGTACACTTTACGATATTGAGATAAGAGAAATTATGCTTTTGGAATTTCTGTATTAGGCAACCGTTGAACGTATAATTAATGTAGAACAAGTTATATTTAACAAGAAATTATAGCTATTTACTCAGCCTCCTTTATATTAAAGCCTGCTTATTTGCTAACTAAACAATCTTCAATATTAAAGACTTCATTTCTGATCTCCAAAGGAGAACGTAAAAAAGTGAAAATATTCTGAGCGCTATATTACCTGATTTTATTTGTGTTTGTTAATCCAAAAGTAAGACAGGAAACAAGTCGAAATATCTTAGGTAAATATTGTTTCGCAAGTTGTGTGTATCTTTAAGTTATTTGTGTAATAGTGTAAACAACATTCTTGGTGACATATTCGTAGGCGAGTTTTTGTTTTTTGGTTGAATGTCATGTCAAACATGTCAACGCGATTATTGAATAAAGAGTATCGCCTACGAAAATAGTATACGGCTTCTCGCCCCAAAACGTGCATAAACTCTCTCGGTATAAATGGCCCTTAATAATGACGGTATAATAGGAGTTCCCTGGTCAATATCATCTAAATGTAATAACATAAGAGATATAAAGAGGGTAATAAAAATATCTCAACAATAGATCATAGATCGCAGTAAAACGATTGTAAACATTTTGTATAGCAATGATGTTTACGATCAACCCACTTTAGAAATAAACCTTTTATAGCTTAGCTTTTAGAATCTACTCTATTTTCAAGTTACAGTTTTTACGTCATCGTCAGCCAATTACCATCCACTGATGGACGTACGCCTCCCAAGTCGGAGCCATCATCTCATCACGGTCCTCTACCTTCCTAATCCAGCGCCTACCGGAACCTTGCGCAGATTGTCAGTCCATCAGGCTGAAGGGCGTCTTATACTGAGTTTACCGAGACGCGGTATCCACTCCAGGACTAGTCTGCTTCATCAGCTATCGGCCCTACAACACATATGTCACCTCACTGTCACTTCAACTTGCTAATTTTGCAAGCTGTGTCGGTTACCTTGGCTCTCTTATGGATATCCTCATTTGTAACTGTGCGGCGCGGTAGCCACGTATAATATTGTGCCGAATTTAGGTGGAACCATCTAGTTAGTTTTAGAACTTTTAGAAAAAACTAGAACATTCTGGAAGGAGATTCTTTTCTGGAAGACAAGGATGGATTTTTTAGAAAGGATAGACGATAAACGAAACATAGAGATAGATAGATGTTAGAAAGGGACAGATGTATAAATGAAAATACCCGAACAGAAGGTTCGGGAAGGAAGAGACAGAGATAGATAGATGGGTTCCAGAAAATTCTTGTATTGTATACAATAATTTTCTTGTATTGCGTGCGGCTAAGTAATTCAATAAAGCGTTTAGTTGAAAACTGATGTTTTCTTCCAATCCATAAGTGCGTACCCCCGCTCGCACGTAACAATATAGGTCGACAAATACAGACTGTATTGGGTGAGATATGAACCTGATCCTTGCGCTAGATGAGCAGAAGTTCCACCAATCTTGAGATCCACCCTCTCCTGGATTGGTTCAGGTTGCAGGACATAAAGAACACTGAATGGCACCAACTTCACTTTGAAATGATCACTTCTTTTGAACAGTAATGCACAATAAGTTCTTAGCTCGACCAGTACTTAGTTAACAGTTAACATATATTATGTTTATATAATACACGTACGGCACGATTTTTTATCAAACGTACATAAGTCCAAAATGCTGCATCTATCCTGTACATAGGTCAATCACACAGAAAAGGTAACAGCAAAATAATGACGATTTTCTACCTACGTCATACTAGGCAAGAACCGAACACTAACTCTATCCATAAAAGAAAAACTCAACATAGCTCGCTCCGTAGCCTGTTGAGTGACTTGGAATTTTGTGGACCAGCCCTGGCCGTCAGTGTCCACGTCTCGGGCCCGTAGGCCAGGACATGGAGGATGTACTGCTCGAAGAATTTTATCTTCAGGCATTGCGGGATGGTCGACGAAAAGATTTGATGAAGCTTGCTGTTACAGTTTTTACGGGTGATCTTAATGGCAATTTCCATTCTAAGTGAAGGTAATTGTCAAAAATAATTGACATACGAGTATCTTTAGGGAAACGTCTGTCCTACTTACTGAATAAATTATTATATTATTATTATATTGCTATCACGTCAAAATCACTGAACAATATCGTCTCTATCGTAAGTTTGCCTGATTTCAGTATCCTGTTAATTCCAACGGTGTCTTTATAAATATTTGTTCTTTCTGTCTTTAGAAACAATATTGAACATTTTTGGTAGAGTAATACTTGCAACAACTCAGGAGGGTTTTTGGAAATAAATCACAACAACTGGTCACTATATTTATAATCAGAAAACCTTACCGCTTACATACATTTAATACACTGACTCTGTACAAATATTTTTGGGACACCTTGCCATCCAACACTTTTACAGTATAAGAAACTTAGCAAATTGGCACAACCGATAGCGGATTGAAGTCATTGATAAACCAGCCAAGCAAGTCAATACAAAAACTGTACTACTAATACTAACTAGAAAATGTCCGGAAACTAGCGCCATCAAGTAATCCAGGAACACCTAAAATTATAATTCGATTCCATTTAGTCCACTTAACTTCATTCAAGATGGCGCTGTGAAATATCGTTGAAAAATACATCGCGCTGACGAGATCTTAAGAGCACGAATCAAACTACAAGCAACGACCATATTTAGTAAAAATCGCTCATTTTAATATGAACTCTTGCTTAAACCGTTTATTACTGTTGGTATAAAATTTAGTGTTATTTATAAGTTGTCTTAATTAATTTTACTCTGCCTTTCCCCTTATTCCAATTTAGAACAAATTAAAACTTATTAGTACTAGCTATGCGCAAAGTAAATCACCAATGAGATCAATGATTTATAAATCTTTTTCCTTGAAAGAATAAAATCACTCTTTTAAATCTTTGGTTTCGAATGAGATAATTCATTCAGTTCATTCAGCTGACCGGTTTTAAGCTTTAATCTAACGCTAGATATACTTAGATATACTTAGATATTATTAGATACGCTAGATTTACTGTGTATCATCATTGTATTTCTTAGAGTGTGCATGTTATCTCATTTCAATTCACAATATCCTGTATCTACTGTCTCAAACTACATCCAAATATCTGATTTGTTAGTTTTCATCATTACATGTGACTAAAATCAATCTTAACGTAGTGAGTTAAAGATGTATTTTTAAAATCAAAGATTTAAAGAGTGATTTCGAAATTTGAAAGATTATACATCTTTTAAATCAATCACTCCCGAATTACACATCTGTAATTAGTACAATTTGTAGAATTTATAGAATTATCGATAGTAGTCGCCATCTAGTGGTATATATAGGAATATAATGCCGATTGTAGCTCTATCTATCGGACAGGATAAAT
The DNA here is from genome assembly GCA_012273795.1 of Dendrolimus punctatus. Classification (NCBI taxonomy): domain Eukaryota; kingdom Metazoa; phylum Arthropoda; class Insecta; order Lepidoptera; family Lasiocampidae; genus Dendrolimus; species Dendrolimus punctatus. Next base: position 17,297,117 of record CM022544.1, read on the forward strand.
GATGTTTTGATATTTTATTCCAGAGAGGATCATCTACTTTACATATAGTGTATTATCTATGCTTACCACGGTCCCTTAGTTGGGCTGCAAGTCTTCAAGCTTCGCATTAAGAAACTTCTTTATACTTTCCATATTGTGTACACTGCTTATGAAACATATGTAGCGAAGAAAGACCCGTCGACTTGAATCATATCGTAGTTAAGAACCCGAAAAGGGTAAACATGGGACATTAAACCACAAAGGACGCACGTAACGCACTTTAACTATTTTCCCAAGGGCTATAGAAATCGGAGCGTTTCAGCACGAATTTATACCGAAATGTTTTTATTCTGTTATATTTTTCCTACCTTCGATATAATGGTGAGAAAGTTATTTTTTTATGTTTGCTTATAGCTAAACTGGCAGGGTCCACTTTTTTATAGCCTGAATGAAGCAGGCAAACAGGCAGAAGGCCTACCTGATGAAAAGTGGTTAACAATAGGCTAATAGCACTAAAAGCAATCTTCCAGACAACCTTAGGATGGATTAGAGAAAAATTGTGTAACATGTGGGTTTTACAATATAAATAGAATAACAAAGTATATAACTATGTATATAAGATTTTTAAATAGCAATATATATATATATATATATATATATATATATATATATATATATATATATATATATATATATGCGTTATTTTTAATACGATGCGATTTGTGTTAATGTAGAGCAGATGTTAGAGTCAGATGTTAATGACTGGCAGGAGACAACGCTGAACAGGAAGGAGTGGAGTATTCTCATTTCGGAAGCCAGGACTCATTTTGGGTCGGTAAGTCGCAGCAGTTAGTTAGATTTGCGTGAAACGATAATTACAAGCCACAGCCAGCACGGCAACCCTGGTCTAGAGTATGCCGCCTTAAAAGCTTTGAGTTGTGTTACGGCATTAGTGATCAGGTTCCAGTCTTCCTTTAAAGAGCGGCAGCACGTTGGTAGTATCTTTGATGTTACAAAATATATCCATAGGCGATGATATCCGCTTTCCATCAAGTGGGTCGTGTACCTGTCTGTTGAACTCATGTAATAACAAGCAGGAAAAATGGAGCAGCACAATGACAAAGAAATCGTAAAAGAATAATATTTTTTACCATAACCCATCTGTGATAATTTGTCACAAGTAGCGTCTTACCTGATGAGCATAAACCAAGGGGCGAAGTCCTAAAATAAATTTCGTATTTTAAAATCCTTGTCAGACCCAAATCACTTGAGGGGCCACCATTTTTCCCTTTAAGCCTTTATTGCATTATCCAAGAAAAAACGTTTCTTTATAAAAACATCTTGGAATGATCTTTGTTGGAGAGGAAATAATGAAAACATTTTTCTTCATTGCCTTCTACATATGTTTAAAAGATTTCTTAAGGTGTATTACACAAATACAACTTGGTATAGAACACTTGTATCTGGTATCTCAAATACTTATTTTAATAGTATGTTATATTTCGTATTCAGATACTTTGTATAAAGTATCTTCTACATCTCTGTCTTTTTTGATATTTTTAACTTAAGGGGCGTAACACAATCTATTGTTATCGTACTTATTTTATGGCTGTAATTAGTGTCGAACGATTTAATCCTTGTTTTTATTGCATTGCGCCAAAGTTTGCCAGATGAGCAAATTACTATTTCTCGGAAATTAATGGTGTTTCCGACTGCCGAGCGGTGCACTGGCACGCGGTCGATTTTTTTATTTTATTGTATAGTTAGTATAAAACAATGCCCGATCGGAGGGGTGGGGCAGTCAATCGACGACTAAGATACGATTAAGACGTGTAGTACTTTAGATTAGCGACATAGTGACGGACTGATCTTCAACTGCACCCTAGGACGGACGGATGTTGCATATTTATTTATTAATGTAATAATAAATTGCTTATTTTTATTCTTTGTTGCATAATAATTACTGATAATTTAAGAACTCCCTTTGAGTCAGGTTGCCTAGAAGAGATAGCTTTTAGCGATAAGGCCGCCTTTTGTTTTCCCAAGTAGGTAACTATTGTCTTGCTGTGCATTTTTGTATTTTTTGTCTTGGTGAGCAATAAATTGTTGTCACATAATCACTATAAACTTAATAATAATTAGTACTGAGCAAATAGTTTTTTTTTCGTGGAACCAATAGTAGACTAAGTTGCTCATCATAACATCATCTATCGACGACGATCATATGCTCTGATCTAAGTACTATTAAGGTCGGCTGCAATCGTTTATCTCATATAATATTAATAACTAGCTGTTTCTTCGACTTTGCCCGCATGGATTTTTTTCGCGAAACCCTAAAAAAATTACTTAAGTTACTCCTTATAACACCAGCTATCTGTCAGAGAAAGTCCTGACAAAATTGGTTCAGCCGTTTCAGAGATTAGCCGGATCACCCAGACAGTCAAAAATTCTTAAAATCGCATTTCAGAATTTTCAAGTCCGAATTACCCCCTTGATTTTTTTCACTATTTCATTGTGACATTACAGACACATCAGTTTTATGTATCTGTATAATAATATATAATAATAACAGGACATAAACGTCTCATTGCTAGGTTCAAGCCTCATTATTAATACTTTGTTATATACCAATGTGACCTTTTCTCAACATAATGTAAGAGTGTATCCCTACTTGAAGTGGGTATCGAATAGGGGCCCAATTCTGATATTACTATCTAGTCAAAATCACCAGACACTATCGTTTCAATGGTAGGTGCAGGTAATGCATTATCTATAATGGTAGATGACCAAATTCAAACAAAGACAGGTCACTTCAGTGTAAAAAAAATTGTTGCTAGATTTTTTTTGAGCAGGATTCCAGATGAATAGCCGCAGATTGCTGTTTCAGCGATATCGGGCTTAGGGGGGGCTTCCCGACTCCGAAGCTGGGGCGTTCAGCCCGGAAGCAGCGCGCTCGAGGAGGCCGCTACTGTGAGGTTCCACTTAGGCTCGTCCGCAGCATGGAGACTGACTCTATAGGATGAAGCCAAGAGGGGCTGAACGAGGTAAGCCATCAAGCTGAGATGTTAAATGCGGACTCGCTTATAACTCCACCAGCGGAGCCGATCCTAGTCTGTCTTTACTACCGCTTCGTAACGTGCTATGACTAGAAGAGGAGAAGAGACGAAAGAAACTCTGCTATTACGCCTAAGCTATTTGTTTAAGGAAGTTGCTAGAGCTAGATTGATACAAATTAAATAATTCCTTACATGTCAAACTAGTAAAATGAAAATGATACCGTGATCTATTATTTGACTAGCGCCATCTATCGAACTACACAATAACTTTTTCTCAATACTTAATCCATTTCAATAGTATTCTACTAAGGCTGGTGTGCATCGACTTTTAACTGATGGTTAAAATCAGATAATCGCTAAAAATATATGGCTAAACATTGATTATTTTAATTTAACCAACGGTAAAATGTCCTTGCACATCAGACTAAGTCGCGTTAATAATAATAACAAATAAGACTATCATAATGTTTCCTGTGTGAATTTTTAAATATGCCAAAGGATTTAGCTTAGCTTTAGATTTAGTAAAGTAGGATTTTTTCATACCATCGCAATGGCATTGTACTTTGAACTTTGAATATCTTCACAACGCCTAAATATTGAAGTAGCAGAATTGGGACCCAGTATAACCGCATCTTGACCCTCACATATTTAACGATTGATTCACCAGACCCTTAACTGTAATCATATTACCCGACGAAGGGTAAAAAAATTCGGTCAAGTATGGGTCGAAATAATATATTGGTTCACAAAGTATGAGTAATCTATAATGATATTGAAATATGTAACAGATTTGTGTCATTATTTACGAAAATGTCTCTCTATGGATATTTGAGTGAAATTTATTAAGCACTGGCAGTATTAGCGAAACTTCGTTTGCGTTGCCATGGTGGCAACGTGCTTATAAGTGAACTAGCTGACCGGCGAACTTCGTACCACCATATTTTTAATTCCTAAGACTTTATTCCATGACACCAAAACCAAAATCACCAAAATTGATCTATGTGATCAGGAGGATTCTAGAATCCGATCTCAGCGCCACCTACCGGTTCTAACTGTGAATGTAAACCATCCGGGAACCCACTCAAACACACAAAAACAAAATCACCAAAAGCGGTCCAGGTAATCAGGAGAGATTCTAGAACCCGATCTCAGTGCCACCTACCGGTTCCAATTGTGGCTGTAACCCATCCCGGGACCCACTCAAACACACACACACACATAATTTATCAAAATCGGATGTATAGTGTACGATTCTATATAGGACAAACAGACAAACATTCATTTTTATATATACGAAGAAGATTATAATAGAGGCACCAAAAAGGCTAAAGCAATGTAACTTTTTTTGGCTATATCATGACATGGCATTTATCAGTGAAAAAAATTAAAATGTTAACTCTAATATATGCTAGCATTATTCAAATTTCACTTAAATACGTTTAGTAGTTTTCATGTGAACCGCCCATTGTGTATCGTAATCTTTTTTGGTTTATTGTGATCACTGCCAGGTGTCCTGGAATTAAAAAAATCAAAGTGATTTTACGAAATTCAATCCACGCGACCAGGCTGACATATTAATAATAACAAATATAGTCCCGCAGGGGGCTTTGTGGCGAAGCCTTAGGTGAGTAGCGACACCTTGTACCTGACTCCGGGGGCCAAGGCAAGGCTCCTGCCTCCGTGCTTACCTTAACCAGCCGGCACGGAGTTGAGATCGCCAGAGCTAAGATTCTAGTTCTAGGGGTGGAAGTGATAAATGGCATCACGTCAGAAGTAGCTTCGGTGAACCTGCAGCCCACCTCTCTACACCCCTTAGCCACTCACACCCATGTTGCCCCTGCCTTCTATGGCATTTTTTGGGGCCCATGCAAGGAGTGGTGAGTCACCGTCTGCCCATTTTTCCATGTTTCCTGAATATTGCGACGGACAGACGCCATAGTCCCCATATTCCCAGACCCCTAGTACCACATAGCCCTACTTTTGTCCTCATTTCCCACAATAGTCCTACACTGCCGGGCTTGTGTATATTACTATATGTGGAGACATAATCGCCGGTCAGTGTCACGCCACATTTCCATTAAACTTAGTGACCAGTTCCAGCTCCCTAAAGAGAAGCAGCGCATTCGTAGCACTTTGTGTTGCAAATGTCCATAGGCGATGGTAACTGCTGTCATCAAGTGGCCGTCTGCCTGTCTGCTGATCTCCTGCAATAAAAAAATAAATAAAAAAAAACTTGTCAAGTGGCCTCTTCGTGTTGGCCTTCTTATGGCCCCACAGAAGCCCTCCGAAAGTCAGGGCCATTTTTATGGCCCGTGGTCTTCCAAGACATAAAATATAATAATAATCGGCAGACAGACACATATTGTATATCCCCAAATTAAGCAAGTTAGGCTTGAGTCATAGGTAATATACAACGGACTACTCTGGGGCCGTCCCAGACACCCAGACCCCTAGTACCACTAGTAGTTCACCCCAATAGCCCGGTCCTTTTTGTCCTCATTTCCCACAATAGTCCTACACTGGCCGGGGCTTGTGTATATTACTATATGGTGGAGACAGGGATAATCGCCGGTCAGTGTCACGCCACATTTCCATTAAACTTGTCAAGGGGCCTCTTCGTGTTGGCCTTCCCATGGCCCCACAGAAGCCCTTCAAAAGTCAGGGCCATTTTTATGGCCCGTGGTCTTCCAAGACATAAAATATAATAATAATCGGCAGACAGACACATATTGTATATCCCCAAATTAAGCAAGTTAGGCTTGTGTCATAGGTAATATACAACGGACTACTCTGGGGCCGTCCTAGACATCCAGACCATAGTAAATAACGGAGAAAATACGTTTCCGAAATTTACTATACCAGGAATCGAACCCGGAGCCCCTGCGTTGAAGTGATGTAGGCCAGCAAAGTCTTTAGCCCGCTCAACCGCAGAGGCCGTCTAATATAATATTGAAAATTAAATTAATCTTGAATTTTTGCAGTATAAAACAATGCCCAAATTGAGAGACGGGGCAGTCGAGCGATAACCGTGAGCGAAGCAAGAGTTGTGTACATCCGATAATCTACTTAGTGACGGACTTTGCGCGTGTATTTGAGTTACGATCTTCTGCATTACGTTTGGACTTATTGCGTTCGACTATATTTGATTTTGTGTTATACGTGTTTATATAGTTCTAATAAACTCTATAATAATTCCAACGGCATTATAATTCAAGTCCTGTAATTCGTAACAGTATGTGTAATGTTCAGCCTTTTTATTATTTTAATAGAAAAAAAAGAAACAATACTTACATAGTCACGGAATATTAATGTTCATATTCCCAAATTGCAAATTACCCTAATTACAGCCACTACTAATATGTCGGAGCAATGTGTGAAGACACCATCTCGGACCGAAATTCAATTTCATCTAAAAGGTCAGATAGCTACACCCGCAGTATATTATGTAAATATATACAGGATCAGATCCAATCGTTGATCGGAGGTCACCTAAAACTAGTTATCTGTAAGCACGTAAACCCAATAATTTAGTAGTTGACCCTTGTATGTATTATGTGCTACGTAGGTCAGCGTAGCCGCTACGTTGCTACGAGGATACGATGTAGCATACTCCAGTTAAGATTTTGAAGTATAAGAAGAAATCTTAAGGAGCGCATACACGGGACAATTTGTCGTTTCGATCCATTATCGTATATCGTATAAAATCGTACTATTATGTCTTTCGACTTTCGTCCGTTGCACACGAACGATGTAATCGTACGATTCTCAGTCTCTGTGCGAAGTTAAAACGTGTAGCACGTAGTGGGTGAGCGATGAAGTAGCAACTACTTCGTTTAATCGCATTGGCGCTCATTTTATATAAAAACTTTTTTAAATTCCTTACGGAAAACAGTACGCAGATTGTTAATTTTCTTTACTTATACTACTTTCTTTATTGTTAGCAGAACGTGATGTCAGGAGCCTCAAGAACAGACGAGTGTGCATGACAAGAGCTATGAATGTCAAAGAAGCAAGTGAGGTGTGTAAGAATAAGCCTGAATGGCGCTCTGATGTTCGTGACTACCCCGCAAGGGACTTGGCGTGAAGTTAAATATGTATGTATATACTTTCTTTACTTTACGTATGTCTGCACTGGGATATACTTCCTTCATTTTTCTAAGTAATACCTCATAACATTCAGATTGTTTACTATGATTATGGTAGCCCTTGGGTTTTATTTTCCATAAAACCTTGTGTTCTCGGAGTAACTCTATAAATTCCAACAGGAAATCCTTGCTCCACGACATCGCAAAAAAATGACAGGTACTGTACGTGCTACTCGCGCTAAAAAAGGAGCAGACTGACGATGATCGCATCCGATCACGCCATACACGTGCGATATATTCTATTGATATATCGAATGATGTTCAGATTGCAATCGATATTTTCGGGGTTGCCTGTTGAGATCTCCAATCGATCGTTCGACCACAAAATCGGATGCGATGTTGCCACACACGTACAATTTGTTGTTCAATTTTAACATCGAGCGACGAATCGTTACGATAATTGTCCCGTGTATAGGCTCCTTTACTATCCATTTTTCTAATGTTATGTTAAACGAATCAACTTCAAAGGCTCTACCAAAATTTATCGAAACGACTCATTAACTCTTCAGGTGATAAGAAGGCTGGTGCCTACTCGGCCAACGGGTCAGTATGGCGATCCAGCGAGGAAACGTAGCCAGCCTTCTGGGCACCTTACCCATAGAAGACGGTGATCTGGGCTCAGTATTCTACTTATAGTCTTTAGGGACTATGAGTAAAATACAATACAAATAAGTTAAGTTTTTAATTTTATAATTGTTTTGTAAATAATTATCACTAAATTTTTGTGGAAAAAAAAACGGCCCAACTAATTAAATAAATTTGGTTGGCAGACATACAACTGAAATTCAATGACATTGAATGATTAAAGTTTGAGTTTGTTCCATATTGGTTGCATCCATATTGAAAGATAGAAATGAACTATGTAATTTCATTTTTCATATCTGTAAAAACACATTTTATTAATTTAATAAAATGTGCTTTTACAGATATGTAGGTGGAATTTGTTCTTGTCACAACCTAAGTTGTAACAATGTTATTATTTCGATGTGAAGGCTATTTGTTTTAAACGACACTTTTATAAATTGTCGAGAAAAAAGTTTAAATTTCTAATGACCCAGAAAAACACATCACTAACGAACTATGTCCCATATTTAAAAAAAAAGAACATCTGTAGACTGAAACTAGAGATCAGGTTCTTTATATTTTTTAAGTTGAGACATGTGATGTTGAAATGTATGATGAAAGAATGACTAAACAGATATACAATGCAAAAGTGGATGGATGCAGACGTCGCGGAAGGCCAAGACACACCTTCCATGATCAAATTGATCATGTGTTAGCAGAAGGTGATGTTAGAGCCTTAAAAACAGACGAGCGTGCATGACAAGAGCTATGAATGTCAAAGAAGCAAGTGAGGTGTGTAAGAATGGGCCTGTGTGGCGCTCTGTTGTTCGTGCCTATCCCGCAAGGGACCTGGCGTGAAGTTATGTATGTATGTATGTATGTATGTAAGTTGAGACATTAGGATTAAAAAATCCATCGTGTTGAGTATCACACAAAATGTCGCTTAAAACAAATAGCCTTTCACCCCTCGATTTGTAAAAAATCGTGATAACTTTATGTATGCAAAAAAAGCTGCGTAGGGTTTGACAGCCGCGGGACAAATTTAATATTTCTTTATTGTAATTATTCAACATAATAGTTGAAAGAAACAAGAATTTCTTTCTTGTTTGTTTGAAGAAATAGTGACGTAGTTTCTTACTCTTCTGACATAAATATAGAAAATATTTTTTTGTTCATTTGTAACGTTCATTTTTTTCTATTGCAGGGATTCAGCAGACAGGCAGACGGCCCACTTGATGGAAAACGGCTACCATCTCCTATGAACATTTGCAACACCAAAGGTGCTACAAATGCGCTGCTGCTCTCTTAAGGGAGACTGGAACCTGGTCACTAATGCCGGAACACAACGCAAGGTAGCAAGTTAGCAATACATGGAAATAAAAATACTTGATCTCACAAAACATCGATTAGGGTAAACCCTTGGCTGTAATAGCAGGCTGTTATCAAGGCTATTACCTCGCCGGTATTAGGCGGTGTTTCCGATTCCGTTAATCTTAATTTGCGGTTAACTTAATCTTAGTTTATGTAATTGGGTGTGAGACATATATTATATAGTAAATTCTGAAATAACTTTCTTTGTTGTGTCCATTAGGCTAAGGAAAACAATCGTATATATAATTTTTTCCCTTTCTTATATGTAACATTTTTCTTTATCTTCGTATAAAATTATTGATCAGCGGTTAATTCTTAGCCCTATAATTTAATCAAATTGATAGGAAGATTTTAGGTTGTATGAGATATTTTTGTATATATGAAAAAAAACAGTCAAAAAACATGAATTCTTCTTTTGAAACTTATTTATTACTAGGATATGCCCGCGAATTCGATCACGCTTGACTGAAACACCTGGGACACAAAGTATCGCATCATTTAAAAAAGGATATAAGGTGTCGTTTTAGTGTAAATATAAATATATGATAATAAATATTTTACCAGGTGGTAGGGTATTTGCCTAACTGGATGGCTACCACCCTTGGCCTAAAGTTTGCCGCCATAACAACCTTGTGTTGTGTTCCGGCATTAGTGACAAGTTCCAGTCTCCCTTAAGAGAGTAGCAGCGCTTGCAAATGTCCATAGGCGATGATAACCGATTTCCATCAAGTGGGGCGTCTGCCTATCTGCTGAACTCCTACAATAAAAAAAATACTGTGTCGGCATAAGCTGATTGTTATGCACCTGAACTACAAACCACTCCTGGGAAAATTCACGTGGAATTCCCGGAATAAAAATTCTCAAATTTATTACATAAAATTTGTTATCGATCAGTAATAAAAATTGAATTGTAATTTTACTTTTTTCAATATGGGCATTTTCAATAATTTCCAGAAAATTCCCAGAATAAAGGTAGCGCATATTTAAAGTCTAAAAATTTTCTGTCGATCAGTGAAAACCGTAACGGAATCTTTCCAGTAGTTTATACGTGAATCCCGAACAAACATACAAACAGACAAGAAAAAGACCTACATTATGTTCTGCGTCGTTCATATAGTATATTCCATTACATGGCATTTTTTCATAAATTAAAATTAATTGACAATCTCAAAAACTTTCCGTTGGCTCAGCGACCCAAAGTGAGTCTTGGTCTCAGTAACGAGAGCATGCCAGTCCCTCTGTCCTGCGCAGTGTATATATCTCAAAACTCAACATATATTTTACAAAACAATATTACTCTACCACCTCAATTTTCTTAGAATTTTCCACTTTATATTTTAAACCTTAGAACGGTGGAGAGAAACTGGTATAATCTCGCAAGTTTTATAAATTTGGGAGCTAAATATTTAACCATTTATTAACTTTATTTAAAAGTTATTATACTGTTTCCAAACGTTTATTTTATTATTGACGTTTGCACGTCTATCAAATTGCATATTTCTTGACCGTTAATCCCACATTTTCATGTGGGCTTTACTGTCAATAAAATTACGTAATTGTCGTAATATATTGTTATGGGTGACGTAATAGTGATGTTCTGTGAGTCATGTGACGCACAAACTATTAAACCATCGTCACTATACGCAAATATATCGAAAAGAATTATCGTTAGTTGCAAACTATATTCATCATCATCATTCGAGCGTTAAATCCCGGTTGCGTGCGGGGCGATCACTTCGACGCCCAGGGTCCGCTTACCTACTTTCTTCTCCACTTCGGCGCGATCTTCGGCATCCCTAGTGTTAACGTTGGTACGCATGTCCCTCACAACGTCAAGCCAGCATTTCTTAGGCCTACCCCTTCGACCGGTACCTGGCGGAGGCGGCATGGCTAGACATTTTTTCCCCACGTACTAGCTGTAAAACGTCCGTACCAGCATAAGCGACTCTCGTGCAAACTATATTATCTATACTAATAATATAAAGAGATGAAGTTTGTGAGTCTAGATGTTCGAGGTAATCTCCGGTACTACCGATTCGATTGTGAAAATTCTTTCACCAGTAGAAATCTATATTATTTCCGAGTGACATAGGCTATAATTGATTGTTGACTGTAATTAATAAATCAAATATTAAAACTGTTTTACGCCCACGAAGTGGACACAGGAACGCCTGTGAAATATGTTACAGCAATAACTTTCCACGCAAAAATTGCGAACTTCTTCGTAGAAGGCACTGCGAGTGCTTTCTGCGTTTATGAGTTATTAAAGGTTACAAAGCTTAATTAAACCTTGATATGCGTGCGCGCTTGCATGAGTGAATGTGTGCATGTGTTATACTGTTTTAATGACGCCCAACAAAGTGGGCACAGGTCAACTAGTATTAAATATCTTTTTCTAATATACCGTTCAAAAGCCAGAGTAACGACTGGTAGCGTCACCAAGTTATATAATGTTTAAGGATTTACTTATAATACTTCTAAAAAGCCAAAAACAGGTCGGAAAAGCTATAATTAGAAAACAAAGGATTTTTATCCGTGCAGGAACGGAGAAAGAATACGATTTCCTGCGGCCGGGCGGCCTGTCGTAAGAGTCGACAAAACAACCCACAGCCAGTGGTGGGGCATTTGCCCGACTTGATGGCTACCACTCTTGGTCTAAAGTATGCCGCCATAACAACCTTGAGTTGTGTTCCGGCATTAGTGACCATAGTCCAGTCTTCCTTAAGAGAGCAGCCGCGCATTTGTAGCACCTTTGGTGTTGCAAATGTCCATAGGCGATGGTAACCGCTTTCCATCAAGGGAGCCGTCTGTCTGTCTTCTGACCTCCTGCAATAAAAAAAACAAAGGCGAATACTCGTTTCTACAAGAATGAAAATCTATTAATTAAGTATATTTGACTATAGATTATGATTCTCGTACAATAATCAGTTACCCTAGTGCGCTACTACGACATGTGCATCGGACCAAAGTCGAAGTGAGAATTTTCACCCGACCAAACTTTGAGTCAGACTATCTCGTTGCTCCATCCGCATGATTTTATATTCGAGTGATGACGGAACGTGCCCAGCTGAAAGTGGGGTACTCGATACAAACTACCCTATTCGATGATTATAACCTGTCCTCTAATATGTAAAGGCTTTTATATAAAACAATGTCAGCACGCAATCCTTGCATTATTTACTTAACCTTGTCTAAATCCCAAACTCAATTCGATGGGGAAAAAAGGGTGCGAGCTGCGAAATGGACGCCATTACCAGTGGTTAGGGGGTTGGGGGATGATTTGGAAAGGACGAGACTAGTTACACCATACTTTTGAAGCTATGAAGGATATTGTACGAATAGTTAGGTGATCTACTTTGCTTGAAACATGCAAATTTACTTTATACAGTACATACACTTTATACTTTACACTTCTTCTTAGCTCGAGGAATGTTTCAACTTCTTTCATACGGTATTTCACTAAGTCAGAATAATGCGGTTATTATATTATACATACATACATACATAACTTCACGCCAGGTCCCTTGCGGGGTAGGCACGAACAACAGAGCGCCACACAGGCCCATTCTTACACACCTCACTTGCTTCTTTGACATTCATAGCTCTTGTCATGCACGCTCGTCTGTTCTTAAGGCTATTATATTATGTTATTAGCGGTTTTAAGCGTGGTAATTTGATGTAGCCTTTTGTTCCGATCTAGTTCCTCTTTGTTTAGTCTCATGCTTTATAAAATGTCTCTTAGCTCGGTGTGTCGCTTGACATAGGCCTCCTCCAACTGCTTCCATTGCTGTCGGTCTGCCGAGACTCTTGTCCAATACGGTCCCAGGCCAGGCGAAGATCATCTTCCTTCTTACCTTCTTAGCGGTAGTTTTTGTAGTCTTGCACCATCCCTTGGATATAAATGTGACCTGTTGGCTCCATTTGTTTGTGGTAATTCCCTCCAGTGATAATTTATTAGATTTTTATTATTCCGACGTTTCGGCCACTTTTTAGTAGCTGTGATCACGGAAGACAAAAATGTCGTGTCAATGAGTATTGTTATAGTTTAATTTAGGTTACCGTTAACTTGTTCATTTTAATTATTGAGTTTTAATTTTTGTTTAAGTAGTAAACTTGGGAAGTAAAAAATAGATGGCACCACAAGTCGCTCAGCACTCACTTTCATAGGTTTTATTATTTAAAATACTTTTCTTTCAGACCAGATTAGTCAGAAAATTATTATATTCAATTGTTGTCCTTGTTGGCTCCAACACCTTTGGCAGTCAAAAATATAAGTTAATGTAATTTGAATTGTTTGATCTATTAAAATGTAAGTGTTTCGATGGTTAAATTGAATACCATCTGTGAATCAGACTCGCCTGTATAAGTTTTCCCTACAAATACAACGCACATGTGAAGTCGTATTAATTTTTAATCAATATTTATGTGTATGTTTCCGAATAGCTTTGATATAATATATATAAATAAATTGCATGAGTTCAGTAGACAGAGAGAGGTCCAACTGATAGAAACTGGTTACCATCACCTATAGACATTAGCAACGCCAAAGGTGTTACAGATGCGCTGCTGCTCTCTTAAGTGAGTCTGGAACCTGGCACTTTTTCCGGAACAAAACTCAAAGTTGTTATAGCGGCATACTCTAGACCAGGGGTCGTAGCCACCTAGACGGGTGAGCCCTACCACCTAACTCTGGGTCGTTTTGTCGCCTCTAACAACAGGCCGCAGGGCTGCAGGAAATTATATTCTTTCACCGTTCCTGCACGGTTAAAATAATAAAACAGGTTTATATACATACGTAGCGTAGGACGCCTGCCAGTAAGATCGTAAGATCGCCGGCAGGGGCTGGATGAGGAAGACGGGAGACCGGGATATGTGGCGCGTACTTGGGGAGGCCTACGTCCAGCAGTGGACTGAAGGCTGGAAGAATTGGCTGAAGAAGGAGAAGATATACATACGTGTAATATCGATAGTTTGTACATTAGGGGACTAAACAGAACGCCTCTGTTATGCCAACCTCAAAATTAAGAGTGACAACTATGACATTTGTTTCCTTTGGACTTTAATTTTTAGAAACGAGTACACCTTAATAGCTGTTCAAAGTGAAAAATTAAATAAATAATTTGAAAAAATATAGAAAGACTTTAACAACTCATGGTCACCTCATACCGTGAGCGTCCCATAACCACAGAGAGGGGCACAACTGATGTTTAAATAAAATGATTCTGTATTGTTTGGCAAACTCGACACGAATTTGCTTTATTAACGCATTCACAGCGATGTCAGGAAGTGTCTATCAAAACAAATAAACATTAATTACCAAAATACACGACTCAATAAACTATCATCGTGTTCTCGGGAATGGTGGTCTTTGGCAATAATGTGAACCGTTTTTCTTTGAAACTTTATTTTTTAAAAAATGTGTGCACTAGTACACACTAGTGTACACACTGAAACTGCTTTATGAAAATTTCGAAAATTGGTTAAATAAAGTTAAATTAAAATTTTGCTGATCACTTAAATATATATATATATATACTAGCTGTCCCGACAGACGTAGTCCTGCCCGGTAAAAATAGGGGTTTGTCGCAGAGGGTTGATAAATTAGGGTTGTATGTATTTTTGTATGTTGTATCATAAAAAAATATAAATTAAAAATTTTGTCTAAAAAATAAATAAAAAAAATTAGGGGTGGACTACCCTTAACATTTAGGGGGATGAAAAATAGATGTTGGCCGATTCTCATAGATACCGGATAAGCACAAAAAATTTCATCAAAATCGATCAAGCCGTTTCGGAGGAGTATGGCAACAAAAACTGTGACACGAGAATTTTATATATATATATATATACTTACTATATGACTTATAAATCATCAAACTCGTATATTAATTAAAACACAAAAGTAAAGAAATATTACAATGCTCGTCTCACAATCCTTCTATCAACAACTACTAAAGGCAAGAAAATGTGACGCGTAACCGAAAAATGTGACGGTAAGTTTTTTTCCAACGCCAATAAAGAAGTTTCACTTCAAAATAAAGAAAGAAATGAATACTTTATTTGAAGAAATAGTGACGTAATTCCATTTCTTATACATATTTTTTATAAACAGAGTAAGCGTACAGGAACGGAGAAAGAATATAATTTCCAGCGGCCGGACGGCCTGTCGTAAGAGGCAAGAAAACAAACCACAGCCAGGTGGCAGGGTATATTATAACTACATCCCATACATGTCCCACTGCTGGGCTCGGGCCTCCCATTATAGGGGGAACGGACAGTATACCCGCCACACTTGTCCAAGACGGCTTGGCAGGTTTGGTTATCTCGATGTGCAGGTTGCATCACGATGTTTTCCTTCACCGTTTTTAGCACGTGGTAATTGTAACAATATGCACATTAGCTCATAAAACTGACTAAGAGGTGCATGCGTTCCGGTCAGGATCGAACCCGCGCCCTACGATTTTAGGGGCGCGTGCGCTAACCATTACGCTACCACGACTTTTTTTTTGGCAGGGTATTTGCCCGACTAAAATTATGCCGAAATAACAACGTTGAGTTGTGTTCCGGCACTAGTGACCAGGTTCCTGTCTCCCTAAGGAAACCAGCAGCGCATTTGTAGCACCTTTGGTGTTGCAAATGTCAATAAGCGATGGTAAACACTTTCCATCAAGTGGGCCGTCTGCCTGTCTGCTGAACTGCTGCAATATATTTCTTTTTAAACACGAAGTATATATACAGTGTAGTTTTATATCACCATCATCCGAACGTTTAATTTCAATACAAGTAGTGCGGAGTTTGTACAATGGATTTTAAATTGTAAAACAAAATCAGGGAGGCTAAATCAGGCAGATTTCAAAGATGCCACTTTTAGATTTTTTGTCCATTAAAGCATCATGCGAAAACTACTAAACAGATTTAAATGTATTTCGATATAGAAATAGCTTATAATAACATCCTGAGTCATTACTTACCATATTTTTATTCAGATTAAAGGTATCTTCTTATAGGTTACACAAGTTTAGCTAAAAAAATATTATTTTTGCCGCCTTTTTCATTTCTTGCAGTTGTTGGTATTGGCTAATAAAAAATTCTATCATAAAAGACTATGAGAGTAACTAAAAATCATTTTTTTATTTTAAAGTCGATTATAAACATGTCATTATGGCAACGCGTGCAAAGTTTCGCTGAAACTAGTAATATATAAAAGTACCTATTTCTAAATATAGCAAAACATTTCAAGTATCAAGCTACGAAGGTCAGACAAAAGCGAGCCGTTAATGGGCTCATCTGCATATAATACGGTTGGCTAATTTGGGGAGGACTTCGCGCCATTACCCAACGCGTCTCTTCGCCCCACCACTGAATATAATAATCATTCATTTGCGCAAATAAGCAAAATGGCCGTTGTCAAAAACAGAACTCGATACTTCGCTTAATCTGATTTACATTTAAATATGTCTTGCTATATCAATATATTCTTTGGGTAGATATATATTGTAATATTATGTATCGCCCCAATTCTTACTCTAGCATATATTTTTTTCAAAAAAAATAAAAATAATTTATTGCATAAAAACAATAGGTCTTGTTGTTATATTCGTATACTGAGCACATGTTTTTTGCCGGTTGGGCGTACAATTTTTTATTTATTTTGAAACTCATATTATAAAAGTAAATACTTATTGGTTTTAATTATTATCAGTAATATTTTAATAAAAAAATAATATTTTAAATTATTGTAATAGTTTAAGAATTGTAATAGTTATTTATAAATTAGTAGTGTCGTGTGAATAAATAATAAAAAAAATGAAATCTGTATTTTAAATAAAAATTGAAGACGCTGAAAGTCACATGACAAAAAGAACTTTAAACTGCAAGATTGATGGATACACTTGCAAAGGAAGAACAAAAAAGAGATGAATGATGAAAACAGAGGATAATAATATATTTTAAATAGTGTGGAGGGAAAAGACATAAAATATGGTGCAGACCCTAAATATCTGGAAAAGGTGAAAGAGAAAATATTGCTAAATAATTATGTTACAAGTAAAGGGTACAAAGAAGACAAAATTTTACAAAAAAAAAGCAAGCTGTGGTGTGCTCAGGCGGTTGCCAAGACTAGGATCAAACCTGCGTTACAGTTAGCATTGATACATAGAGGAACTTCGTTCGCATTGCCACGTTAACGTGTTTGGTAGTGAATTGCAACGAGGGCACTAAAATCGCGACGCAGCGCCTCCTTTGGATTATATTCATTTATCTCACGGAAACTTCGACATTTATCAGGGTAAAAAGTATTTTAAGTAAGACTCTCTTTGCCTAATTTCATCTAAATCTATTCAGTAGTTTCCACACGTTGCTTTGATGCTCGTTACATCACGTACATGGCATGGCTACATAATTAGAAAGGTTAATACTGAGTAGGCTAATGATGTGCTAAAATCTGGTTACGATTGTGTTACGGGTAATATACAACAAATTAGCAAACTAATCCGGGACCGATCCCAGACACCTACACCATAGCAAATAACGGAGAAATATTAGTTTCCAAAATTTACCAAACCAGGAATCAAACCCGGATACTCTGGGTTGCAGGGAGGCAAAGGCTTAGCCTGCTCAACCACAGAGGCCATCGATTTATTATAGCATACATTAAACTTACATTAAATTTTCATTTCTCATAATTTACGCCTTCTACTAAACTTAAATTGAACACTCCTGCGCATATCTCAACTTTTTATAACAATTCTTTTACTGTTAATGCTATACAGCTCTGGAACGCACTTCCTGTTACAATCAGACAAGCAAAATCGCTAGCGATATTTAAACTATAATAAAAAATACTACTGTCGTTGAATATGATATTTAATTCATTTATATATTTGTAGATATGTATTTGTATGGTATGTATATTAAGTATATATCTATGTAATATATAAAATTTTTCATATATGTATATATATCATGTATGTATTTATTATTAAATGTAAGTAGTTCGTACTATATGTTACGTATACACCATCGCCATTATCATCTCAATTTATTCTGGGTTGTCTGGAAGAGATCGCTTTTAGCGATAAGACGCCTTTGTACATAAGTAGATATAATTTTAGTCTTTAAGTTCATGTTTGTATTGGTGTACATAAAGTGTTATCTATCTATCTAAATTCATATCAATTTAATGTGTCTATAAAATATTTGTAATTCCCCGCAGACAACGAGTTCATCAAAAACATCATTTGTTGGCGAGTGATATTGCAAGTCACTAATAAATACTTCGTCATCATGACAAAATGAACGAGGCACAGCTGCATCAAATGAATTGAAACAGTTCAAGTTTACTAGATTTTAATCAATAATTTAATTAAAATATCCACTTAAAGTAAATAGAATATAAAGTATAAGCTCGACAGTTCTTTCCACATTTGACTAAATAGTTTTAAATTTACTCTAGTCTTCGCCACACTCTTCGCAGCTCTCGCACACATCCAAGCCGCATAAATGACAACAGAAAGCACAGACATAAATGCATAAAAGGCACTTAAGTAATCTGCAGCAGCATCCTCCTCCTCCAGGGCAACAACAGCAACACATTCTTTGGCTAACAAATTTTCAAATACCAAATTCAATGTATTGAAAATATTTTATTCTACTTTTCAGTTTATTCTTGTGTTGAGTTTTGATTTTCTATTTTAGTATGTAATTGTGAATATTTAATTAAGATAATTAGTATAAATAGATTAATAAATACAATTATCT
This sequence comes from Dendrolimus punctatus, assembly GCA_012273795.1. NCBI lineage: Eukaryota > Metazoa > Arthropoda > Insecta > Lepidoptera > Lasiocampidae > Dendrolimus > Dendrolimus punctatus. The sequence continues at coordinate 17,315,991 of CM022544.1, forward strand.
CTCGAAGTCTTTTCTTCGTTATGCAGGAGTAAAGTATTGTCATTGTTTAACATTGTCATAATTTATTTTCTTGTCTTATTTACAAAGAAGTATGGATTTTGCATATTAGAATAATCTGTTAGCGGTGTGGAGTTTGTACAAAAATGAGAAAAATTCGGGGTCTAGTCGAACCAGCAGATTTCAAAAAGAGGCGGCCAGAAAATTATTCTAGGTTGTCCTAGTATATTTGTCTGTTTGTCAGAGAACCCCCTGATAACCGTTTAACAGATTTAAATCAAATTCGACGCAGAGCTTGCTTATATCCCTAGTTAGACTTGGGAAACTTTTTTATCTAATTCACTAACAGACATCATCATGGCAAAGTTAAATGAGTGAGTGAAATTGTACTGACAGTATTTAAAAAAAATGCAATTCATTGCAGTATAGAGTCGTCATCGTCGTCGTCAACCAATAAGCATCCACTGGCCACATCACGATCCTCTGTGGCCTTCCCCATCCAGCGCCTACAAGCGACCTTACGCAGGTCGTCAGTCCATCAGGCTGGAGGGCGGCCGACACTACGTTTACCGAGACGCGGTCTTCACTCCAGGAGTCGTCTGATCGATCGGCCATCGGTCCTGCGACAAATGTGATCGGCCTACTGCCACTTTAACTTGCTAATTTTGCAAGCTATGTCTGTTACATTGGTTCTCTTACGGATATCTTTATTTCTAACTCTATTCATAAGAGAAACACCCAACAGTGTAGAGTAACGACATATAATATTTTTTCTAAATTGCATCCATATAGACCTATTAGTATTAAATAAAAGAATGGAAACATACAAAAATGGGTGGATGGACAAATCCTCAGATTGGCACATAGAGAGACAAATAGGACTGACGATGTCAAAAGGGTCCCGTTACTGCTCAAAATCGTTATGGAATTCTAAAATAAAATTTCAAAGTAAAAACCTCGTGGCTCGTGACGGAACATAATTAAACAAACAAATGCGTGCCGTCTCCGCTGGCTCAATCACATACAAGCAGGATCGGAGTGTAAAAAAATCATACATAGGGCGATCAGTCAATCGGTGATCGGTTGGTGGTCCTAAGTATCGCTGAAAGATGGAGTAGAAGCTGAGTTAACCGAGCTTGAAGCTAACAGATTGATACAGGAAATTTTTGTTCTTGCGTTTCTGTTAGAGAATTAGGAGAAATCAAAGATCAGACTGGCGCATCCAGCTACTTACAAAAGGTATCACAACAAACTATCCGCTTCTTATTTTTTGAAGGGATTATGGCTCCAATGCAAACTATCCGCTTATGACGCTCGATTCTTTATGAATAACCACAACACCCCTGCACATTTCATTTAAAAATACTTTCTGAGGTTAACCTTTTTTTTCTGCCTTCGCAGACGGGGTGTAACCTTGTTCTTGTTTGTGTCTACTGTTCTAGTAAAAGTTGCAAGTTGTGGTATTACAACAATCTACCCTCTTATGACGCCAGATTCTTTATGAATCCACAACAACCCTGCACATTTAATTTTAAAATACTTTCTGCGAGCGCAATGCGTATGCCGGGAGAAGGCAAAGGGACGGAAAGAAGAAGCAAGGAAGGACTTACCTCGCCACCAGTCCGCCGCCACACTGCACTCGTCCCTCGGGGGTTCACACTCTCACTAGGATTATGATTTATTGGTGGATTAAATTAAGTTCTAAGAGTTTATTTCTATTTATTTGTGTTCCAACAAATTATGTATTTATTGCGGTGACAGCACTGACAGTAACTGAAGGTTCTTGTTTTGCGCATTCTTCATTTAAAAATATTTTTTATTCTTGATGGCGAGGATGGGAAGAAATAATTTACAAGGAGGTGCTCCTCGGCGAAACCAGTTTCTGTAGTCAACATTCTTCTTCTGCTTCTCAGATGGTGTATAACCTCGTTTTGAGCTGTATTTACTGTTCTAGTAGAAGTTGCACATTGTGGTATTACAACAAATTATCCCTCTTCTGACAGACGATTCTTTATGAACATCTCCAACTGTTCACAGGCCTAGACTCGCTTTGGATCGTCCAGCTAACGGGGTTAGTTAATTCTAAAATGAGATCGGTGATCAACAAGCCATATTGGTCCTTCGAGCCGTATATTAAAAACTTTTCTCTTTAAATCACCGAAAAGCGACCACTAATGCTGTTTAAGCATAAAATAGCAATAAAATTCAAACTCTTAATCCGATTCTGCGTTCACTTAGTTCATAGTAATAGAGTTGTTTTCTTGGTGATTTATGTTTATCCCGTTATAATGCCTTAAGTTGGAAGGGACAAACTGGGCATTACGATTGCCCATGTTTCCTTGCGGATGACAGTTTTAGGAAAATAGTTAAGTCCCTATTTAGAGGAGTTTCTATTGTGGTTTCGTTAAATCTGTGCCCGCGTAAAAAGGGGTTAATGTACTAACGTATATTCAACACACATGGAATAGGCAACATGAGATCATTGCGTTGTAGGGAGTATATTTTCACAAAAGGGTTGCCCAGTTTTGTGTTAATTATGCTTATTGATTTGTTATTATTCTCTTGAGAGTGTTATGTTTTACTACTTATGGAAAAACTGCCCCTTTCTTTGAATGATATGTTTGTAGTGACTGCTCGCAACACAGAAGAAAAATTATTTTAGCCATGAACACTTTTCGATTGGCAAGCTATCATAGGCGTGTTTATAAATCAATATAATTTGATAAACAATATGTCTCATCTGTTTATCATATGGGAGAAGGTCGATCTTCACCATCTCCTCTACTGTCACTACTCATGGCAGCTTTAAAACTGTCAATGTGTTCAGTTGTCAATAATTATATTTTGGACAATTTAATCAGTGTCTATAGGAATATAATTTCGGAAGTAATAAGTCAACAGCGATAACATGTTTCCTCATTTCAGTGGTTGGTACCATTTAACTTTTAATATCCTGATTCTGTTATCATTTGCAGTTTGTAGGTGGGGATTTAGCCCTTTAGAGTAATAAACTCTACATAGATAGATTCCTACAAAACTACATTCAAAGTTGAAGCACAAAACCAATCAACGTGTGTGTGCAGAAAGAGAGCACCCCCTTGATCCACCCGCTGGAGAACCCCTTCTTTCTACGCCCCGCGTACCACCAATGCCAATATCTCGCACAGTTAGCAGCTAGGCGTTGGACGGAACGTCGGATATAAAAGCGGACTTCAAGGCCGGCAATGCTTACTTTTTCAATTGACCACATACATATGGCACTCTACTTTATATTACTCTACTCTCTGCCATTCATCTAGCCATGCCGCCTCCGCCAGGTCCCGGTCGAAGGGGTAGGCCTAATAAATGCTGGCTTAACGTTGTGAGGGATGACATGCGTACCAACGGTCTCAACACAAGGGATGCCGAAGATCGCACGAAGTGGAGAAGAAACAGTAGGAAAGTGGACCCTGGGCGTCGAAGTTATCGCTCCGAACGCAACCAGGATTTAACGCTCGGATGATGATGATGATGACTCTCTGCCATTCATCATTCTCTAGGTAACTCGTCTAGGTATAATTTTAAACTAATTGTAAATAACGCCAATAATAAGTCATACAGTCCACATTCAGCTTTATTTAGAAGAAGCAACTGCCATCAATAGTGTCCGTGGGCGTCATGTAATTATTTTTTCTGACACGTACACAAATAATGTTGCAAGTAAATAGAGTCTTTCTAAAAAGGTATTGGAACTATTGGAGCTCGTCATACTGGCCCGTGTCTTGCTGAATGACGGAACCGACGCGTTGACAAGTCAACTGAGACTTTTACGTCCATCTTAAAAGTGCTTCACTTTACCGGCACCTACTCGGGTTCTGAACAATTTTATTCTAAGCCAGCCCAAGCTGAAGGCATTAACGGGCCCAGAGACTACAGCTAGGAGAACCGGTTTTGCCCTAAATAAATATTAAAATAGGTGTGAGGTAATATTGTATAAAATTATCCTTCGGCATGTTGCTGACGAGTTCCTTACGCCGCTTTTCTCTGCGAAGTGGTGGTGAATTAGATTAGGCTCCCACAGAGTCAATAATAAACATAAACAAAATTAAAACAAATAATTAAAATGACGTTGGCGGTAGGCTAAATAAAACTTTATTGAAACTTGAATTTGTCTTTCGTGATTACGGCCATCGAAAAGTGGCCGAAACGCGGGATGATAAAAATCAAATAAATTAAACTTTAAAATTTAATATAAAGAACTATTCTTAAATGTATCAGTTTAAAATATTAGCAAAGCCGACAATATCACGAGGCCCGCAGCAGCTCCGCTATATATACTACTTGGTTTAAATACCTCCGACCAGATAGGCTTTTAGGTCGTAAATAAGCTTTTGAAACGCCCGGTTTCAATAGAGCGGGGTGTATGAATTATTTTGCAGCGTACATGCGATCGATGAACATGCGGATGGGCATTGCATGAAGAATGATAGACTGTACCAGGTAATTTGGTTTGAATAATATCCGGTGAGTAGTATTTCAGATACGATGGTGAACATTTCATATGTAATACTATGTACAAAGCACTGGTTTCCAGGATGATCAAGATTTTTTTTCTAAAACTTTTTAATTTAATTTACCCTATCAATAATATTTTCTTAAGTTTTCGCGACTTGTACACATAATAAAACTACGTTTTAACGGTTTTAAGCGCGTAATTTATTTGATTTGGTTTATCCGACGTTTCGGCCGCCCCTCAGTGGCCGTTGTCACGGAAGACCGAAACGAAACGTCGGATAAACCAAAATCAAATAAATTACCGCGCTTAAAACCGTTAAAACGTAGTTTTATTACCCTATCAACTTACTTTTTTAAATTTATTATCCAATATGCTTACATTCATATTGGATACATTGCATATACATTAGAAATCATATTTGAACTGTGGCACACAAACCTCATGGGTTTCGTGCCGCAGGGAGTCTTGTACACAATATTGTTATATCAAAAAATAGGAGCAGAGGCGGGAGTTATCATCATTCTAGTAATATATATGGTTCTCGTTTTAGTCCCAGGTCTGCACAAGCGAGTATGATGGTCCGCTTTGGGAATGAATGTAGAATCTTTAAGATCAAATATAGAAGGACGGAGCTTGGTACTCTCATAATGAGGCCGATTAAAAAGCCGATTTTGAGATAGGAAGTAGTATTACGGATTTGCACTTTAATGTTATTAAGATGACCTTACCTTGGGAGTGAATATTTCTCGACAAATAAAATCAAAATAGTCGATCGTTCGTTGTTAGTAAATACGTAATCCAACAACGGTTTATTAATAACACAGGAAAACACTTTAAACCTCCCGAAGGGTCTTGTTAATTAGCTTTGTATCATAGGTTAGATTTTATTGTTTCTTGTGGGTAGTACTGAATAATTTCGAATGGCATTGAATAATCTATACCAATAAATAAACCTGAAATGTTAGTTTCTATTTTAAAATAAAGCATAATTTAAAAATAAAATTATGATTTAGGTGGTGCCTAATGATCGCCTCGAATAGGTTCTACAATAATAATACAAGTAAGCGGATTTCATTGAAAATGTTAAGAATCAAAACAGAAATTTTCGTTTAAACGTCAATTCCATTTTGTTATCTTGCAACATGATTCTCTCTCTTTTCTTTCACCATATCCAAATTATTCGGGGTCGGCACAATTATGTCTTTTCCTTCCACAACCCATCTTTTTTTTGGTCTTTACATAAGTATTCATTTATCTTGTAGTTTAACATTCTTTTTGTCACGTGACTTTCATTCCTCCTCCATCATCTTGCAATATGATTATTATAAACATTTCATGATATGATACGAATGGTTAGGATGGCGGCTCGTGGATAGTCTTTTTAACACGCTTTTATTAGCTTCACCTGTATGTATGTATGTTTGTAACCGACCCCTTTGAGCTCGATTTTGTCCTACTTTAAACGATCAGATTTAATTCAAACTTTGCACACCTGTCAAAGCTCGATGACAATGCAATAATATAGTACCATGGAGCTGATCTGATGATGGACTCGGAAGGTCATAGGAACTCCTGTACTAAACAAGATAGACCCGTCGTGTTTCGTTCTTACGTTCTACTTGTCTTGGCTCGTTTTGCTTGTCTTGGATAGCACTCTGCTGCTACATGATATGCAGGATCTCAAGTCTGTATTTAAAAACATTTTTTTAAAAATCAACTAAAAAATGAAAAATAAATAATAGTTAAAAAAAAACACGCTTTTAATAAAAAATATCCAACTAAAAAAAGATATTAAAGAAGAAGAAAAAGCGCTTTGAATACACCCCACGCTTTTTTTAAGACCCCATTCATCAGAAACCAAATTTATTAAATTTTGTATTCTGTTTTTTTTTGTTGGTTTTTTTTATGAAAGCGTGTTTTTTTAGTTTTATTAAAAACTATTTTACAAGTGAGAAATATTTTGTTTTCTACTGCCTCTTAGATTTCTCTTGTGAAATACACCAGTTTCTTAAGATGGTGGCTAGTGATTGGGTTCTTTTATAAGTAAAACACACTTTTATTTGCCAACATTTAATTCGGAGTTGTTACCTCAACAGGTCGCAAAACGATTCTCCTCGATAATCTAATTTACATTTGAATAAAATGAAATAGAAGCGCTGATGATAAAATTTCATAATAGGACGAAGTGCGCGCGACGTCACTATAAAAATATCCTAATTATTTTGATTTGACATCAAATCTTTGTTAGAGTGTATTGTACATTCTTAGAAGTTGCCATGATAGGGAAATAGGTTCAGAGGAGATTTATTTAAAGTCAACTTATAAATCACATATATAGTACGAACAAAACTAATATACGTTCTTGAAGTTCGTACACGTCATTGCGTAGAACGTAGTTCACAGATTCACAGGCAGAGCTGAGAGTGTTGCGCTGTCGCTTGTCTATTAATTGGACCCACATGTTATTTTTTTCGCAGTACTCAAGTGTAATAAACCTCAAAACTTAACTAGACCAGATCAAACTCACGGAACCAACTTAACTCGAACCGCATTTAAGTTTTGCGCTTACTGTAAGCATGTAAAAGAATAAATAACAGGTGATAAGGATAACAAATAAAATAATTATGACGTTCAATCAATTTATTTCTTACAATCATACTTACATTTTTATATTTACACAATCATATCATAAACATTTTTAAAACTATTCATGAAATATCTAAACAAAACAACATATAATGTCTATAAGCTAACTTAGAACTATTGCCAGTTCTTAATTTAAAATGATCCGACATTCTTAACCTATTGACATTTACAATTGTCACGCATATTTTACATACTAAACTCAGAATTCGTAACTCACTCAAAGAGCTGCACTCATTCGTAATGCACTCAAAGAGCCGCACTCATCCGTAATGCACTCAAAGAGCCGCACTCATTTCACTAATGGTCCTTCTATTTGTGATTATTTGAGTGAGTTTAGAATTAAATATTAATTACACGACGAATCCATTGTGGGGATGAGTGAAATAAGTTTGTAAAATGCTGTGGCTAATGTCTGATAGAACTTAGTTCTTACAGTAGTTTTGGTCACAATTATTTACATCAATTAAAAATATAATTTTGTTTTATACAGTCTTCAAAAAAAGGTGATTATTTTAAAATTTTGAAATTAATATATTTTTATCGACATTAGATTACGTTTTTTAATTTACTCTTTTACTCTACTTTGTTAAGGTTTTAAAGTATATTGTATATATATATAATTATACTTATTTAATTTTAATAATTTTATTTAGACGCAATTAATAATATTGTAAATTAAGGATATCCGTTCAACATAAATATCTAAATAATGACTTCTATGAAGCATTTAAATTCAAATTAATTATATATTAAACTTTTGTTAATTAATTTTATATGTCATTTCAATTGAATTAAATATGTCAATTTACCATAAAAAAGCGTATTATTTGTGTACATTTTATATTTTTAAATATACAAAATTGTAGGGTAAAAATGTCGAATCAAAAAACTGTCTTTTATCATTTATTTTTATAATGTATCAACCTTTTTTAATATTTCAAAATTTAACGTATTCTGTAATACTATGATTACAATATATTTTATTTTATAAATCTTCCGTAATTAACATAATTATGCCCTATATAGTCTATTTATAAGTGTCATAAAATTAAAGCTATATAAATTTATTTAATATTTACAATTTTAATTATATTTCAGTAAGATCTTAATTATATGTATAAAAGGTTACATACAGTAACAATTTTGATTTTGGTTTCATTTAGGTATTATTATAGCTTCCTCGTTTTTAGGGTTTCGCTGTCGAATTCTGTCCCAATTGTTTTGATTAGGTTCCAAACCATCATTAAAGGCGTTTTCGATAGGTTTTTCCTTGGTTTTCCACCAAACTTGGACTTCGAAAAATTTTATTTGCTAATTCTTAGGGAAACCCCTGGCCAAATTTTTTCTATCCCATTTCACATAGATTTTCTTACACCATCGGATAGGTCTCGTCTAGGCCCTTTCGGGGACACTTCGTCTGTCCAAATAGCTGCAGGTCTACCGGTTTTCTGGAGATTTCCCCAGAAAATCCGGTTTTCCCTCGAAATTTTTGGTTTTTTCTACTGGCCCCATATCGTTTCTTACCACCATCGGATAGTGCTCGTCAAGGGCTATCCGCCGACACCAGTCCCGTCTCCGTGCGCCTCATAGCGACGTCGGAATTTGCATCCCAAATTTCCGAATTTTCATAAATCCCGGTTTTTCACCCCTAAGTCCCGATTTTCCAAGGGCAACCCCTGGTCCGCGACTACCAGATTGTAGGTCTCGCCGATACCTACAGTTTGGTGTATCCCACTCCTCGATCCGACTCGAATTCGGCCTGTTATTCTTGAAAAACAGACCGAATTCGGGCAAACCGAGTCTACCTAAGCGAGACAAAACCGTTAAACGACCTTCCTCGTTTTTAGGGTTTCGCTGTCGAATTCTGTCCCAATTGTTTTGATTAGGTTCCAAACCATCATTAAAGGCGTTTTCGATAGGTTTTTCCTTGGTTTTCCACCAAACTTGGACTTCGAAAAATTTTATTTGCTAATTCTTAGGGAAACCCCTGGCCAAATTTTTTCTATCCCATTTCACATAGATTTTCTTACACCATCGGATAGGTCTCGTCTAGGCCCTTTCGGGGACACTTCGTCTGTCCAAATAGCTGCAGGTCTACCGGTTTTCTGGAGATTTCCCCAGAAAATCCGGTTTTCCCTCGAAATTTTTGGTTTTTTCTACTGGCCCCATATCGTTTCTTACCACCATCGGATAGTGCTCGTCAAGGGCTATCCGCCGACACCAGTCCCGTCTCCGTGCGCCTCATAGCGACGTCGGAATTTGCATCCCAAATTTCCGAATTTTCATAAATCCCGGTTTTTCACCCCTAAGTCCCGATTTTCCAAGGGCAACCCCTGGTCCGCGACTACCAGATTGTAGGTCTCGCCGATACCTACAGTTTGGTGTATCCCACTCCTCGATCCGACTCGAATTCGGCCTGTTATTCTTGAAAAACAGACCGAATTCGGGCAAACCGAGTCTACCTAAGCGAGACAAAACCGTTAAACGACCTTCCTCGTTTTTAGGGTTTCGCTGTCGAATTCTGTCCCAATTGTTTTGATTAGGTTCCAAACCATCATTAAAGGCGTTTTCGATAGGTTTTTCCTTGGTTTTCCACCAAACTTGGACTTCGAAAAATTTTATTTGCTAATTCTTAGGGAAACCCCTGGCCAAATTTTTTCTATCCCATTTCACATAGATTTTCTTACACCATCGGATAGGTCTCGTCTAGGCCCTTTCGGGGACACTTCGTCTGTCCAAATAGCTGCAGGTCTACCGGTTTTCTGGAGATTTCCCCAGAAAATCCGGTTTTCCCTCGAAATTTTTGGTTTTTTCTACTGGCCCATATCGTTTCTTACCACCATCGGATAGTGCTCGTCAAGGGCTATCCGCCGACACCAGTCCGTCTCCGTGCGCCTCATAGCGACGTCGGAATTTGCATCCCAAATTTCCGAATTTTCATAAATCCCGGTTTTTCACCCCTAAGTCCCGATTTTCCAAGGGCAACCCCTGGTCCGCGACTACCAGATTGTAGGTCTCGCCGATACCTACAGTTTGGTGTATCCCACTCCTCGATCCGACTCGAATTCGGCCTGTTATTCTTGAAAAACAGACCGAATTCGGGCAAACCGAGTCTACCTAAGCGAGACAAAACCGTTAAACGACCTTCCTCGTTTTTAGGGTTTCGCTGTCGAATTCTGTCCCAATTGTTTTGATTAGGTTCCAAACCATCATTAAAGGCGTTTTCGATAGGTTTTTCCTTGGTTTTCCACCAAACTTGGACTTCGAAAAATTTTATTTGCTAATTCTTAGGGAAACCCCTGGCCAAATTTTTTCTATCCCATTTCACATAGATTTTCTTACACCATCGGATAGGTCTCGTCTAGGCCCTTTCGGGGACACTTCGTCTGTCCAAATAGCTGCAGGTCTACCGGTTTTCTGGAGATTTCCCCAGAAAATCCGGTTTTCCCTCGAAATTTTTGGTTTTTTCTACTGGCCCATATCGTTTCTTACCACCATCGGATAGTGCTCGTCAAGGGCTATCCGCCGACACCAGTCCCGTCTCCGTGCGCCTCATAGCGACGTCGGAATTTGCATCCCAAATTTCCGAATTTTCATAAATCCCGGTTTTTCACCCCTAAGTCCCGATTTTCCAAGGGCAACCCCTGGTCCGCGACTACCAGATTGTAGGTCTCGCCGATACCTACAGTTTGGTGTATCCCACTCCTCGATCCGACTCGAATTCGGCCTGTTATTCTTGAAAAACAGACCGATTTCGGGCAAACCGAGTCTACCTAAGCGAGACAAAACCGTTAAACGACCTTCCTCGTTTTTAGGGTTTCGCTGTCGAATTCTGTCCAATTGTTTTGATTAGGTTCCAAACCATCATTAAAGGCGTTTTCGATAGGTTTTTCCTTGGTTTTCCACCAAACTTGGACTTCGAAAAATTTTATTTGCTAATTCCTAGGGAAACCCCTGGCCAAATTTTTTCTATCCCATTTCACATAGATTTTCTTACACCATCGGATAGGTCTCGTCTAGGCCCTTTCGGGGACACTTCGTCTGTCCAAATAGCTGCAGGTCTACCGGTTTTCTGGAGATTTCCCCAGAAAATCCGGTTTTCCCTCGAAATTTTTGGTTTTTTCTACTGGCCCATATCGTTTCTTACCACCATCGGATAGTGCTCGTCAAGGGCTATCCGCCGACACCAGTCCGTCTCCGTGCGCCTCATAGCGACGTCGGAATTTGCATCCCAAATTTCCGAATTTTCATAAATCCCGGTTTTTCACCCCTAAGTCCCGATTTTCCAAGGGCAACCCCTGGTCCGCGACTACCAGATTGTAGGTCTCGCCGATACCTACAGTTTGGTGTATCCCACTCCTCGATCCGACTCGAATTCGGCCTGTTATTCTTGAAAAACAGACCGAATTCGGGCAAACCGAGTCTACCTAAGCGAGACAAAACCGTTAAACGACCTTCCTCGTTTTTAGGGTTTCGCTGTCGAATTCTGTCCCAATTGTTTTGATTAGGTTCCAAACCATCATTAAAGGCGTTTTCGATAGGTTTTTCCTTGGTTTTCCACCAAACTTGGACTTCGAAAAATTTTATTTGCTAATTCCTAGGGAAACCCCTGGCCAAATTTTTTCTATCCCATTTCACATAGATTTTCTTACACCATCGGATAGGTCTCGTCTAGGCCCTTTCGGGGACACTTCGTCTGTCCAAATAGCTGCAGGTCTACCGGTTTTCTGGAGATTTCCCCAGAAAATCCGGTTTTCCCTCGAAATTTTTGGTTTTTTCTACTGGCCCATATCGTTTCTTACCACCATCGGATAGTGCTCGTCAAGGGCTATCCGCCGACACCAGTCCCGTCTCCGTGCGCCTCATAGCGACGTCGGAATTTGCATCCCAAATTTCCGAATTTTCATAAATCCCGGTTTTTCACCCCTAAGTCCCGATTTTCCAAGGGCAACCCCTGGTCCGCGACTACCAGATTGTAGGTCTCGCCGATACCTACAGTTTGGTGTATCCCACTCCTCGATCCGACTCGAATTCGGCCTGTTATTCTTGAAAAACAGACCGAATTCGGGCAAACCGAGTCTACCTAAGCGAGACAAAACCGTTAAACGACCTTCCTCGTTTTTAGGGTTTCGCTGTCGAATTCTGTCCCAATTGTTTTGATTAGGTTCCAAACCATCATTAAAGGCGTTTTCGATAGGTTTTTCCTTGGTTTTCCACCAAACTTGGACTTCGAAAAATTTTATTTGCTAATTCCTAGGGAAACCCCTGGCCAAATTTTTTCTATCCCATTTCACATAGATTTTCTTACACCATCGGATAGGTCTCGTCTAGGCCCTTTCGGGGACACTTCGTCTGTCCAAATAGCTGCAGGTCTACCGGTTTTCTGGAGATTTCCCCAGAAAATCCGGTTTTCCCTCGAAATTTTTGGTTTTTTCTACTGGCCCATATCGTTTCTTACCACCATCGGATAGTGCTCGTCAAGGGCTATCCGCCGACACCAGTCCCGTCTCCGTGCGCCTCATAGCGACGTCGGAATTTGCATCCCAAATTTCCGAATTTTCATAAATCCCGGTTTTTCACCCCTAAGTCCCGATTTTCCAAGGGCAACCCCTGGTCCGCGACTACCAGATTGTAGGTCTCGCCGATACCTACAGTTTGGTGTATCCCACTCCTCGATCCGACTCGAATTCGGCCTGTTATTCTTGAAAAACAGACCGAATTCGGGAAAAATCGCGCCCACCCAAGCCCACCCTTAAGTCATCCCCTACGTGATAAGGGATTTTTTCTGGACAAAAACTTTTATTGTCCGACTTGATAGGGCTCGGTTAGTAGTCTTCATATCTACACTTGTGACCATATCTATCTCGTCTCGGAAGCTCCCAAATACCCATTTCAAAACTCTCCCAACGTTTATGGCCCCTTTTCTTAACACAGCTCCAACCTAACACCCGGTCATGGGTAGCAGTAAGAAAAAAGGGACACGCTCCCGTTCGCGGTCTTCTTCAAGGACGTCCTGCTCCTCGGCCCGCTCCGTCCACTCGGCTCTATCGACCGATGAGCCAACGACTGTCCCCACAAATTCAGGAGAAGGCGCCACCACGCCAGCCAAACGGCAAAGAGGCAGACCACCCACCACCGGGCAATATGTTGGTCTCGGCAAGGCAAGACGAGCCTTTGCCGAGGCGCAAAAGCAGGAGGAGGAACTCCGCATTGAGTCCGAAATCGTCGAGAGGGCTCAGGCGGTGGCTACCGTGAGGGCCTCTCGACAAAGACCAGACGGCTTCGTCGCCGTTGACAGGTCCAGCCGGGAGGCTCGGACGGAGCACGCGCAAGGGCTACACCAACAAATCTCCGACTCGATGGCTGTAGTAGCGAGCGTCGCCAAGGTCTCCAAGGGCCTCAAGGGTACTTTACAAAAGGCCCTGAAAGAGGCAGTGGCGGCGGTCGACGAGGCCTCCAAAGAACTGCTCGAACGCACGGCCACCCAGGAAGTGGCGTTGCTTCGGGCAGCCAACAAAAGAATGGAGGCGGAAATTGAGGACCTCCGCAATGAGCTGGTGAACATCCGGAAGGAGCTCCTCATACCACGCGGAAGTCCCGCGGTGCAAATCCAGGCACCAGCAGCACCGCCACCACCACCACCACCGGCAGTGACACGGACTCCCGACGAGACGACGGTCGCGACCCTGGTACAGCTAATGGAGGCCAGGTTCGCGGCCTGGGAGGAGCGAATGCGCCCGGCCCTTAGCACCCCGCCGAGACAAACGCACCCTCCCACCCCCAGAATAATAGCCTCCCCGGGGCTCCCGGAAGAGGAGTACCCTCCGCTACCGTCCCTCGGAAATAGGAGTACAAAGCGCGGGGCAGTCGCACGAAAAGAAGTGCCTGTCCCGCCATCCCAAAATGAAGGCCCCTCTTCGGCAGAAGAAGGTTGGGTCACGGTGACCCGGAAGCAAAAGCCGAAAAAGGCGCAGCCGCCGGGCTCACAGGGGAAAAATGGGCCCCCAAAAAAATCCCAAAACAAGGAGAAGCGGCCCCCTGCACAAAAAACGCAGGCCGCCTCGTCTGCAAAGGCCAACGATAAGAGGCCCCCAAAACTGCGAGAGCCCAAGTCCTCCGCCGTAATTCTCACCCTAAAAACAGGGGCGGCGGAGAGGGGCGTCTCTTATGGGGACCTCCTCGAGAAGGCCAAACAAAATATCAAGCTGGCCGACCTCGGTATCGAGGGCGGCGTTCGGCTAAAAACGGCGCGCACGGGGGCGCGAATGCTCGTGCTTCCGGGCACATCCAGCGCCCCCAAAGCTGACGCTCTGGCCGAGCGACTACGAGGCGTCCTCGATACCGAGGACGTGAAAGTATCCAGGCCCATGAAAACGATAGGTGTAATTGTCTCGGGCCTGGATGACTGCACCACCGCAGACGAGGTGGCGGCCGCTATCGCGCAGGTCGCCGATTGCCCGGCCGACAACATCCGGTCGAACGGGATCCGACTCGGACCGGACGGTCTAGGCACGACTGTCGTCACCTGTCCGGTGGCGACAGCCAAAAAATTGGAAGGTCGCAAACTCTTGGTGGGATGGGCCTCGGCAGCTGTTAAGCCCCTGCCAGCAAAGGCCCAGAGGTGCTACCGGTGCCACGTCGAGGGGCACGTGGGAGCCCGGTGCACCTCCGAAGTTGACCGCAGCGGGTTGTGTTACCGTTGTGGCCAGGCCGGTCACAGGGCCGCCACCTGCAAAGCCTCGCCGCACTGCAGTGTCTGCGAGTCGGCGGGTAGGGCGGCCAAGCACCGGCTTGGAAGTGGGCCTTGCGGGGCCCGCCCCACCAAGAGGGCGCAAAAAAAGAGAACAGCCGCGACGAGCACGCCAGTCCAGCCGCAGCCGCAACCGCAGGAGCCGCGTGAGGAGGCGGTGGGGGGTGACAAGACCGCATAATGGATAGCACACCTCTACGCCTCCTCCAAGCGAACTTAAACCACTGCGCCGGTGCTCAGGATCTCTTGCTCCAGAGCATGGCGCAGTGGCAAATCCAAATAGCGGTGGCCGCCGAGCCGTATCGAGTCCATACCAGAGACGACTGGGCGGGTGACCTGGACGGCTTGGTGGTCCTCATGGTGCGGACGGCTGCGGGCTGCCCCCCCCTCGCCAACATCGTGAGGGGCAGGGGCCTCGTCGCGGCTACGATCGGGGAGATAGTAGTCGTGGGAGGCTACTTCTCCCCGAACAGAACTCTCGCCGAATTCGAAAGCTGGCTAGCAGATGCGGGCAGGATCGTCGCACAGAGCCACCCCCGCCCTGTGTTGGTGGCGGGCGACTTCAACGCCAAATCCACGGCTTGGGGTTCCCCTGCCACCGACTCGCGGGGCGAAGAGCTCGAAGAGTGGGCGATCCAAAATGGTCTTGCCATCCTAAACCGGGGGACAGTGCACACGTGCGTGCGGATGCGGGGCGGTTCCATAGTGGACATCACGTTCGCTAGCCCCGCAATAGCACGCCGTGTGCAGGACTGGAGAGTCCTGGAGGGGGAGGAGACGCTGTCGGACCACCGGTACATCCGGTTCAGCGTCTCCCCCCGTAACACGGGCAATCGTATGCCGGAACGTCCCCCGGCGGATGAATATCCACGCTGGGCATTAAAGCGTCTCGATCGGGAGGCTCTTCGAGAGGCCCTCACTGTCAACACCTGGGCGGAGGGGCCCGACGGAGAGTCACCCGACGTAGACGAGGAGGCGGAGAATCTACGGTCGCTGATGACGTCAGTTTGCGATGCGGCGATGCCGAGGCAGGGTCCTCACAGGCCCAAAAATCTGGTGTACTGGTGGAACGACGAGATCGCCCGCAAGAGGAAAGCTTGCGTCGCGGCGAGCCGCCGGTACACCAGATACAGGAGAAGGCGTCGCCGCACCGACGAGACAGCGACCGTAGAAGCCGGCCTGTACGAGGGATACAGGAGCGCCAAGAAGGAGCTGCAGATCGCCATCAGGGAAGCCAAATCGGCGGCGTGGGAGGAACTCCTGGGGACGTTGGATAACGACCCCTGGGGGCGCCCTTACCATCTGGTCCGGAACAAGCTCCGGCCATGGGCGCCCCCCTGACCCAGAGTCTCCCCCCACCCCTGGTGGACGACATCGTTGGCGCTCTGTTCCCTCGAGGGCCGAGCATCCGCCTCCCGCGATGGCACCGCCATCGCCGGAGCCTAGCGTGGAACAAGACCATGTGCCCGCAGTGACCCGGGATGAACTGGAGGCGGCGGTGTTGAGGCTGAAGGCCAAGAACACCGCCCCCGGTCTCGACGGCATACCGGGGCGTGCGTGGGTTCTGTCCCACGGCGCCCTGGAGTCCCGATTGACGTGGCTCTTCACGGCGTGCCTGCAGCAGGGCCGGTTTCCCACCCGGTGGAAGACCGGCAAGCTGGTCCTGCTCAGGAAGGAGGGGCGCCCGGCGGACTCTCCGTCCGCCTACCGGCCCATAGTGTTGCTGGACGAGGTGGCCAAGCTGCTGGAGCGAGTGCTCGCAAACCGCCTCGTCCGGCACCTCGGAGAACAGGGGCCGGACCTGGCGGAGAACCAGTTCGGTTTCCGCCAGGGGCGCTCCACTGTGGACGCCATAAAACGTGTGAAGAGCCAGGCGGAGGAGGCGATCTCCCAGGGTGGGGTGCTGTTGGCGGTGTCCCTCGACATCGCCAACGCCTTCAACTCCCTGCCCTGGAGCTGCATAAAGGAGGCACTCCGATACCACGGGGTGCCGACCTACCTCCGCAGAGTCATCGGGGACTACCTCTCGGTGAGGGCCGTCGTGTTCCCGGGTCAGCTAGCCAGCTGGGGTCGGCGAGAGATGTCGTGCGGTGTTCCACAGGGGTCGGTGCTGGGCCCGCTCCTGTGGAACATCGCCTATGATTGGGCAATACGCGGTGCGGTCCTCCACGGTGTCAGCGTCACGTGTTATGCTGATGACACGTTGGTCGCGGCCCGTGGACGGACCCACCGGCAGGCGGGCCTACTGGCCACTGCTGGGGTCGCGCATGTCGTTGACAGGATCCGGCGTCTCGGTCTGGAGGTGGCTCTACACAAATCCGAGGCCGTGGTGTTCCACGGGCCTCGGAACAAGCCGCCTCCGGGCCTGAGCATCACAGTGGGAGGCACCACCATCGGCGTCGGGGCGACGATGAAGTATCTCGGACTCGTCCTCGACAGCCGATGGGAGTTTTCGGCACATTTCGAGCGGCTGGCCCCCAGACTCATGGGGGCAGCTGGCGCCCTTTCACGGCTCGTGCCCAATATGGGGGGGCCGGGCGCTCCATGCCGAAAACTCTACGAGGGGGTCGTACGATCCATGGCCCTATACGGGGCCCCAATATGGGCGGAGACCCTGACGGCCAAAAACGTCGCGTTATTGCGACGTCCGCAGCGCGCGCTGGCCGTCAGGGCCATCAGGGGGTATCGTACGATCTCCTTTGAGGCGGCCTCCCTCCTAGCCGGATCCCCACCATGGGACCTAGAGGCGCGCGTCCTTGCAGCCGTGTACGACTGGCGCAAGGACGCCCTCAGCCGGGACTTCCGTCCCGCGCCTAGGGAAGTCGAAGCTAAACGGGCGGAGTTCCGGCAGGATCTCATGGTGGAATGGAGAGACCGACTTGCGCACCCCAGCGCCGGTCACAGGACAGTAGAGGCGGTCAGGCCCGTCCTGCCAAACTGGATAGACCGAAGACACGGCACCCTGACGTTCCGCCAGACACAGGTACTGACCGGGCACGGCTGCTTCGGCCGGTACCTGTGTCAAATCGGGCGTGAGCCATCGTCAGGGTGCCACCACTGTAGTGCCAGCGTCGAGGACACGGTGCTGCATACTCTGCAGGAGTGTCCGGCCTGGGACGAGGAGCGCCGTGTCCTCGGCGCGAATATCGGACAAGACCTGTCGCTCCCGGCCGTGGTTCAAGCCATGGTCGGGGGCCAAACCGAGTGGGACGCCGTCGCCTCCTTTTGCGAGGCCGTCATGTCCGCAAAGGAGGCGGCGGAGCGGGAGAGAGAGCGAGCAGCCGTGCTCCTCTCCCGCCGCAGTAACCGGTCCCGGCGCCGGAGAACTACCAACCTCCGGCCGCCGTGAACATGCGGCGCGGGTGGCGGCCAGGGGAGGCCATAAGACCGCCACTCGCAGTAAAAGCCGCCGAGGAGGGGGCGCGTGGGTGCCCGCGCGCGCCCCTCTCAATTGAGTACGAAGAGGCCTGCCCAACAACAGGGGTGGGCCCACGCCAGCCGGGGTCGCGGAAGTAAAGCTCACGCATATCCCGCGACCCTGGCACATGGCGTCAGGTGGCACCAAGGGGTTTTAGTGGGTATTCCGGCTACCATCAACCGGCGAGTCCCACACTCCCCGCCGAAGTCTCCCCCGGCGGGGGGTCCGCAAATGGATTTCCCCTTGTAAAAAAAAAAAAAAAAAAAAAAAAAAAAAGGTATTATTATAATTGCCAGCGTCGAGGACACGGTGCTGCATACTCTGCAGGAGTGTCCGGCCTGGGACGAGGAGCGCCGTGTCCTCGGCGCAAATATTGGACCAGACTTGTCGCTCCCGGCCGTGGTTCAAGCCATGGTCGGGGGCCAAACCGAGTGGGACGCCGTCGCCTCCTTTTGCGAGGCCGTCATGTCCGCAAAGGAGGCGGCGGAGCGGGAGAGAGAGCGAGCAGCCGTGCTCCTCTCCCGCCGCAGTAACCGGTCCCGGCGCCGGAGAACTACCAACCTCCGGCCGCCGTGAAGACGCGGCGCGGGTGGCGGCCAGGGGAGGCCATAAGACCGCCACTCGCAGTAAAAGCCGCCGAGGAGGGGGCGCGTGGGTGCCCGCGCGCGCCCCTCTCTATTGAGTACGGAGAGGCCTGCCCAACAACAGGGGTGGGCCCACGCCAGCCGGGGTCGCGGAAGTAAAGCTCACGCATATCCCGCGACCCTGGCACATGGCGTCAGGTGGCACCAAGGGGTTTTAGTGGGTATTCCGGCTACCATCAACCGGCGAGTCCCACACTCCCCCGCCGAAGTCTCCCCCGGCGGGGGGTCCGCAAATGGATTTCCCCTTGTAAAAAAAAAAAAAAAAAAAAAAAAAAAAAATATTATAATCTTAGGGTTAAAGCACACTGACGCAGAGTCCAAGCGCATCGAAGCGTCGATCTAAAAAAATACATAGCATTTTGATCCCTAACTCTACAACATAAGGCGTACATTTCTAACTAGAAAAAAAACAAAGCCATTCTTATAAAGATTCAGATTTTTTGTCTCTTTAGAAATGTATACCCTATGTTGTACAGTTAGGGATCAACATGCCATGTAAAATTTTAGTTCGACGCTTCGATGCGCTTCGACTATTCATCGGTGTGCCTTGAGTCTTAGGGAATTGATACTCATAGTGGTCTATATAGAGCCCCAAGGGCCGATTACAAGATATATAGGGTCCACATACCAAAAAAAAGGGGGTTTATGAAAGAAAAATATACATAGTTCCACAAAAATGGATCTCATTTAGTCAAGTCGTGACTATGATTCTGACTTCCATTAATAGCACAGCCACTGATGGCCTAAAGTCCGAGATGGCCATCGAACGCCACAGACTGACCAACCAAGCTACCGATGCAACCTACGTGAAGTTCGCGAAGGCCATCGGCCATCGAGACTTGTTGTATAGACATCAAGAAACCTCTAGCGGCTTTAAAAACCACGTCACTGGAAGGTCGTTGCCCTCCGAGTTGATGCCGCGGCAAAGGGTTTTTATCTCAATACCCCAACCAATTGGGTTTTTGAAAAAAAAATATTGATTTTTTTATGTATTTTAAAACTTTATTATTAATAATATTGATATTTAATGCAAAAAACTTCAAAAAATTTTTTTTCAATTAATTATGAACAATTAAAAATCTAAAAACTATAAGCGCGCCATGATTGGTCACCATAGTTGTGACGTCATAATGTTATAGCTATTTAATAGCAGTACAGCGTTTACGGCTATTACACGTGACTAGACAATAATATTAAAAATTTATTGCTAAAATACGAATTGTTGGTTGGTTCCGATTAGCTATGTGTGATAAAGGATTTATTAAGGCAAAGTCTGATAACATTCCTGATGTTGATATATTTATGATCACCGATTTTTAAAAAAATGACGTTCGGTTTAATTCTGCTGAAGTTCGAGGTGCCAAGGCATCAAGGTAAGTCTGTTAAAAAATAATATAATAAATGAAAATATTTAAGTATTTATTCTCCATTACATTAAATATAATTATTTATTTCATAAATTGTAGAGCATCGCGTGGGAGTTACGGCGACAAAGCTATAGGTTATGTTCAACTAAGCATAATATAATATAATATAAATATATCAAATTGAATCCCAATCATTAGATAAAGATACATAAATTTATTATTTAAGCACTTTAAATTATCAATAAAAAAAAATTTAATGCTATGATTATAAAGGTTATGATTTGGAGTCCAGTTAAAAAAAAATATTTACTGAACTTTACTTAAATATATAATAATTATTTGATTTGTATACTTAGATAAATAATAATTAATAAAAATGGTATTAAGAAATACTTACATCGAAATGATCTTCACAACAAAAAAAAATCGATTTTGTTTGGGGATTATCACGGTGCACTGCTTGAAACCATTTATTTCGACGTTTGACATCTTGGGGAACATTTAAAAACGTTTTATCAGGAGTTGCCTTTGTAGTATTCGTACATAATGGTATAAGACAAGAACGATAACTTTTGAGGTTCGACATTTTTAATATAAATTTAAATATTTAATAATGACAACAAAATGAAATAGATCAAAACACTGTATTTATTATTTTTCTATCAACTGCAATGAGTGAAAACTAACATTGTGACGTCACACGCGCTCGGGTTTGTTCGGGAGTTGTCGGCGTGTCTTCGGTACTGGATTCAAAAATTAATTTTTATTTTTAAATAACTTTTGAATTATTGCAAAAAAAAATAAAAAAATATAGTTTTGTTATAAAACTAATATATAATCTTTCCATTTATCACAAAAAATTTTTTTTTTCAAAAACCCAATTATTAAATTCTAAATATACTGTTGCTATACATTAAAGATATTTAAAAAAAATCAAGTGGAGTAGACTATGCAAACGATGGTGAACACGATGCATTATTTCAGATATTTGTTTGTTCAGGATTCACGTAAAAACTACTGGACTGATTTCGATGCGGTTTTCGCTGATCGACAGCTAAATCTTAGACTTAAAATCTGCGCTACTTTTGATCCTAGGAATCCTGCAAGTATTTTCTTGGGAATTATTTAAAATGACCAAATTGAAAAAAAAAATGGAATTCCAAAGTAATTTTTTCAACGTTCGATAGCAAATATTTTGTAGTATATACGAAATACTTTTTATTCCGGGAATCCAGCGTGATGTTTCTCGAGAGCGGTTTGAAGTTGATCAAGTGCTGAAAATTGGCTTTTTCCAATACAGATTTGACTAAAACAACAACACATTATTTTTTAAATGCTGCTGTACTTTGTGTCCTGCAAATCCAACAGGAGTTTCAAGTCAAGCATACATCTTGGCATATCTTAGTAAAGTAATAAAAATATTATGCTTCGCTTCTTCTCCTTTGATAGTAACAAAAATTGCTTTGGAAGCAGTGATTAGTAGTCACTACTAATAATCACTTTCTTCTTGAGTAATCTGTTTTAATTCAAGTTTGAAATAAGTATATTTATTTAAGATAGATAGATAACTCTTTATTGCACACCAAAACATACAATTACAAAACAGACAATATTTACAATATTTTCTAGGCGATACAATAGGCGGCCTTATCGCTCAAAGCGATCTCTTCCAGGCAACCTAAATGAAAAACAAATTTGAATCAGGCGATGTAGTTGGTGCAGGAAAAAGGCAATGGACACATAAATACTCAAACTAATTTAACAAATAAATAAACAAATACATACATATATACATAGTTATAAATATAATATACAATAATATACGTATACAATAATATATTACAAAACACATATGTTATTATAATAAACGTATTAGCATGATTATATTGTGTTGATCAGACATAGCTATTTATGGATAAATAGTGTTTTCTGAGTAAATTTCTAAATGTTGGTAAGGATTTGGCCTCTCTGACAGTATTATTTAATTTCATAAAATTGTAAATTCCAAATCCCTCGCGAACGAACACAACTTGTTATAACAATAATATTTTGTTTATCTACTGTAAAGATAATTCGACATTAATTAATACTGAAAGAAGGGAAGTATTAATAAACAACTTCTGACGTACCTACTCGTCCTGAACTCTAATATTTTGCAGGCTTTCTCGCCTACAACTTTTAATCTTGACGTGGGTAAGCGCTCGGAGTGCAGTCCACGAAAACAGTCAGTTACATTCATGCAAAAATGATGGTTTGACGTCGAAAGACTGATGACAAATTACTTTAGAAAAATAAACTAATTTTCTCTGTAGGACTTTTTTTGAATAATAAATATAACATTAAATCTACTTCCTAATGTCCCTACTTATTTTTTGTGAATCAGTCAAGTATTTTTTGGTAAAATGTATTTTGAATCTATTATGTATTTTTTATATATAGTGCGTCGTTTAAAATCTTCCTTGTTCTTTCTTTCTATTTAATTTAAACATACCGCTTCGCAAAATGTTATATACTACTACTGTCCGCAGACTCGTCCTGCCGGTAAAAATAGGTTGTCGTAGAGGGTTGAAAATTTAGGTTGTATGTATTTTTAATGCTGTATCATAAAAAATAGAAAAAAATTTGTCTAAAAAAAATAAAAAAATTAGGGTGACTAAATAAATTAATGAAAAATAGATGTGCGATTCTCATAGATACGATAAGCATAAAAAATTCATCAAATCGTCAGGCCGTTCGAGGAGTATGCAACGAAACTGTGACACGAGAATTTTATATATTAGAATTCTCTATTGATACAATTTACGTAACATTCTAATATGCATTAGCATTCTAAAATAATTCTCTACACAACAGTACAGTAAAATAGCAAATAAATAACCTAGTAAAAAACCCAAGTGTTTTGGCTGAAATCAAATTGAACATTCCAGCGAATTTTGTGATGTGATATAGGCAGCTATCATGTTCGTGGTACCATACGGCAGGACCAACTTGCTTAATAAAGCTCCAACTATACAGCACTTGCGAACATTGAACAAGTTATGTCAACAAATTGACATTTTTATCCGTATTGTGATCAAATTCACAAGAACAGCATACTATATTATATGTTATGACGATTGAATATGTATATATACTGTATTATGTGTACCACGCTACCGTATTGGTAACAACTGTAATGATAGAGATGTTTATAAGTAAATAGATAAATAAAATATAAAGTAGTTGTAGCCATACATATAACTGAGGGACAAATTTGTTTAATTGTATGAGGTACAAGCACGAACTGGTTAGGTAAGTTATGACCTAAGCAGATTTCTGAAAATAATGACGATGTATTTTCAGACTTTTTCACTCAATGATTGGCAACATTGTAATAAATTTGATCTTAAAATCATAAAATTTGTTTTCTAGTCAGAAATTCAATAAATAAAAATTACTTTCGAGAAAATTCGTTGACTGGTTTTTGAGATATTAAGTACATTCAAATACATGATTTATAAACTTGTCTAGCCAAACTGAAAAAAAAACATTAGCAGAACTAAACATTACACGCATTTGCCCGGTTTTTTTTTCAACTTATTTTTACTCACTAAAATTGATATGATACTTAGACTGTCAACGATCATTAACAATCCATCAAATAAGTATCAAATTAGCTTCATACAAATATTTATGTCGAAACTTCCTGTTTAGGCTTTAGCAAACAAGTTGTTATGCACACAGGACGCGTATATGGGTCCAAATCACGTAAAGCCTATATTTTCGGCGACTACCCACTTTCCCAATCAAAATATTTACAGTGAGCAACTTTATGTGCTAGTAAGGACGTGATACGAACCATTTATCGGGAAGAGATGGAGTTCTATCGATGATTAAATGACTATTTTATTAAAATAATACATTCTAAATCATACACACTTACGTATATTATTGCGACGGTGAGAATTTTGTTTCCATTTATAAGTTGCAATACAACTTTTATACGTATTTAAAAAAAAATGCCCGAGATATAAATACATACATAACTTCACGCCAGATCCCTTGCGGGGTAGGCACGAACAACAGAGCGCCACACAGGCCCATTCTTACACACCTCACTTGCTTCTTTGACATTCATAGTTCTTGTCATGCACGCTCGTCTATTCTTAAGGCTCCTAACATCACCTTCTGCTGACACATGATCAATTTGATCATGGAAGGTGTGTCGTGGCCTTCCGTGACTTCTGCATCCATCCACTTTTGCATTGTATATCTGTTTAGTCATTCTTTCATCATTCATTCTTTCCACATGCCCGAACCACCGGAGCATTCCTTTCTATTCCGAGATATAAATAATTATGATGAAAAAATATTTTTTAGCTAGACGCGCTGCTGGGGAGTTTCTTGCCGCTCTCTCTCTTCGTTCTTTTGAAAAGCGATAGCAAATTGCAAAGCGGGAGCAGAATAGAAAGTAGCTTTAAATGTTAACTTACATTTATGATTTTCAAAGTGTTTTCCAGTGGAACTTATTCTGTATTTTTTTTAAACACTCTCATAATATAAACATTATACATTTTGTTGCCTGAAGTAGTTAACAGGCAGACGGCCCCCTTGTCGGAAGGCCATCAAGATGCTTAAATTTCCCGCTTAAAACAATCACGTGTTTCCGAGCATAGTTCTAGAGAACTGTTGCGTAGTAGAGCGCGGGAGTTCAAGAAAATGGGGAACATCCCATCGCTGGAGAGCAATTGGATATACATAAATGGCATAATTGAGGCATTACTTATAAAATCATATACAATGAAACCTGTACAACTGGGATCTTAAGTAGGATTCCCAAGCGTACTATATAGTATCTTACTATACTTTTCCAATTATACTACATATTATAGCAAAATGATATAATGTGTTCATATTCTTATAATTATTTTAAAAATAATAGAACTTTGCTGGAAATAATTAATAAAAATATTTTTCTTTCTTTGATTTTCCCAAAAGTACTATATTTATAAGGATTAAAAACAATTATGCCATATTTTCTTCATAAAAGGTAGCAACCCTAATCTAAAGGGACCTATGTTATTTATCACTTATAGAGGCTTTGCGTTTATCCAGTTTCCCAAATAGGCAGATTAACATGACAGTTGTCTTATTTATAGAGGGTTCCACTGAGACGTCGAAATGTACCATTTCTCATGTAAAGAAGTGTAAATATTTATTGGTAGCAGTTGCCTCTTCCGAATAAAATGGGATTGTATGACTTATTATTTTAGAGTAGTGCGATTAAGTGCATTGTGTGCCTAAGCATTCTGGCCTTCAAGGCCGCTCCTTATGTCGCATGTTCCATCCGTCTAGCTGCTAACTATGTGAGCTATGGGCGTCGGTGGTATGCGGGGCGCGGAGAGAAAGTGAGCTCCGGTGGGCGGGTCAGGAGGGTGCTCTATGTTCGCAACAATATCAATATGGGAAAGTTAATATATTTAATAAAAGGGATTAGATACGCTCGCAACAACCGTGTCATAACTTGCCATCAACAGCTTGAAACACTTGAACACTTCTTTGACGCCTTGAAAACACATTTGAACATATATTGCTTCACCTGTCAGAAATGCTTTGCAAACATTTTTCTCGGCAGTATGCTGGCAATGACAAACCAAATGGGCGAAGATTTTATGGACGCAGTATGACTTTATTATTTAAGTGCTTGTAATTACTTATTACATGTGCAAAATCTCCAAGAAGAAGGCGCGAATGGATGTGCACAACAGTTGCGCATTCTGGACCTTGTCAAGTGTGGCAGGCCACACAAATATTTGAACACATTCCGACTTCAAACGCTCTGATTCACGCTAAAGAACCGAGATACCAAATGGCAAATTGCAAATCTTTGGTCAAACTTTGGACATATATTCAAGTCCCGTACCGCACATAGCAATCAATGTGTTCAAATATTTGAAGCTGTATCTGGCGGCGCGTCAAACCTGATAAATTGTCTCACTTATACAGGCTACTCAGCTACAAAGTCCCAATTACAGAGGAAAGAGGAAAAAGAAAATATCTAAGAAATCAAGTCTCGGCTAAAAAGGTTTGATAACTCCCAGTAACAGAAGGATATCAATTCAAAAGTGGCGGGACCCCATTATACTTATTAATAACAGAGGTTTCTCACATATCAAGAGCCCACTTATTCAGGTTTCATTGTAGTTGATTCGCGTATAAAATTTCCACTTGACGGGTCGTTGTGAAGGATTCAAATGAACCGTGCATTTGTAATATTTATAATGTCGTGCTTAATATTTACTTTGTCTAAATGAAGGAATATCTTATGTACAATCAGATTATTGTGGATTTAATTCGTACAAGGTACTCTTACGTGATGACATTTCTCACTGAATGTCTCTTGAGAGTTGTCAAAGACAACCATGACTACGTTCTATTAGAGACTCACAAGGTCCAAGTTCACGACCGCGATTTTTCCTCTTGCTTGCCGGCGTTACAATTGTGAACCCAATTGGAACGGTTATTTGACCCACCTCTTGAAAGGGTCGTTCTGAGCGTTGTGTGATCGAAAATGATGACGTTGTCGCCACGAACATGACGACCCCTCGGTCGCCTTGTGGAACGGCTAACGGAGCATTTTGGGCGTTGTGAGATACAAATGGAACGCGCTGTTTATAATCTGGCTTGCCGGCGAGTAGGCGAGAGTAAGAAGTCTCTATTCGCCACACACTATTCATTTCAAACCACAGCCATCGAGCTTTATGCCATAACATTCACCGCGGAATACTATTGGAGTCTGAATTCGCATAATTACTGTTAGAGTCAGAAATTGGCACCAATGTTGTGGCTGACTTGTCACCTAACCCTATAATCCCATGCTAGGGTCTTTGCCCATATGGATGGCCACTATAACAACATTGAGTTTGTTCTGGCATTAGTGATCAGGTTTAAGTGCCCCTTCGAGGCTAGCAGTCCCTAGTAGCATTTCTGTTATTGAATATATCTATAGGCGATGTTAATCACTTCCCATCTGGTGGGCCGTCAGCCAGGGACTCCAGGTTGCCTCTTGGATTTTTTCCAATATAATAAATTAATTGTGCTAAAAGTAACATGACTGCCAGACCATCGTCATTACTAGATTACTTATTTTGATGCTTGGCTCGAATTTTCGCATCTTTTTTTTAATACAAAAAATTGTTCTCTCCAAATTCTCAATATGTCCACCGATGTAGCAAAAGAATTATAAGCTCAAATATAACATTGTGATAAAACATACGGAGGAATGAACTTAACCATCTCCCGAAATCAAGTCCATTGACTTATTTTATTTGAGGTCATAGGCATCACGGCCTTATGTGACCGCATGCGTGTCAACTCATCTATCGACATCATCCCATCCCTGGGCCATACACACATAATAAGAGGGTCGCTGAACCCAGATATTCACTAAGAAAATTACATCTCATACAATATTTATGTTTGACTTACAAGTTCACTCACTTCATATCACATGTAGTCATTGATTATTATTTTTGAGGGCTAGTTCGCTTGTTTCGAAATTTTTCGTATACTATAGAAAATTACGAAGGGAATTATAATTTTTTTTATTAGTATACGTAGTGTGTTTTGAGTTTGAAACTAAATTATAAGAAGTTAAGTACTTGGAGAGAAAGTTTAGTAATTTTTGTCATTGCAATATTCGACTAATATATTAGAAGTAAGTACACAAATTTTAGAATAGGCGAACAAAACGGAGAAATATTTCGTGAGCTAAACGCACGCCTACTTGTTCGCACATTTATTACTTATTTATGTCATCTAACACAAGAATATATCCACCAGGGTGAGTACAAAATACATCCACCAGAGTGGATACAACAATATATCCACCAGAGTGCATTCATCAATATATCCACCAGAGTGCATTCAACAATATATCCACCAGAGTGGGTACAACTATATATCCACCAGGGTGGGTACAGAAATATATCCTTAGATGGGTTAAAATAACCACTCTCGTAGATTCGTATTATTATGAAGATGAATAATAAAAAAAAAAAAAAAAAAAAAAAAAAAAAAAAAAAAAAAAAAAAAAAAAAAAAAAAAAAAAATTATTAATAAAAGAAGATGAATACTAAGCAATGACAATGGCCTAGTATAAAAACAATTCGCTGCAATACTGTACCCGTTTTTGAAGAAAATCTCAAATAAAGTTTTCAATAAACCTCTTATCATTTAAAATATTTTTTTAAAACTTTATTTAGACATAAATTCAAAGCCCTAGATAGCTCCTTTCCAGTTTTATGAAATTTACGGTTGTAGAGTGTGTCAAGCTTATGCGGTGCATTTCTGTCTTTCGAATTAAATAAATCAAAGTGTTACAAATGAACATAAACTTGAATCATTCAATGTGTTGCATACCATCGTGTCCTAACAGTTCTTCAATTCTTCAGTTTCAGTACCTTTGACTAAATTGATTCAATTTGATTGATCTCTTAAGCGCCAGAGCCAGCATACATGAGACAATTTTTGCTGGACGATCGCTATTCCTTAATAGTCTTCTTCCATGATTATACGAATATATCAAGTGTCAAAATAACTTGCAACTTATGCCAAATATCGTAACTACCAGTATATCTAGACACGTGTCTATTTTACAATGCGATGAACTTACAATATAATCGAGTCTCCTGTTTTTAAACACAAACTATATCGTAGCTAGGGATGGGCCCAATTCGTTTTACATTCGGTTTGACCGAACTTAGGCATTCGGCCGAAATTCGGTTTAATTCCGAACATTCGGTGCAAGAAAAAAGTAAAAAAATACTTGCACTATTTCGACTGAAGTTAATAGAAGTCATATCTATCATAATCGTAATATAAAAATTGGCATCTTATACTCATGGTCTTTTATTTTAGTTAGAAACACGTATAACTTAACGTGCAATGGGATAAAGAATAAATATAATTAGTTCTTGATTGAGTCTTTGCCTAATTAAATAGACACCAAATCAAAATGGTATTCAAATAAACTTATTATTATTTTAAGAAACAACAGTAATTAGTGCAACTGCTTAATTATAATGCATAATTTGAATTTAAAAAAATAACGTCTAAGGTACATCAGCAATTACAAATTTAATTTTCATGGAAATCAATGTTTTCGAATTGAACATTATGAATTGAATTATAAAATTTGATTTTTTTTCAATCGAAGGTCTAAAATCTACTATTTTACAACTTATACATAAAATTTACTAGAGGCAGTTTATTGAGTAAAAAAGCCAAACAATTGGTGTTGTCAACAGGTCACGGCGTGTTGCTCTTGATAAAGCCTGGCGAAATCAAACCGATTGTTTTGACCAAATAACTGGCCGAAGTTCGTATTCGGTTCAAACCACATTCGGCCCATCCCTAATCATAGCACATTTCACTTCGAACTTCTTGGTCACTCCAATTTAGCTACATAGAACTGCGCAGTGTCAGATCAACAAAAAACCATCTCTTGTGCTGCCATCTTGTATTACTAATTAGCAACCATAAAATTTCGCATCAAATTTCTCACTCATCTCTTGATAATATAATCTCTTGTAGTCGTCATATCCGAGTACAGTAATTTGAATTAACATTAATATAGGTAATAACTTAATTCAAATATTATAAAATGTCTCTTATATCCTGTTTGTAGAAGTACCCCATGAGGGTTACCATGATGCTGAGGAGAGCTGCTGATATCGGATACTGCAGGCGGAGCTGACCGCCATGCTGCATCGCTGCTGGATGCTCGCCTAGGAAATTAAAGAACTTTAAAAAATCTATTTCAGCCAGTCAAGGGTGTTTTAAGAGAAGACGTCGTAATAATAATATAATACTCGGCACACAAACAGAAATATTGCTTTTTCTTTTTCGTTCTTTAATTTTCATGGGATAAATAATGCGGGGACATATTATATTCATTTCTTTGTTTCTTATCAACAAAACTTAACTAGCTACTACTTTTCCTTGCTTCTATTACAGTCTTTATATCTGTTCATTACTATCTATTATCATAATCTTAGAAGGCCAACTCGTAGAGGCCCTTTGACAAATTTATTTAATGTAAATGTGGCGTGACACTGACCGGCAATTATCCTTGTCTACACTATATACTAATGTACCCAAGGACAAGCCCCGGCCAGTGTAGGACTTTTGTGAGAAATGAGGATATAAAGTACCGGGCTATTGGGGTGAACTGTTAGTGGTACTAGGGGTCTGGGAATATGGGGACTATGGCGTCTGCCCGTCGCAATGTTCGGGGAACATGGGAAAATGAGCAGACGGTGACTTGCCACTCCCTGCATGGGCCCCTAAAAATGCCATAGAAGACAGGGGCAACATGGGTGTGAGTTGCTAAGGGTGTAGAGAGGTGGGCTGCAGGTACGCCGAAGCTACTTCTGACGTGATGCCATTTATCCATCCTTCCAGTTTATCACACTATTATTATTATATTATCCATTATCTATTATTCTGTTTTGTACTTTTTTGTTTTGTTTATTATTTCTATTACTTTTAATCTATAGTACCTAAGCGCTCTATCATGATGTTTTCCTTCACCGTTGTTAGCATGTGGCACCAGTATTCGAACCCGCGCCCTTCAGGACGCGTGCGCTAGCCATTACGCTACCAGTGCTACTTAAATAGCATCCAAAACTGCCTGAATATTATAAATGTTACAAAATTTTGACTTACCACTCAAGACGTGGACCAAAACCGTCTTTGGGTTGGCGTTGGCCGGTGCGCAGGTATACCGGCCAGAGTCCGAGGGTCTAGCCTTCTGCACTAGCAGATGTGACGTTGTGGTCTCCCCCTTTTCAGTTATGACAGACACCCCGCCTCTGGGAGAGTCATAATTTATTTCCTGTAGACAATTTGAAAAATTATACATACCATTAAGGTATTAAGTACCTATTGAATCGTTTTTGTATGGGTCGAATCTGATTGATGGGGCTAGAACTGATTTTTTGAATTACTCTTGAAGTGAAACTTCTTTAGAATCGTTGTAATTTTAAACTCGATGAAACGAAAAAGCGACACCAAGAGGAGATTCACGCATAAATGCATAGGACAAAGCATACGAGAGAATGAGATATGGCTTTTAAATTGTGTAGCACAGATTGATGTCAATAAGACCGATGATTAAACATAGGTCCAATCGATTCGACCTAACTAAATATAAAAAGATATGGGTGGAAGGTGTTATGAACTTTTTACTTCATAAAGTGTCCCGAGAGACTTTTCTACCGAATATAGAATTAGTTTCTTTATATCTGGCTGCTTCAATAGTTTGCATTGTAAAAATAAAATAATGATATCCATATCTGTACAAACAACATCCCGTTTTACGTCCATATTCCGTTCACGCCGCCAAAAGATGGATTTTGAGAAGGATGACATCATGATTGGTGGTATATTCTGGCAAACGTTGGCTGTCGGATATGTGCTAGAATAGGAAGACTGAAAGGAAAAGATTATGCCAACCCCAAATGATTGGAATAAGACAAAAGGAAATATAATAAGCTGTTTAAAAAGGTTTTGAAATACAAGCTTTTGATATCCTGGATATCGTGTAGTAGCAGAGTACTAGGCAAAATAAGTAAAACTAGCCCAAACACGACGGGTCTATCTTGATTAGTACAGGAGTTCCTATGGCCACCTTCCGACTCTATCATCAAATCAGCTCCATGCATACATATTATTGCATTGCTACACGATAAACATATGCGCGCACAATTTCAGTTCAATCGGAAACCGGTAAGTTGGTCAAATTTACCTTGCAAGATTCCACCTGACTTTAGTCACATACATCCATTGCACGTTAAATAAAAATTATAAAAAGAAATATACATAGGTACAAAAACAAATAGACAAACGGACAAATATGATGACTTATAAGGGTTCAATTTTTTACCAAAATGGTTGAGGACCCCTAAAATAAATGCTCCGTAACCTCTTTCCAATAAACTAGAGCGCTCGCTTTAAATAAAGCACATTTCCAGTTCGTTCACTTTAATAAAGACACTCGGCCCCTTAGTTTGTTAATATAATTTAATATTTCACTATGTCACGCGGAATTCGCAATTTTGCGCGGTTTATAAGGGAATCCCCCATGATGGAGGGCTCTGTGAGGTCGTCTAATGAAAGCTTTACTCGAGTGCCGCTCGTGTCTACATTTCATGGAAATTTAAACTAATATACGTAATCCCTGCACACTTTGCGGATACAAAGGTTTTTTTATCATAAGTTTTATGGGTTGTGTTTAAAAACTTGATCATAAATCTTTATTGGTCGACGTCGTAAAGCTATGCCGGAAATACTGTTTTGATTACAGCCCTTAAGCCGGTTCGATCGGTGTGGTACCATGCTCTCACAGACTGTCATCGTGAAACGGTTAGCATTGAGGTAATGAGTGCGATGAGTGAAAGTTCCGATGACCTACTTTCTCCCGACATTATCCCATTCCTTGTTCCATCTGTAGCAGCGACAGGTAGAGGTTAGACGATACTTCAGATGGCAGAAAGCATTAATCACTGTTGAGTGCTGACGTGGACTGAAGTCAACTAATTTATTTTGGAAACGGTAACCTTAAGTACAAATATTTATAAGTCGTATAGCTGGTACAGTGTATAGCACAATGTGTGATCGGGACGGATAATGTGTGAGCGAGTTAGAGCAACTATTAATATGTTCGCTCCCGCGTTATGCTACTTAGCCGCGTCCGATTATGAGCTTCGATGAATGGCTCTCGTGCAACGGCCACGTAACGTCTTCAAGGACGAGGAACGGACATTACAAAACGGCTGGTTCGTTGTCCACTGAGATGACTAGATAAATGCAGTGGTGTGGGACAACACAGGCACCCCCTCGGCGAATTTAGGTACTTCTCTAGACGATAACACGTTTAGAATAAGTGCCTGCATTCACCTAGGAGCGGCCTGTGTTATCTCACACCACAGTCAGTGTGGAGATAAGGTGGAGCGCCTCAGTCACCATGGTTTATCTTGTACCAGAAGCCTGCAGAATTCCGCTTCATGCAGCACAGCACAGCACACACATAATCCGTCAGGCTCCTATGACCACCGGGGTACCTGCCGTTCTAGAACTGAACGGGTTGTGTTGCGACGATAGCGTGGGTTTAGTAGAATACGATTTTTTGACACTATCGCAATATGATCGTACTTTGAATATCTGCGCTTGGCCAAGTTATTGAAATAGCAGAATTAGGCCCCAGAGGTGGTGCCATTACCATACTCGTGGCTTGTGCAGAGGCACGAGGAACGCTCTATTTGTCAATGGTCAATTAAATATTTACATATATCAGGTCCAATAGCTTGTAATAAAAGGATGAGATCAATCTTTATTAAGTACAATTAATTCAAGGAAAACTAGGAAATATAATAAACGACTACCGATAACTAAGAAAATAAAAATGCAGAAGGAAACAAACATGGCCGTGAGCGAAATGAAGCGTTTCTATATTCACGAAGACCACTGGGCCGTAGTGCTGTAACCATTGTCGATAATAAAGTAATTTAATCGATATGGTCCGAAATTCGTTGCTGTAGTATGGGATCGATTTAATTTGGCTGAGTATTTCTTTAGCATGGAGACCACAAGGCCGTAGTGCTATGACCGTTTCGATAATATGTGTAAGTAATTTAATCGATGTGGTCCCAAATATGGTGCTATACCAGAGATCTGTGTATTTAGTTGAATTTATTTGTCCAAAATTATTTATTTATGCAGCGATTATTCGAAAAACAAATAGACGTATAATTGAAATACTCGTATTTTAATATATATTCATATTAAAATATGTTGTCGTTACTAATATTGTAAGTTCGAACGTAGCTATCTATCCATCTTTAGGCATTCACGTCAAATCATTGAAATTCAATATGCGATAACCATATAGCCATATTATACGATATGCGATAGCCATACGTAATTTCGGTAATAGACTGATGAACATGCGAGATATTTTTTCCTAGACAATAGGTCACGCACGAATAGTATATATAATTTATACGAGAGATTTTTTTATATAATTGAACGCGGACTTGTTGTGTTCTAGAGAGTTGAGCACTAACACTCAAAACATTAATTACACTACTGACGTCCTTATTTTTTATGTGAAAGGATGTATTATGGCAATAATACGAACTTAAAGAATAACGAATACGAACTTGAAGATGAAAAATACGTAGATATTGTTTATTGACACCTGACAGCCAGGTCAGAGCAATCTAGCAAGCCTAGCCTAGCCAATACAATTTATCGTATTAAAGTATTAAGCTTCAACACGCGCTTTCTTTTTCTATTTTGGAAGAATAAAGCTCCAACGCAATCAAGCCCGCGTCCATTTTTCAGCAACTAGCATGGCTGCTGGTACAGCTACTGCACAATAAGAGGCCAATAAAGAGCCGCAAATATTCCGCCATCGGAAAATGTTACATATTTGCAGGATTTGGGTCGAGACTGGGACTATGGGGGCCTGAAGCGCAAAACTTATCGAGACATGGTGTAACGTCTGGTGGATGTCTCAGGTGACCAAAAGACTAGTTTATACCTCGGACTACGCATTAGAGTTGCCTTCCAGCGAGGTAATGTAGCCAGTCATTTGGGCATGTTTCCAACTAACAGCGGTCTGGCACTAGATTTTATAGTTTAATTTTAATTGTATATAAAATATAGTTTTATTTAAATTGACTCAATAATTTTGGTGTATTGTGATGATATAAGAAGGGTAAGTATTTTTTCATAATGTCAGGCTATAAAAGAGTTTGAAGCCAACCTTCATAAGCCAAATATTATAATAATTAAATAATAAAATAATATGCAGGAACGAAAAAATACAAATCTGCGGCGACTTCGTAAGAGCGACAAAAAAACAGCAGTGTACATTGCCGACTGATGCTACACCTGTCTAAAGTATGTCGCATAACAATTATTGTTCCGCATTATGACCAGCTCCAGTCTCTTCAAGAGCAGCAGCGCATAGTAGTATTTGTTACAAATGTCATAGCGATGTAACGCTACATCAAGTGGCGTCTGCTCTCTGCTGAATCTGAAAAAAAAAAATTAAAAAAAATCATAGTGTAAGAAGATAGGTTATACATATACAGTGGATCGCCGTTCTGATCAATCAATGTAGCACGGGCTTTATTGAGAAACTTTAAAATGATATAACATTAATTTGACATTGACGTTGACAGGGTGACTTCGTTCACATAACAACATAATATAATTTCAATTGCAAGTGACAAACGCAATAAAAATCGCCAATAAAATAAAAACGAAGTCCCATCACTAGAAGCAAACAATAACAGGCTAGCGTTGTTTGCACCAAATTGCACAATCGAACGGTGCCCGGAATTCGGCGAATGGTCCCATGCCTATTTTATACAAGGAAACTTCCCGAATATTGAATCTTTGCCAGGACTTTTGAGACCCAGCGTTTGCCAGCCAAGAAATGTTTCAACACTACTGCATTTATTGTTTTCGACAAACTTTAATAGGTTACATTGTAAATGCGGTAAAAGAAGGTTTTGGATGGGTCTCCATCGTCTACAATGTATCGCGAAGACCAAACTATTTATTATTATAAGTCTAACTGACATTAGGTTTAACTGAAAATTTATTTATATACGTAGCCTTTTTGCTTTAATAATGTGTTAACTTTAAAAATTATTGTAGATTGACAGAAAAATTATTATTATTTTTGAAGGTTAAGTAGCTCCGCTGTTTTGAACCCTTGCGTAATGCATAGCAGTTTAAAGCTTGTATGACGCTTAACTTAATATGTGTTTTACGTCGTATTAAATTTGTAAAATTAAATTAATATTTACATAAATGTCGACACAATGGAAAAATGAAATAGTAATTATTAGAAAGGGTAGAAAAATGTATTTTGACTTTGACCTTCCTTTACAAAAATTAATTCTAATGTATTTATTTGACTTGGTTCAAATCTTCACAAGAGTAACCGATTTAAAAAAAAAACCTAATGATACCACTTTAGTTTTCGTCTAAATCGGTTATTGAAATAATCAATGCCATGATATATCTTAATTTACATTATTTAAATAACATATTTTTACACGCCGACAAAAGTGAGTGCACGCCTGCCCAGGTCGCTGGTAGGCGCTGGATTAGGAAGTCAGAGGACAGGGGCGAGTGGCACCAACTTGGAGAGGCTACGTCCAGCAGTGGCTGCGAATGGCTGACAACGATGGCGACGATCACCTTCAAGTTAAGGCGATTTTTCGCGGCACTAGTATGTTTCTTTTTGACGCTCACGTAATGGCGTTAAGTCATTCCGATACAAAATTGCGTTAACTTGAATGTGATAGATAAGTAAAAAAGCTCGCACTAAGCACACGGATTGGTGTTCTTACCTCTTCTCTATGTGTCCATCGAATCGTGGGCGGTGGTTCGGGAGAGTGTTGAACCACACACGTCAGGTTGATTGTACTGTCGGTGTTGATGAACAGCTCCGGACCCCCCAGGATCATCGTCAGCGGTTCTGCTTGGACGAAGAACGGAAAATCAGATTGATACTCACCGTTTATTAATTCTAATATATTAATTAATACTTGAAGCAAAAATTTGTAGCCCTTTTTACGGATATTGCGCGGACGGAGGGGTATGACATTTCGCACACATATAGTTTATATAGAGAAGACACGACAAGTGCTGTTTTTTTTAAATTTATGCATAAAAAATATATTAATTCTTTGCGCGTGTTATTGAATCGCGCATTTGTACTGGTTGTGTTCAGTTACATTTATACCTGTGTTATAGTGTTTGTGTAGTTGTAATAAATTCTATAGTACTTCTAACGGCATTTTAACTCGAGTCCCGCAACTCGTAAAAATATATTATAGATGGAAACTACTTGATAGAAACAAGTTAGGTCATGTATCAATATTACTTTTATCCTCTCGAGACGCGTGTAGTATTTTTGTTATTATCCCAAACGTGAACTGACATCTGTGAACCGAATTCTTTATTTATGACCTTATTTCTTTGGTACTATTCCAGTGAACGAACAGATGTAAACTCTATCCAGACTTTGTGAAAGTATTTAAGTGTACACGGTGTTATTAAAGATCTGACTTACTCCGCTTTTTATATTGTCACAACCTCGGCGCCGACAAAGACAGATTCCAAGTACAGCACAGAAGCACATTTATTACCCGTCGGCATTTGAACTGATTGTAATCCCTTTATGATCGTCTTCTTTTGTTCACTTATTAATTGGCACACGGTTATAGAGAACAGCCCACTGTCGTATTGTACTTGCTCATTATCATCATTAGCCAGGTGTTACAAGCTGATTTTATGACATTCGGTCCACGTTGCCGGGCGGGCCCATTGCATATGTGCAGTATAAAACTATGGCCTGAATGAGGATGGGAGCAGTCGAGCGAGAACCACGATCAAAGCGATACGTGTGTACTACAATCGGGAATCTGATAGTGACAAACTTTGCGCGTTTGATTGAATTACGACCTTCTGCATTACATTTTGACTTGTTGTGTTCGGTTATATTTGTACCCGCTCTATAGTTATTCTAACGGCATTTTAATTCGAGTCTCGCAATCATAATAATATGTTTTATAACGTCAAGTTTAAAAATATTTTTGATTTATTTCCTATATATGAGTAGACTAATGGTCATTTATATATCTTATCAATCGTTCATTTGCCTTACTATCCGTTTAAATTTGACATAACCTCCATTCAAGTAACATCAACCGATAGTAAGGCAAGCGAATTAATGGTGAAATATAGTAACGGCCATGAGAGATTGGCACTGAAAATCAGTGCTGTGTCGAAAAAGGTCTCCAAGGACGGACATCTGGAACCTTGTGAAATTAACATTCACGTGACGTCATCAGGAACTCGATATGTACGCGTACTCGTCGGCCAGTGATGCTAACAGTACTGAGTGTCGGCTACGGTTACGTCACCAAAATGGCGGCTAGGCGCATTAGCAATTTGCGGGGATAATATTTACCAACAACGGAGAGGTACATCCGATGACCAATTGGCGGTGTGGTGCCCACCTGGCACTCGTATACGCCGGAGTCGCGCCGCTGCGGGAACCTTATCTGAACAAAACATATAAAAAATATAAACAATTATTTAAGAGCACCAATTATAAGCACTTTTTAATTTTGTTGTCTGTTTGAAAGTCTATCTCGATATTCCAATAAACTCCGAAACGGCTATACAGATTTTGATAAAAGTGTTAGTGATTAAAACAGCTATTACCTGTATAACTATACAAAGTGATTTTGTTCCAATTTCTCTTTGTTTATTTCGTAATTTCAGAAACTTTTTGTATATTTTAGATTTATAAAAAATAGGGTTGTATGTATTTTTTAATGCTGTGTCATAAAAAAAATAAAAAACAAATTGTGTAAAAATTAAAAAAAGTAGGGGCGGACTGCCCTTAACATTAAGGGGGATGAAAAATAGACGTTGTCCGATTCTCAGACCTACCTAACATGCATACAAAATTTTCATGAGAATCGGTCAAACCGTTTCAGAGGAGTATGGTCACTAACATTGTGGCACAAGAATTTTATATATAAGATGTATGTAAATAAGGCTAGTGACGTGTTTACTATCTAATCATATTATCTTGTAATGAAATGGGGTTTTAATGAATGAACGATAAGCGTTAATCGCAAAGGTTTTATTAAAATGTCTCAGTCGACTTTGTATTCGATGACCATAACACCATAGACAATGATGAATCTCTATAAATATTATAAACGCGCAAGTTTGTAAGAATGGATTTATGGATGTATAGATGTATGGATGTGTGTTTGATACTCTTTCACACAAAAACTACAGAATGGATTTTGATGAAAATTAACAGTGATATACCCTACACATCAGAACAACACAGGGTATTTATAATGGTATATTGTGACTTATCCAAAATATAACGATTTACCATCACCACGCGGATGAAACCGCGGGCGCAGCTCTTAAACAATACAATTAAAGTCAACTAGTGTTGCTACTTATCATTATAATAAATATAAATAAAGGTATAAATGAGCTAAGGGTAGGAGGGTATGGTCGAAAACTTTCATCTACAAGCATTGCGCAATGGTGTTCTTACTTTCAATATCCAGTCCTCTGTGTGAGGATTGTGGACGCTTATGAACCTCTGGTCAGAGGTGTACGTCATCCTTCCAGAGGTCAACAGGTGAATGTCCCTGTGGCGGATCCATGATACCTGGAACATCACAAATTTCAATAAAACTAGGGTTTCGACGGTTTTAAGCGAGGCAATTTAATTATTTTTTATTATTCCGACCATTTTTCAGTAGTAGTAGCGGGCTATTGAAATAAAAAAAACCACCCAAATTTCAATAGTACCAACTGTTTGGGATCCGACCATCAAACCTATTAAGACCCAAAAAGCAGATGCCTGATGTTATAAAAAGTAACTTAGGGTAGTTTTTTTTTTTGGTCAGTGGGTAGTTTGACGGCCGTTTCTCGCGACAGCTTCGTTCTGGAAGCGAGCGTGGAGAACCGGTCGCTGAGAGTCCCACGCACCCTCGATGCAGGCCCTATGCCTGCATTTAGGCCCTTCCCCTGAAGGACCCGAGGATGGTGTCCAAAGACATTCCCCCTGCGTTATCAAAAAAAGGGTAGTTATTTTGGGGTTTCACGAAAAAATATAATAATAATAAACAATATTACTTGTTGTATTGGTCGTGAAGTCGTGGTAGCGTAATGGTTAGCGCATGCGTCCCAAACTCAAAGGGCGCGGGTTCGATGCTTGCCGGAACGCATGCACCACTTAGACAGTTTTGTCACCTAATGTACCTATTGTTAACATCGCCACCTGCTAACAACGTTGAAGGGAAACATCGCGATGCAACCTGTGCATCGAGATAACCGATGTGTCAAACCTGCCAAGCCACCTTGGACATGCGTGACGAGTATAATGTCCGTTTCTCTATAATGGGAGGCCCGAGCCAACCAGTGGAACGTTAATGGGCTGTTATTACACTATACTAGCTTCAGCCCGTGACTTCGTCCGCGTGGGAAGCTTTTTTTAACCATGCCACGGAAACTTAATTTTTCGGGATCACAAACAAAAACAAAAAATTTGAAAACAATCTTAATACGTCTATTTCACTTCTTACATCCCCCTGACTCAGTTTTTAGCATTTTTTTTCACTGTACATAAATTAAACCTCTACAATTGTATTATATGTTAAGATTAATGTAGGGTTATCGAGCTTTTCAAAATGGACGTAAACAGATATTTAAAGTCTCAATGTGGTAGGAATCTCAACGGCTACTCTGGTGTTGCAGATGTTCATGGGCCACGGTAACTATTTTAAGTGAACCGTAGGTCAGGCCTACAAGCAAACATAAAATTCTCTCATACTATGTACAATAAAGAATTACATAGGTCTGACATTACATGGGTCTACAGCCCCAATTCCCTAAGTATATTAACCTTACCGTCCTATTCCCAAGATCATGGACCCTGCAGTTCAGCTGAGCAGTCTTCCCGACCAGAGCTGTGACGTTCTTCGAATGGGCCACGTCGAACTTTGGTCCTCTGTGCGCCAAGCCCAGTTCCACGTCCGTGTAGTCCAGCTCTGAAACTCCATTCCCGCCTAAGCCATTGTCTGTGCAACCTGAAGGAAGGACAAGAATAGTCTATCAAAAATTATAAAACAACTAGAGTAAGAGTTCAAAGAAATCCGAAGTGAAACTTCAAAGAATATCACAGAAAATTCTTTATCTAGCTTTTATTAATATTATTACATCTCTGGTCCCGCAAAAACAAAATCCACCTGCATATATGAAACAAAACACATTTATTACTCGTCGGCATTTGAACTAATAACATTTAAATTCTTTTGTGGTCGTCTTCTTTTGTTTACTTCGTGTCTACAATTTGTGATTAGAACAGCCCGTTGTTGTATTGTAATCTTTTATCGCAGTCATTAGCCAAATGTGTCGGATTAAGTCGACCTAGGTACGGGGACATTGCAGTTGCACAGTATAAAACGATGACCTGATGGAGAGGTGAGTCAATCGAGCGAGAACCACGAGCGAAGCAAGACGTGTGTACTACAATCGGGAATCTAATAAGTGACGGAATTTGCGCGTGTTATTGAATTACGACCTTGTGCATTACGTTTGGACTTGTTGTGTTCGGTTATATTTGTACCTGTGTTATACGTGTTGTATAGTTCTAATAAACTCAATAGTAATGCTAACGGCATTTTGATTCGAGTCTCGCGGCTCGTAACAACATAAATATAATTAATTTAGTCTACATCCACCAACATATTATAGTTCAAAATAAACTTCTTAAGTATCTTAGTTTAAAAAATATTATTATCAGTTTTATTTCGGTCCAAATTGGACCTATGTTTGATCATCGGTCATTTTGTCTCTCTTATCTATGCTGCACTATGTAAGACTCGTATCTCATTCTCTCGTACGCTTAATCCTATAGATTTATGTGTTTATCTCTTTTTAGTGTCGCCTTTTCGTTTCATCGAGT
Organism: Dendrolimus punctatus; assembly: GCA_012273795.1. Taxonomy (NCBI): domain Eukaryota; kingdom Metazoa; phylum Arthropoda; class Insecta; order Lepidoptera; family Lasiocampidae; genus Dendrolimus; species Dendrolimus punctatus. The sequence goes on from CM022544.1 coordinate 17,357,882, forward strand.
TTCAAATCCCAACGATTCTAAAGAAGTTTCACTTCAAAGTATACGTACGCGTTGGATTTGAAAAAGGCTAATTGACACAGCAGTCCAGCAGTAATGTTGATAATGCTGATACCTCAAGGTGAAATCAAGATAAATCGATGTAGTTGAAAGGCAGACGACGATACCCAATTTTTTTATTGTTTTATTTTAGTAGACAGGCAGTATGCCTATAAGCGACGGTAACCAATTTCCATCAGATGGATGGTCTGCCTGTCTGCTGAACTCATACAACATCATCATATAATAAAAACACACAAACAAATCAGTACATAAGAGAATTAAATTCATTGCCCCAATTCGTTCGGTCACATCTCATTTACAAACAAAACGCCGTGGAAAAGCGAAACTTTGCTTCATTAGATCGACATTTGCATAGTAAATTTGTGGGAATCCCCCTCCCCCCCCCCCGTCGATGGCCGCTTCCAGAGATTTACGAGTTCTACGTGAGAACACGTTGGCAGCTTGAAAAATTACATTATAATAGAACTGGAAGCTTTTGTCTGAAATACTGTTTAATCTAGTTGCGAAATGAGAATCTCCTTTTCAGGGTTCTATCGTTAAGTGCGATTATGAATTACACTTTTTTATCGATCCTATATACCTCGTATAAGTCTACTTTTTTAGAGTTCGGCAGATAAGCAGACGGTTCAATTGATAGAAAGGGATAACCATCGTCTATTGACATCTGCAACACCAAAGTGTTACCACTCTCTAAAGGGAGACTGGAACCTGGCTACTGCCATCTGACTATGGGTTGTTTTGTCACCTCTTACAATTGGCCGCCCGGCCGCAGGGAATTGTATTCTTTCTCCGTTCCTGCACGGATAGAAATTAGAGTCATACATAATATAATAAACTATATAATATAAACTATGTTATCACCAATAATTAATTTAATAAAACTAAATAGGTACAACACGTGTACCTATTTAGGTACTACAGAGCTTGCATTTCCGCCTAACAAGACGTAACAAGGTGCTAGCAAGGAAAGGCCCGCCGTCACGACGCTAACAAAAGGAGGACATTGTTCACCTGATTTATAACTGCAATACGGTATATTGTTTGTGAACGCTTAAAAGGCTTTGTTCCAGCGCCATTGTTAACTTAAATGTTTACTAAAAGCCGCTTGTTCTTGCTTAAATTGTCTGATATGAAAATCAATAACAACATACAAGATTAAGGGCCGCTTGCATAAGGTTGTTTACATTTATTTAAGAAACACATTTAGCATTAAACATATTTAGCGTTGTGCAAAGGACTTTCAATACATTTTGTGTAAAACCTATTTAGGCAGTTTAATACGACTAACTAATTCTATTTAAAGGTGATCGTTATGCAAGTGACCCTCAATTTTTGCAATGCCATCATCCGACGAGGTCTTGTCAGCGTCGGCGTACCAGCCATCCTAGAGACCAATTGTTTGGTGCGCGACGATGGCAAGAGGCTGGAAATGGAATGTCACTTATTCCTTAGAAGATGGAAAGGCCGCTTGTGTGGGACGCGACATGCGTTGACACTCTGGCGGCATCACATCTTCCAGTGACTTTTTTTTTAAGGCGAGGGAAATGCTATTTACGCACAATACTGGGTCCTTTGCAAGACGTTGTCGCATGCGAGGGGGTTACTCGATTTCTCGTGGTAACCCGCTCGCAATTGATCAGCTTGTGTGGAGACTCCGACATGCTGCACGGGCAGCAAGCAACCAATACCCACTAAAACCACCCTCCTCCCATGTGCCCCGCGCTTTTTGTAGGAAAAGCTGAGACTTAGAACGTAGTTACGCCTGGCCATCTTCCAGTGACTAAGTCAGGGGCTGGCAACGCTGCTTCAAGAGCTAAATATCTCAAACGGGGGAAATATTGAATCATAAGAAGGGGTTACATAATTGTGCCGTTTGAAGTTGAAACTCTAGGTCCGTGGAATCCATCGGTAGAGAGTTTCTTCAAAGAAATTATTAAAAACTCTTTTATACCACTCGTGACCAGAAGGCTGGTTCGTGTTTTGCGCAACGAATCAGCATTGGAAAAAGCGTGCTAATGCAGGCAGTCTTCTGGGCATTCTTCCCTCTGGCAGCGATTTGTTACATACTTTATATTAATTTATTTATAATTTTCTTTATTTTTAACCGACTTCAAAAAAAGGAGGAGGTAGTTATGCATCCTGCCCCGGGCCGCGTTATCATTGCGAGAACCTAGATGCTGACACTGCCCATTCCCAGTCAAACGGATGTTATTGTCTAGAGCCCACACAGGTGGCCGGGGATGGTACGATGTAACCGCGGGAGGATGCATGGCCGAGGTAGTTAAGAGAGTCTGCAGCGTGCATTAGACCTGCCTAGACGCATTAATATTAAGCCTAGAATAATTAGTTATAAATTGTGTATTCAGTTACTAAAGTTTAATAATAAAATTTCTCAATTAAATCAATCTTTTTTATCAATATCGCTCCCCCGATCTTGACTAGGTTATCAATTCGTCGGGAAGGAAAATGTATATAAATAACCGATAGATTGATAGATAGATATATGATGGATATAAGTAATAAAAGCTTTGTACTTAGCTTATGTGATAAATAATATAATCGATATAAGTTGTTATACACAAATAAAGCAATAAGAAAAGAAAAGAACAAGAAAAAGATTTAAAAAAATAAAGAATACAATACCTTGACATGTCTTGTTTGTCAGGAGAACAAAAGAAAAGAAAAGCGCTTGGCTCGTATAGGTGGTATGTCTATCATATATTCATGAAGTACTTACTGCCTGTTGTACTCAAGCGATAAACAAAAAAAAAAAACAACATACATACATAACTTCACGCCAGGTCCCTTGCGGGGTAGGCACGAACAACAGAGCGCCACACAGGCCCATTCTTACACACATCACTTGTTTCTTTGACATTCATAGCTCTTGTCATGCACGCTCGTCTGTTCTTAAGGCTCCTGACATCACCTTCTGCTAATACATAATCAATTTGATCATGGAAGGTGTGTCGTGGCCTTCCGCGACTTCTGCATCCATCCACTTTTGCATTGTATATCTGTTTAGTCATTCTTTCATCATACATTCTTCCCACATGCCCGAACCACCGGAGCATTCCTTTCCTTACCTTCCTTCACCCCGACACTCTCTTTCAGACCAACTCTCTTTCTTACGTCGGTATTACGAACGCGGTCCGCGAGCGTCACTCCGCAGATTTTGCGCAGTGCTCGCATCTCGACCGCGTTTACTCTACTTTCATGCTCTCTATTCCATACCCAACTCTTTCTTCCATACGTGAGCGTAGGTACCAGAACCGCAAAAAAACAACAAAATAGCTATATTTTATTTTAATACAAAAAAAAACAAAAGTCACATTCCAGATTCAAACAATTGACAAAAATACCTTTAAGAATGAATACATGAATGAAATAAAAACAATTGCGCTCCAACAGTCACGAATGCCATTGTATAAGGAATGAAAAGAAATATTTTTCATGATTGAAAACGTTTTAGAAAAAAAAATGGAAATCTTATGTCAGCGCATTTTGTGAGTTGTCATCTCGGATAAGGGGGAGGACTTATTAGCTGAGTAATGGGGTCAAGCGGGGTTCAAAGTGGGTGAGTGGGTGACTCGATAAGCCACTTCGATAATTTCTTGATTTATTTACTTGAATTCATAAAATTAGCTCTACATTATTTTTTCTAGAATAACATCTTTATTTTATTTACTCTGGTCTGGGTTCTTCTTTAGTGTATTCGTTGTAACGAAAGTGTAACTAGATTAGTAGTTATCCTGCTCTGAAAAAAAAAATGTTTTTAAATACAAGCTTTTGAGATCTTGGTTATCACGTAGCAGCAGAGTGCTAGCCAGGACAAGTAAAACGAGCCCAGACACAATGGGTCTATCTTGTTTAGTACAGGAGTTTCTATGGACGCCAGCCAACTCCATCATCAGATCAGCTCCACGGTACCATATTATTGCATTGTCACGCGATATACATACGTGCAAAATTTCAGCTCCATCGGAAACCGGGAAGTTGGTCAAATTTAACTTGCGAGATTCCACCCGAACTTAAATCCATTGCAAGTTAAATTAAAGCTTGTAAAAATCAAGTCCCGATTGTAGCGTCTCGAAAGCAACAGAGATATAATAATAATAATAATAATAGGTTTTATCGGGCCTTAACAGGGCCCGATGTAGACCTGTCAGCGTCGGTAAACTGGCTACGGTTCGGTAACCTCTTCGGAGAAACCGAAGGCTTTGTTTTTGCAATTATGGACGAAGTTATTAAGACGAATAACTACCGGAAATATATCCTGAAGGATGGCACCTTGGACATCTGTCGGGCATGTCATCGCCAAGGTGAATCCCTCAGGCATATTGTTTCCGGCTGTTCACATCTTTCTAACGGCGAATACTTGCACAGACATAACCTCGTAGCCAGGATTATCCACCAGCAACTTGCCCTTCGATACGGTCTTGTGGAAACGGAGGTGCCTTATTACCAGTACTCGCCGGAGCCAGTTCTTGAAAACAGTCGTGCCACGCTCTACTGGGATCGATCAATTATTACGGACAGGACTATTGTAGCAATAAGCCTGATATCGTGATAATAGATCGATCTGCGCGACGAGCAATACTCGTTGACATCAGTATCCCGCATGACGATAATCTCGTGAAGAAAGAAAAAGAAAAACTAAGTAAATACTTAGATCTTGCTCACGAGGTTACCGCTATGTGGCGGCTGGAGTCAACGAGCATTGTGCCGATAGTTGTAACCGTCAATGGTCTTATAGCGAAAAGCCTCGACCGTCATCTAGAGAGGCTTTCGCTGGGAAGCTGGGTGAAGGGCCAGATACAGAAGGCAGCACTCTTGGACACGGCACGAATTGTGAGGAGGTTCCTGTCTCTGGAGCCCTAACCACCAGTAGTTTGGACCCCAGGCCCCGCTGACGGTGATCAGCAAGATTTTATATTTTTTTATTGAATATGTATTTTATTTTTTGATGTATTTTTGTAAAAGAATAATGTAATTTATTTTTTTATAAAAAAATATCTTTATATATTTTTTAAAAAAATGTAAAATTTTTGATAATAAATTAATACATGTATAATAATAATAATCGGCAGACAAACACACACATTGTATATGCCCAAATTAAGCAAGTTACGCTTGTGTTATGGGTAATATACAACGGACCACTCTGGGGCCGATCCCAGACACCCAGACCATGGTAAATAACGGAGAAAATACGTTTCCGAAATTTACTATACCGGGAATCGAACCAGGAGCCTCCGCGTTGCAGTGAGGTAGGCCAGCAAAAGCTTAGTCCGCTCAACCACAGAGGCCGTCGAATATAACTCTCGGATAATGATGATTATGAATAACAAATAACTCAAAACAACTTTTGTAAAGACCTATTTACTAATAATGTAGCATTGTTTAGCGCAAAGTTGGTCAAGTTCTATTCAAACTTGCATTTATCAGTTAAAATAGCTTCTATCTGTCTATGCACATTTTTGAAATGACAACTTCATATGGGAGGATAAACTGTTTCGTTACGTAACGCGTTACGGCGCCAGTCTGTCTGGCTTCCTTTTCTCTCACGCATACGGCAGTGGTAGGCAGGTTAAGTTATCACTTCTGCCGGGCGTCCAGAGACGCACAGGTTTTTTTTATTGTTCCTTTGTTTTTTTTTGTTATATTGTGGAGGCTTATTAATAGCTTCTTTTTATCTAGCTTATTTATAGTTATAGTTATCATTAATGGTAGCGGTTGACTCCCCAAATAAAATAAAATAATATTTACAAATATGAAAGAACGCTAGTCGCTTCGCGACCCGCTCCGCTTGCCACAGACGTCCCTGTAAAGCGTCCCCAAAGTGACATTCTTCTTTATCTCCACCCATCAATTATATGGCGAATCTGGAATCCTAGCGATGGAGACTGCGCGATTAAGGGTCATCCTGAAATGTAATTTAGCTGAGCATATTGCCAAGGCATACCAATTTCATCTTATTAAAAGAACAAAGGCCGAAGTGACTGGGCTCTGTTTATGTTTAATCGAATATACGTATTGGATGAATACTAAATTGATTTTGGCAGCTGTACTGGGTTTATGGATGGAAATAAAAGTTCTATTGTATTTAGGTACACATGTGGTTGAATAATATCTGTCTTTTATTGAAGTATTCTTTGAAGTGATAACTTTTATGGAGGGTAAACCGCTTCGTTACGCTTAGATATTTTGAAAATTACTAAGCACCGACTTTAAAATGTTTAAGATAATATATATTAAAAATAAGTTATTATAATTAATAATAGCTTTAGAAATAAGTTATTTTAAAATTTTTAATTTTTGAAGTCGATTTTTTAAACGATGTCTTTTTCTATTAACAGTCTAAGATTTTTACCAACAAAAAACGTGTTTTTGAAAATAAGTCACAGAGCAAAACATAAGGATTGTTATTTATAGCTAGACGAAGGAAGAGGTCGACCACCTTACTCTATTACCTGCCGTCTGTAGACGTCTGGTACTGACGTTACCTCGCAAAGTACGTTTTATCTCTCTTTTTAAATCAAAGTCTGGTGTGTATAGTGTTTAGAAATGCCACGAATAGTGGTTTGGCCGTATACCGAATATCCAATATTCGGTCACGCTCTCGGCTGAAACGCCGAATATTCAGCCACGCTCTCAGCCTAAGCGCCGAATATTCAGCCACGCTCTCAGCCGAAGCGCCGAATCGCTACCGAAGGTTCGGCGTAAGATAATATTGCAATTCGCACGTAGCAAATTAGTATCGAAGTAGTAATTTGTAAAGTATTTTCTTACGTTCAGGCGAATGATAAGTACATATAATTAAAACTATATTTTAACAATTTTAATTGCGGTTTTAAATTATTATTATTTGAGTCTGACATTTTAAAACTGGCTATAACGTAAGATTAAAATAAAAATTCATTTAAATCGCATTTAACACTGTTAAAATGTAAAAAAAACGCTTTGTTTTTTGTACTGATGAAAAAACCAATGAAATTTCTATACTGTGACTAGGAACTCACTATTTTTTTTACCTCCAACTATATGCTATATATCCGTGTAGGGAGGGAGAAAGAATACAATATCCTGCGGCCGGGCGGCCTGTCGTAAGAGGCGATAAAACAACACACAGCCAGGTGGTAGGGCTTTTGGTCGACTAGATGGCTACCACCCCTGGTCTAAAGTATGTCCCCATAACAACCTTGAGTTGTGTTCCGGCATTAGTGACCAGGTTCCAGTTTCCCATAAGAGAACAGAAGCGTATTTGTATCACCTTTGGTGTTGCAAATGTACATAGGCGATGGTAACCGCTTTCCATTAAGTGGGCCGTATGCCTGTCTGCTGAAATTCTGCAATAAAAGTTTTTTTTTAGAAAAAACCTAATTTCTGCGCACCGCTATCGAGTGGAACAATTTGCTGAAGTCTGTGTTCCCAGATTCATACAAATTAGTCACGAGTGAATAGGTATCTACTAGGTAAGCGTGCTCCAACTTAGATCGCATCCTCACTTGCCACCAAGTGAGTTCATCATCACCTATGGACATTTACAACACTAAAGGTGCTACAAATGTGCTGCTGCTTTCTTAAGGGAGAGTGAAACCTGGTCACTAATTGCAGAACACAACTCAAGTTTGTTATGGCGGCATACTCTAGACCAGGGGTGGTAGCCATCCAGTCGGGCAAATGCCCTTCCACATGGTTGTGAGCGTCGATGATGGTTACGCAGTTGGATAGGGTGACGCACCACTAGGTGAGATCCTATGGCTCAATCGCCGCGGGAGCTAGGCTCGACCACTTGAAAGGGGAGTACAAAATAAGACGGCGTGTATTGTACTCTCTATATAATTATTGCTTGGTGCTTCTTCTTCAGCCAATTCCAGTCCACTACTGGACGTAGGCCTTCCCAAGTACGCGCCACAAATCCCGGTCTCCCGTCTTCCTCATCCAGCCCTTGCCGGCGACCTCGAGCAGGTCGTCAATCCACCGGGCAGGCGGGCGTCCTACGCTACGTTTGGATAGTCTCTACTCCACGACTGGCTTGCTCCATCGGTCGTCGGTCTTGCGACAGACGTGACCGACCCACTACCACTTCAATTGGCTAATTTTGTGAGCTATTACCTTCGTCCTCTACGGATGTCCTCATTTTCAAAGTAAAACGCACAATAATTACATACCTGCTTCTGGCTAGAAATAAATGTACAAGTGTATCGGCGATTTTGGAATTCAATTCATTTATTTATATAACTTATTTCTAGCTTATATATTATATCTAAACATATAGTAATAACATTTGAATTAAATCAAGCTACAATTTTTTTTTGGCGGTTGCTGCACTAGACTCGTGTCTGAATCGCGCACCAACAATTTCATTATAATATAGAACTTAATATAATGGAATTATTAATTATTGCGTGGTGCGTGCGTGTGTGTGTGTGTGTGTGTGTGTGTGCCCTGCCCTAGTGTTATAGTCGTATTGTAGTATACATTCTGTGTCTCTGTATTTTGGTAAGGTATACTATAATTCTACGGAAGTGAGGTATTAGAATTAGGGCATTTAGATTTCTTATGAATGCTGTGGCTACCTTGCAAATATAGAGTTGTCGGACATTGACGACGTTGAAACCCCTAGGGGGGTTGAAAAGGTGTAGAACATTTGCTCAAAGTATGATTATTTTCAAAGTAGACGGATGGAGCAGCAGACAACAGTTAGTACTTTATAATATCGAAAATGAAATTGTGACAATTCTTTCGTATGGAAACGAATATTACGCCACTGCCATTAGAACTGAGCAACAGGCTCTAAAGTTTCTATTAATCCATGTTCATTTAGGATCACAAAAATATGTATGGTAAGATAATAAATGTATATGAATAAAACCCTCATATAAACATACCTGTCCTCCCGACGAGCGTCAGGGCGCAGAGTGCTGCGAGGAGGGCCGTCATGTTCACTTCACGTGTCCATGCATAACACACCCGCGCCACTGCACTTCGGTCGTCAGTGTACCTGGAAAAAAGACAAATTCAATGGCGCGTTCACATGGACGATTAGCCGGATTTAGATAGGTATTTTTTATTATTAGTGTGGTGAATACGCGTAGCGAAATTACTTTCCCTTAATAAAATAGCGCGTAGTCTTCGCCTAATAATAACACAATGCAATGTTGCATATACAAAGTAACACCAAAAGAGCTGGATAGAAATATAGGATCAGACAAATGTTAAAACAAGATAGATATACTCGAGAAGAAACCGGAATAAACTCGTATAATAAGGACGGGAGTATTCGTTGGGCAAGGATAGACATAATTGAATGACGTAAAAAGGCTCATTCTAGACCGTCGCCTGTACATATAAGCATAAGCGCGACAATCTGTGCACAGAGGCAGACGCCCGTTCTCAATTAGTTCATTGTGTCGCCCTATGGCGGGCATCATCAGATTCGTCCCCCTCTCATGGCAACAGTCCAGCCGAGGTAAAATTCCCTAGGGAGCTCCCTCAAGCAAGTTGCCCCCGGGCTCGAGCGCCTGCGCCTCGCGAAGGCGCTCGCCCCAAAATCCTCGGTAAAGTTGTGAGGACTTCGAAAAATAGAGACAAACTCGCACGGGCTAGCGAGTCCACCGCAAGTAACATTATTAAAAAAATGTATCTAAGCCAAAAATGGATATTTATGATCTAGAAAAAGAACCAAAACTAAAAACAGTAAGTAAAATACACAAAAATTACAATATATCCATTGATATATAATAACAACATAAAAGATCAACAAATCTATCTTAAAACTGTGATGATATGACTTCAAGATGTTTTAGATAATATATATTAATAATAATAGCTTTAGTAATAAGTTATTTTATACATTTTAGTTTTTTAGTTTTTGAAGTCTGTTTTTTAAACGAAGTTTTTATTTTGTATTTGTTACTTTTTAGTGTCTAGCTATGTATGGGCGGACTAACGAATGATGCCGCGCTTCTAAAAAATATAGGTCCCAAGAAACGAGAACAAAAAAATGTTCGTAAAATGAAAACTACTGGGCCAAACTATGTAAAATTTTTAGGGGACCACATGGTAGCTATTACACGTCGAACAAAAACAGAATCATGTAAATCGAATCATAAATCTCAGAGTAATCGGTGTACATATGGAACGAAAAGGAAATTTTCTTCATAAAAAATGTTCATAAAATGAAAACTGCTGGGCCAAACTATGTAAAATTTTTAGGGGACCAATTGGAAGCTATTCCGCGTGGAATAAAAAAGAATCACGTAAATCGGATCATAAACCACGGAGTAATCGGCGAACATACATAAAAAAAGCACCAAAAAAAAAGATCCCGACGAATTGAGAACCTCCTCCTTTTTTTGAAGTCGATTAAAAAAGCGTTACAATTCATTCGTCCTTCGCTTTACAACATTTTGTTATTTAAAAAAAATACCAAAAAGCAATCACGAATTGAAAGTTACTTCTTATTTCATTTTCTAACTGACTTGCTTTAAGTCATTGTCGGCGAGTGCTCTGTTCATTAACCTGCGTAAAAGAAGAAACTTAGAGTAACATAATACAATCAAACACTATTAGCTATGCGTGCCTAATACTGTAGGTATACCCACTGTCTAAATCTACCCCGCGTACGAACCCTACCCACCTTCCCCTACCACCTACATAAATTGATAAATAATTTAGCAATTATTAAATCGCACACGTGAAGAAGCACTTAATACTATCTACTAAAATGTTAAATAATACATGTAATTAAATATGAACCTTATTTTGACAAGGTTACAGTGTTTATCTCTTTGAGTTCGTAATGATTGTTGGGTTATAATAAATTTCAACTTTATCGCAGTATATATAAGGTGCTATTCAGAAAACCTTAGAAATAATCAGAAAATAGGGCGCGGTATTGAAGCTTATTCAAGTGGATAGCTGACGTAAATAAAAGCTTTTCTAATAATGTCGCGTAAAATTAAAATGAAGCTGGTTTTATATCGTATATTATTTTTAATATAAACCTAAGCTTGTTACTTCCTTTTCATTTCATTCATAAAGCAACTAATTCTTTGTTACTCTTTCACTACTTTTTCAACGGTTTTGAAGATACATGGTAAGTATGTCTTGTTTTTTCTTACAAGATATTTTTTTATAGCAGGAGTTCAGCAGACAGGCAGACAGCACACTAGATGGAAAGCGGTTACCATCACCTATGGACATTTGCTATACCAAAGGTGCTACAAATGCGCTGCTGCTCTCTAAAGGGAAACTGGAACCTGGCCCGGAACACAACTCAAGGTTGTTATGGCGATATATTTTAGACCTGGGGTGGTAGCCATCCAGTTGGGCAAATACTCTACCACCTGGCAAAAATCTATAATATTAAAATATTTTTAAACATGCCGTGTCTGTACATTGAAGTTATTAATAAAAACAGGAACAGACTATATAAACGATGGAAGATACGCTGCAATTTTTTAGATTCTTGTCAGTTTTGTTTGTTTGTTTGAAATTCACGTAAAAACTACTACCGATTTCGATGCGGTCCTCGCTGATCAACAGCTAATTCTTAGACTTAAAATCTGCGCTATTTTTTATCCTGGGAATGTCGCGAATTTTTTTTTTTGATGATTTAAATGGCATTTAAAATGGCCAGATTGGAAAAAAAAACGAATTCCAATGCGATTTTTTTCACTGACCGAAAGCAAATTTTTAACCGACTTCAAAAAAAGGAGGTTCCTAAGTCGTCGGTTTTTTATTTATGTTCACTAATTACGCCGAGATTAATAATCCGATTTACGTGATTCTTTTTTTATTCGACGCGGAATAGCTGCCATTTGGTCCCCTAAAAATTTGGCATAGTTTGGCCAGTAGTTTTTATTTTATGAACATTTTTTATGAAAAAATCATAAATTATCTGTAATTATTATGCAACAAGGAAAAAGAGAAAAATATAAATAAGCCTAAAGTATTGTAAACTAGCACATTAATTATTGCGTAAGACTGACATAATGTTTCCTGTGTGAATTTTAAATATGGCAAAATATTTAGCTTTTCTGACGTCAGTGGGCAAAGAGATCCAAAGTAAGTCAGCCTGCGTGGCGAAGGAGTTGGAATAAAACGTTGAAGAGTGTGCAGGTGCCACTACGAGGAGATTATTAGTGGAGCGCAACTTGAGGGTGTGACGTATATAGGAAGTTGAAACATTCTCTAAGATAAGGAGGGGTATAATCACGGTACAGATTTTACTGAACATGTCAAAAAGTGAATGCACATCTGCCTGCCATAAACCTGGTTTTTTACCTTTCCCGCATTTACACTTCTTTTGTTTACTTTGTATTTAAAATGTGTAATTAAGAAAAACATTCTATTGTTATTGTACTTGTTTAGTGACAGTCATTGGGCAGGTGTGTCGAACTAATTCTTGGTAATTATTATTTTGCGTCGAGGCATATTGTATTTGTACAGAATAAAATGAATGCCCGAACGGAGGTTACGATACGCGTAAGTCGTGTGTAGTACATTCGATAAGCGATATAGTGACAGACTTTGCGAGTGTATTTGGATCGTGCAGTTTGTACTGGTGGTGTCCAGTTATATTTGTACCCGTGTTATACGTGTTTGTATAGTTCTAATAAATTCTATAGTAATTACAACGGCATTTTAATTCGAGTCCCGCACTCGTAACAGTATATAAGTTATCTAGCTTGCAGAGTTCTTATTACTCCCCATTCCTGTTTATGCTGAATTTATTAAGAACCACTTAATAAACTCGAGCGCCTCCAAATTTTTTATATAAGGTTCATATTTGGGTTACGCAAACATAACCACGTCCCTGAATTTCGTATAAAACTCAAGTGGTTGCCAAGTCCTTTTCGCCGGAATACTCATATTCTTTTACCCCTTTACAGTGTGTTGTTTACCCCCACAACCCCGTAATATCTCAAAGAACGCTTTGAATTCATCTCTTCCTGTCACAATTTACGACCCACTAATTTTAGACTCAATGCTCCCAAAAATTATTCATCTTTTTTCAGTCATTCTTTTGCGGCGGTTTTCAATATTCGATCTCAATCCAAAAGTGGTTATCTATCCAGAGTCTAAACAATCTATCGATCGATCCAAAATCCTCGTTTCAATATAACATCTGGTTTTAAAATCTCACAAAAAAAGGGATTGGTCATAAAATGTCCTCCTGAACGTTTTGTTTCACGCAGCTTTAGTTAAGAGTTCTTTAGATTTCAATGATGAATCAATAATCTTTACATTTAAAGTAGTATTGAGTACCTACTTGACGTAACAGTACTAAATGCAACATAGTGATTGTTGCGGATTGCGGAATTAACCCAAGGAATGATAGGCTTTTGAATAATGAATGTATTTAATGGAGAAATAGTAAAATACAATGTGATCTTATACTACGAGTATGTGACAGACAGAGAATAATTTTTTGACAAGACAACTTCAAAGTTATTAAGAAAAATATCCAAAAAGTTGCAGATAAAAGGAGTACGCAACAGTGATGTTTGATATTTTTAAGTATGTGTATGTATATATTTACGAATGTAATATTAATGGGGTTATTAATATATGTGTATTAAGTATAATTCTCACTTATATAATATTTTACATACTTATATGTTCATTATTGAATAAAATAATATAATGTAAGTAACTACATATTTTATCGTATAATATTCGTGTATACCACCTTTGACAAATCGGATCTGTTTTATTCCTGCTACAGATTTTTCTGTAATGGTGTACATACAATAAAGTGTTATATATAAATGTATATATAGTACATGCTCGCGACTTCGTCCATGCTTCAACTGAAATCCCCGCAGGATTCCCGGGATAAAAAATATCATACATTTTATTATATAAAATTTGCTATCGATCACTGAAAAATTACTTTGGGAATTCAATATTTTTAGTTTGGCTATTTTAAACTATTCCCGCAGGATCCTCAGGATGAAAAGTAGCGCAGATTTTAAATCTAAGAATTTGCTGGCGATCAGCGCCAAACGGCATCGAAATCGGCGGAGTATTTTTTTCGTAATTCCGAACAAACAGACAAGAAATCTAAAAAAATTCATAGGGTTCTCCATCGTTTCTATTGTCTATTTATTTGTCTATTTTTTTATTTTTTTTTATAATGAATAGGTTCGCGTTTGACCGACATTGCACCATGTCTCAGGCGGAAATGCAGTCTAAGGTGGAGCACGCTTACCTAGAAGATACCTGTTCACGCGAGACTTAAAGACACTTAGATTGTATTTTTCGGGAAAAACAGACGAAGGTAAAGAGTTCCATTCTTCAGCGGTGCGTACGATGAATGTAGAAGCATAGCGTGTCGTCCGCTTCGTCGGTATTTCCACCATATAACGGTGGCGTAAGTGCGTTCGTCTGCTTGTCCGGTGGTAGAATGGTGAGGGTGGAACCAGCTCATGCAATTCCGAGGCACACTCACCGAAGTGTATCCTATAGAATACCGACAAACTAGCGACTTTACGTCGATGACTTAGGCTCTGAAGCCTTTCGTCGAATAGTCGGTTGTTGCCTATCAGTTTCCTAGCTCTTTTCTCTATCGACTCGAGTGTCTCTTACTGGTATTTAGCTGAGCCATCCCAGAGATGAGAGCAGTACTCCATGCAAGACCGTACTTGTGCCTGATACAGATTCAGCAACTGAAGTGGTGTGAAGTACTGCCTCACCCTTGAGAGAACCCCTAACTTTTTCCCAGCCAGCTGAGCAACAGACTCTATATAGGAGCCAAAATTTAGAGATTGTGTTAAGGAGATGCCAAGAAGCTGAAGGCTGTCGGCTATCGGTATGGATACACCTCGGAAAGTAGGAGTTAAGGTAAAAGGACTCCTTTTGGCAGAGAAGAGACACGCCTGGGTTTTGGAGGCATTGAACTTGACCAGGTTAGATTCACCCCAATCGGAGACTGCCTTCAAGGTCAAGTTTATCCTAGTAATCAGTGACTCTCTCAGTGACTGAATCTGGGCGCTACTGGCTCGCGCGTTGGATGTATAGCTCTCTACAACAGTGCTATCGTCTGCATACCCCAAAATACCGGGTTTCAGCAAATCGTTTATATGCAACAAGAAAAGTGTTGCTGAGAGCACCGATCCCTGAGGGACTCCGGCATTTATAGCCATTTGATCAGATGTGCATCCGTCAATGACTACTCTGATCGATCTATCCCTCAGGAAATCGGAGATCCAAGCGCATAGACCGGTAGGCAATCCATAAGACGGAAGCTTGCTTAAAAGAGCGTCGTGCCATACCCTGTCAAAGGCTTTCGAGATGTCAAGAGAGACAGCCATCGTCTCTCCATATTTCTCGATTGCCTCATTACAGATGTGGGTGACGTACGCAAGAAGATCACCCGTTGACCGGTTTCGGCGGAAGCCATATTGGCGGTCACTCAAAAGGTCATTATCTTCTAGGTACGCCAACAGCCGGACGTTCAAAATACGTTCCATACTTTTACAAAGTATGGATGTAATTGATATGGGCCTGTAGTTGGCAGGGTCGGCACGGCTTCCCTTTTTGGGCACTGGCTGTATATTAGCTAGCTTCCATGACTGTGGTACTTGACCAGTCTTTAGAGAGAGGCGATAGAGGCGTGTCAGAATCGGAGCGAGCTCAGGCGCACAGGTTTTGAGTACTATGGCCGGAATACCGTCTGGGCCACTAGCTTTGTTCACATCTAGATTTAGCAAGGTTTTACGAACTTCGCTCTGGCGTATGCGTATTTCGAGCATGGAGGCCAAGCACTGCGATAATCGTGGAGGTCTTGCGTTATCGCTGTCTAGATGTGAAGATTCCGCAAAGAGAGTCACAAAGAGATTTGCTTTCTCTTGAGCAGTGTGAGCGAGAGATCCGTCGGGTTTCAGCGGTGGTGGAAGTGAGGGACGGCAGAAGTTCGATTCAACTGACTTAGCCAGACTCCAGAAGGCTTTAGTACCTGTGGGGTAAGAAGCCAGTTTGGTACCGATCCGGCCTATGTGGTCAAATCAAGACTTCTTCAGAACACTCTTGTAGGATTTGGTAGCCCTGTTGAAAGCTTTCTTCTTGGTTTTAACGTCTTCTGTTTTGCGATTTCTAGCATCGACCCATGACAGATATGCCTGGTGTTTACAGGCTTCAGCGCGTTTGCACTCATCTCCAAACCATGGTCGAGCTTGGTCAAATGCGGTCCTATCTGAGAATGGAACGTAATATTCCATTCCTTGAAGGATCACATCTCGAACCGAATCCGCACAGGCAGAAGGATCATCGGAAGAGAAACAGATGGGCTTCCAAGGATATGATGCAAAAAAAGACCGCATTTCATCCCAATCTGCCAAATTGTACCGCCATACACGCCGGGTGCCTGAACGACCGACCTTAGGAGGTGAGAAGTGGGATACACTTTTTATCAGGCAATGGTCGGAACTACCCAACGGCGATGATACTGACACATAATGGCGCTCTGGCTTGGTAGTCAACAGAAGATCCAAACAATTAGCAGTTTGTCCGTGGACATCGGGGACTCTTGTAGCTTCCTGGACCAGTTGGGTGAGGTTTAAAGCTAAAGCAAGCTTTCGCATTTCTCTACCTGCATGGTCGGTGCACTGGTATGGGAAAATCCATTCCTGGTGATGGGCATTAAAATCCCCCAGTAACACTAATTCAGCTGTAGGGTACCTTTGTTGTCCGGTATCGGCCGCCTCACTTAGATATTCAATCAGCCTAGTTGTCTCCTGGTTTCCACTGTGCGAACGGTAAACACAGGCGTAAAGGATTTTTTCCGAGCCGGTATCCACCAATACCCACAAAACGGAAAATCTAGGGTCTTCAAGGTTTCGGAGACGCCTATAGCACACGTCATCACGGGCATATAAGCAAATACCAGCATGAGGCCTAAAATTGTGCTCCAGAGTGTAACCTGGGTACGATAGGTAAGCCGAGTCTGATGGCGGTGCTATCTGCGTCTCAGAGAGGAACAAGAGAGCAGGCTTTTCTGTCTCGAGATGATGATGGACAGGTATGAGATTTGAGTGCAAACCTCGAATGTTAGAGAGGTGCACTTTTAGCGAGAGGGAGTGCAGCCGCTGTTTAACTGATCTCTTATTTCTCTTTGTCATAATGTTTCGTGAGTTGAGGTAGGAAGATGGCAGTCCGTCTCCTCTTTCTGCGAGCGCGTCATGCTTGCGAAGAAGGAGGCGGAGCGGGAGCGTGAGCGCACATCACTGCTCCGCTCCCGCCAAAGGAGGACGCGTCGGCGTCGGAGGGCCAGCCAGGACCTTCGGCCGCCATAAGCGGACGGCGCGGGTGGGGCCTCTTGGGGCATAGAGGTTCTCACTCACCTGCACATGCCGTCGAGATGGGGGCGCGGCGTGTTCCGCGCGCGCTCACCTCTCCTCCCGTGGGGCGAGTTACAGACCGCCCCACGCCTAGAGAGCTTGACGATGCTGGGGGAGAAAAGTAATCCCTCGGCAGTAGAAGAGGCCTCTCAGGCCCACGCCTGCCAGGGCTGCGGAGAGGCTAGGTCATATACCCGTAGCCCTGGCATAAGGCGAAGGACGGAACACCCAGGGGTTTTAGTGGGTATCCCTAACTGGGGAGTGGCAATAGCATGGCACCAGTTCTGACTGGGCATGCTAGTGCCACCCCCAATCTGGCGAATCCCACACTAGGTCGCGAATTATCCCCCCAAGGTTCTGCCCTTGTCGCGACTTAGTCCTCAATCGGATTTCCCCTGGTCAAAAAAAAAAAAAAAGGAAGATGGCAGTAAAATAAGAATCCACCAAATTAACCACCGGATTTACAGCGACTATCCGCACCTATTTGACACTAGTCTGGAGACTGCGGGGACGCCCGAGCCCCCCCAAGGATGTCCACACGGCCCTCTCAACTGGTCGCCAACCAGCACCATGGCGCATCCTGGGATTTTTCGCGAGTTGGCGGGGCAGCCATTCACGAGTGGCTAAGACGCTACTAGGGCCCCCAACTGACTGCGGTCGGCCAGCGGTGCACCGTGCCTCGGATCCCGCTACCCTCCGCGACTAGTCCCAGAGTGCAGTGATGTCTCTGTTTATCGGTACGGTCTTTATGGAGTGGATTTATTACTTCGACCCATCTCCCTTATGGCTTTCATAGGCCAACATATCGGAACACGGCTAGGCCGTTTTGGCGACACGACTTTGACCGATGGGTGGTAGTAAAGCCACGGCCGAAGCCTCCCACCTTTGTCATCTGTTTAGCACCACCCAGGGCCACGTGTAGGGATTCCGTTAGTGGGGTATTCTCCTACGGACGTGGTTGACACGGCCCCAAAGATATTATATATTATAGATTTTTTTAATAGCTGCAATGTACAAACAGACGCGTCATGTTTAGTTTTATAATATCTTCTTCTTCTGTATGTAAATGAATGTTTGTCTGTATGTCCTTTATAGAATAGTACACATTCGTATACATTTGATCATATGATGATCTTTAGCACAGTTGTTGTGCATGAGTCAGAGGTTTCTGAATTGGATCACAATCGGACCCGGTAGGTGGCGTTGCTTTCGGCATACCGACTGAAGCTTTTCCGGGCAGGACGACGTCTGTCGGTACAGCTAGTTATAGATAAAAAGTAACAAACATATTACCCTGAACTTGTAATCAACGATTGTCAAATTAAGTCAACAAACTGTCAACACAAGTTGACTCAAACCAAACATTGTAGCTTTAATAGCCTGATATTATGTCTTGAGTCTGAACAGAGCCATCAGCGCACTCCCAACGCCATTCTCTCAAGTGTAAAGTGTAATAATAACAGCTATTACTACAGTCATCAACGTAAGTAATTAAGTAAGATGTTATGTTCATTAAGTGCTAATCATAGCCATCTAAACTGAGTTTTAACTGCTAAGCTGATTTTGATTATATACTTCATTTCGAAAGTAGCTTGTAATGCTTACTAATTTTTAATTACTTTGAATAAGTTATTGAATGAATATCCTTTATTGTGTTTTAAAAGATACAATTAACACAAATAAAATTTTAAAATACAATACTGTCTTATCGCTTTTAGCGATTTCTTCCAGACAACCTTTGGATGGACAAAAAATTGGACAAGAACAGATGTAATTAAAAGGGTTATTAATGACAAGAATCTAATACATTATTGTTTGGAAATTGTAGATAATATTTTTTATAGATAACATGGACAAAAAATTGGACAAGAACAGATGTAATTAAAAGGGTTATTAATGACAAGAATCTAATACATTATTGTTTGGAAATTGTAGATAATATTTTTTATAGATAACATGGACAAAAATTGCACAAGAACAGATGTAATTAAAAGGGTTATTAATGACAAGAATCTAATACATTATTGTTTGGAAATTGTAGATAATATTTTTAACAAGATTTTATATACAATATTATGTCCTAAATTTACGTGTAATAAAATAAACCGAACACAGTCATAATCGATCGCGTCTGCCAACATGAAAATAAAATTTTGTGAATATCGTCTATATACAATTGAAAGATTTTGAATTATAATCTACACAATTGTAATACGGTCGGCGTATCTTGGCAAATGTGAACATAGGCTCTGCGAACTATAGCGCATGTAAACTCGTGAAGAAAATACAGTGACCAACTAGTACAAAGCAATGAAAAATACAGGGATGAAAGGCGACCAATTGTATTCACTGAGGAGTCGTATGCCCACTCATCATACGAGTGTACATGCTCTAAAGTTCGAAGAGCCTATGTTCACATTTACCAAGTTACGCCGGCCGTATTATACCGCATCATATTAATGATAAATATTGTTATAAAAAAATATGGTAAACTATATAGAACTACTATTTAAAAAAAGGCGCTAATCACAGAATAAATAAAAACAAGTGGTCGAAATTCAACCATAATTATTTGTTTTTTTATTGATTTAATGTATTTTTATGTATAATTTAAAAAAAAATATTAGCATTCTGTAGTCCTTCTATGTAAACTATAAGTGTGCGAAATTTCATAGTCTTCCGTCGGCGCAATTTTCGTAAAAATATAATGGTACAAAGTTTTTGCTTCACCTATTAATATAATTATATAACATTATTATTCAATTAAGGAAATGATCGATTGTGTCGTTTAGAAATAAGAGTGTACGTAACGGAAATAATTATTAAACGTAAAAAGAAACATGACAAGAACCACTTTGTAACTAAATAAATGTAAGAACATAGAACCCTAAGGGCCTTTACTTTTAATTACGTCATTAGTATATTATTTGTCAACACGAAACAAGTCACATCACACGCTTGGTTGAACATCAAAGTGAATCGCAACATCTTTTAAAATAGACCAGTTGGTATAAAAGCGCGCCCCAGTTTTACACAAGTAGCTATTTTTGGTCTTCAGTTTCATCGAGGTCCGTTCTGGCGTTATGCCAAAGGGTGGGGGATTCCCTGATTTTCGACAACGCTCATTAAGGCTGCGTTCCAGAAGGAATGCGCAACAAGCACGTACACGACCGCGATTTTTCCCGTTCCATTTGCTTGCAGATTTGTTACAATCATAAACTCTAGTGGAACGAATTATGCGGCGTTAATGACAAATGACGAAATTTACAAATGTCATTGGTTGATTTGAAAATCGCGCCTTTTTCAATGTCAATGGATAGAGAGAATTAATGCTCTGTGGTCAGCGCCCATTTCGATCCACCTCTTGACATGAGTCGCTGTGTATTCGAAATTGATGACGTCATTAGTGACGTTTTCGCTAAGAGTATAACGACCGCAGTCGCCTAGTGGAACGGCAGACGAAGCATTTTGGTCGGTGTGAGCTACTAATGGAACTAATACTAATGAATGGAATGGAACGCGTCCTAGATGCGAAAAAAGTCGCGAAATTCCACTGAATAAAGTTACCATGAATATGAATACCTCGCAAGAAGCATTATACTGTGCTTTTTAGGGTAGATATTTTTTTTATTATTATTTCATTGTGCTGTTATACTATTATATTAATCTTGAATTTTATTTTTTATTCATGTAATTGTTTAAACCCCTACAACTACATACTTTGAATCTGGTGACCCATGAAATTTCGGAGGTGGACACATTTTCGGCACAGAAAAACACTGAGTGCCAACCTAATTTCTTAAATTGTGGCATGCATTTTTTGTATGTATATTTTCTAATTTGTTTGTATCTGTCTGTGTAGCGATTGGAAATAAATAATTCTTTCTTTTTTCTTCTAATATTCAAATTTTAGAAACAATCTTTAAGTGAAACCTTCATCTAAATTTTATGTCTCCGAATGACGTCAAACGAGAGAGTTCTTGTAGTAATTCAAAAATACACTTCACTAAACAGTTGAAATTTTCAACGCAAATGCATAATTCATCCTGATGCTGGGATTTCATCTGCGTTAGTGTTAAAGATTTAAGCTGTTTTCTAATGCGTCTTATTTAAAGCGTTAAAAAGAAACCTTAATGCATAGCCATATATGGCAGCTGTCAATATTTAACGTCATTAATAATGACTAATCACAAATAATGCATTAATCCCATCGCCATGTCTGCGTGTAATGGCCTAAATTTTTAACCCTATCCTTTATAGTCTTTAAAACCAACCTATCTATCTAACAACAACTGTTCAATTTTTAATTTTAAAATTGCACAACAATACATCACCCTTCAAATTCCCGGCAAAAACTCGTACTATATTTAATTTCAATTAAAAAAAAGAAACGTCACATTCTAAATTTGAATAATTGACAAATGCGTTTTAGAACACACCAATAAAAAAAAGTAAAACAGATGAGGTTCAACAGTCACGAGAGTTTTTGGCGGTAACTGAAACAGGCCGTTGTGTTGTGCAATTTTATTTTCTAAAAATGTGTAAAATTACTCTAAAATGTACAATTGTTGTAAGATATTGATGGTTTTTAAGTACTAATTATGTATTTTTATGAGATATGTGAACTGTATACTCCAATTTGGCCTTTTTGAGTTACCGCAAGAACTCCATTGAGTGGCGCCAGTCACCTACTATTCAGCTGGGAAATATAAAGACTATTAAACATCAGAATTGGCTGTATAGACTAAGTTTCCCTTGACTGTCATTGTTTGTGGCGTAAATTTACTACTACAGCTATTCAAGTTGCCGCCGAAAATAATATTCATGTTCCAAATTCAAATTCTATTTATGGCCAGCACGAATTCATTTAATTTTAAAACATATTAAAACCTTTTTAGAAATTCAAAGAGAACTTCAATAACTCGTATATTATCTCTTCGTTCATCCTGAAATAATTTATATTAGTTCACAGTCAAGTCAAATGAAACACTTTTTAATAAAATGGAAACCGTGTCGAATAGCGTATTAATTATTTTTCTTGCTTACAAGGATATTAAAATTATTTTATCATCATATTTTAAAACTTCTAAGTTATGTGGCTACGTTCCACAGGAGGCTCACAACGACAACGTGCACTTTCCACTTTCTTGCGGACGTTACAATCATAAACTCTAGTAGAACAGATTATGAGCGGTGATGTGATACACAACAAAATACACTACTGTCATTAGTTAGTTTGAAAATCGCGTCTTTTTCAATGACAATCGATAGAGAGAACTTTAGAGGTCTTCATGTAGATGTGAAACAATGTTGTGTGTTTGAATCGCAGTTCAGGAATGCATGATGTAGGCTCGCTCCGCGCTTACTAAAGTACCACAAAAATACAGATGCTTAGCAGCTAACGGAGCGAGCTATGTCCCCGCGGTAGGCGGGGCGTGGGCGCACGGGCTTTACGGGGGTGAGGTCAGCGGGGTGATTCTGTCCGCAACAATTTGTGAGCGGCCACCGTGGTGATCGGACGTCTGCGGCTACAGAACTAATGCTCTATGGTTAATGTAATGCATGTAAATGCCCACTTCAACTAACCTCTGCAAAATCTAATATATGTAAGCTTTAAAACACGAAATTTGAACTAGTAACGAATAACTTCGAAATAATTACAACTCTATGAGTATGAAAATAGTGTTTAAATTTAAAAAAATCAGCGATGGGACTTGTATATTATTTGTAATTTTTTTATTTAGAAATTTTACAGTCTATAATTTGAAGTTTCAAAAATAATTTAAATTGAATCAAAACTAATTACGGAACTGCCGTTTTAATTTAATAATTTCTTGATGTAAGACTGCATAATATGTGAGGTCCTACTAGAAAGGGAGGAGTCTTACAAATGAGACCAGCTGTGACAAGGACGAGGAAGGGGTCAAAATATTGTTACGACTCGCGAGACTCGAATTAAAATGCCGTTAAAATTACTATATCATTTATTAGAACCATACAAACACGTATAACACAGGTACAAATATAACTGAACAAAACCAGTCCAAACGTAATGCAGAAGGTCGTAATTCAATGAACGCGCAAAGTCCGTCGCTTATTAGATTCCCAATTGTAGTACACACGTCTCGCCTCGCTCGTGGTTATCGCTCGACTGTCCTGATCCTCAATCGAGGCATTGCCTTATACTGCACTGATGTGATTTCTGCCTGGTCGCGTGCACCAAATGTTCATAAAATCAGTTTGTACTTTAAATCCGAAACACCTGACTAATGAGTTGACCATAACGGCCATGAACGAGTGTAATAAATCAATGGACTATTTTCTAGATATTTAGTAAACACATGCCAATAAATAAATAAACAAAAGAAGTCCAAATGCCGAAAGGTAACAAAAAGTGTTTTTTACAGGTATGCAGGTGTGAATTCATTTTTGTCGGCGTCTAACTCGTAACGTAATATCATGAAATTCGCAGGACGTAATTTGCAGATGGCCCCTTAGCCAATGATATATTTTCTATTTAGTAAGACTTATTACTAAATTGCTAACAGTTGAATGCATCGCGTTCCAAAGTTTACAAGGTCAATTGCTGCTTGACATTCTGACACATATATCGCAAACAAAGCGTCGAGTCTCGCAGGGGAGGGTGGGGAGGCACTGCATTCATAAATACACGGGTACAGACGTCACTGCACATGTCAGGGTTTTCGTTAATTGTGAAACGTCTATTTTTAACCCCTTTACTCTAATTTCAAACACAATGTATGAAATAGGGTGTAAATAAGTATATGTTGTAAAATATTGTTACGAGTCACGAGTCTCGAATTAAAATGACATTAGAACCTGCCTATATTAAACCTACCTACTACCTACCAACCTATCTACCATACCTACTTTATACTTATATTAAAAAATCAATTAATGAAATTTTTGTCTATCCGTTTGTTTGAATAATCTCTGAAACATTACATCTCTCGGTTTTGGTAAGCCTGGACAGGCTAGCAGGCTTAGGCAGCTGCTTTTAAGATTAGAGTTCCACGAAAAAATTTCATGCGGACGAAGTCGCATTCACAACTATATTGTTAACATAACATCTAATTTAAAAAGAAATCTTTAAGTATTTTATGTAATCTTTCTTCAATTTCAAACAGCCTTTTTAGTCTCAATAATCTAATACCACTAATCCACACTTAAATCCATTCAAGACCCAAAGCTATTCCATTTAGATTTGTTATTCAACCGCTCACAAAGTCTCGGAGCTAATTTATTTCTACAAGATAAAGAACGCTGGCTATTGCAAAGGAATCGAATCTCGTACTGCTTGATTGCATTCGCCACTTGAGTTCCAATATGGCGAAGAGAAATTCAATTTTAACCAGCATCTGAAGCGGTTAAGCTCCTAAAGCATACAAGATTTAAATGAAATCCAGGTCGCTTTAAAAAGGAATTAGGTTCTAATATTGGTATACTTTGAAAGATTTCTATGGATTTAAAGAGTGGTCGTAAATTGCGATAAATTGACGATTGGGCTTCACTTTTTGGTTTACGAGGTGTAATTCATCATGGACACTTAACTGCTTGTGGAAAATATTAGGGTAGTGTTGGACTCCCGATGACATGCTCGGACCTAACAACTAAACCACCTCTTTACTCCATCTCGCCGCTGTATGTCAGGACTTTGGGAACCAAAGGCACATCCAATGATCTTGACGGCGACGGCTCATAGAGCCCCTTGCAAAGAGTTCAATGTTGGTCCACCACCACTATCATATATATGTTTGTATGTATTTAATTTATAAAATATGTAATTTAAGTATGTCTGTTTAACTTTTATCTAATAATCTGCACCACCTACATCGCCAGATTATTTTTTTTAAACTTAAGTTGCCTGGAAGGGATTGTAACCGTGCAGGAACGGAGAAAGAATGCTATTTTCTACGTTTGGGTGGCCTGTCGAAAGAGGCGGCAAAACAACCCACGACTAAATGGTGGAAAATGCCCATCTGGATGGCTACCATCTCTGGTCTAGAGTATGTCGCCATGACAACATTTAGTTGTGTTCCGGCATTAGCGGCCAGGCTCCAGTCTCCCTTTATATGAAAGTTAAATGAATAACACTCGAAAATTTACGAAATTTTCAAAACACAACCAATGCCAAAACAAAAAAAACTTAATATTTTTCACTGTAGTTTTATAAAACAATAAGGCCCTTAAGACGGAAAAGTGGGACAAGCGAGTGGCCTTAATTAAAACGTATTGTGCACTCCACGGAATGAGGACTATAGTAGACTCCCAACGATACTGCAGTCACAATATGTTGCGATACTTTGATATTTGTAGCGTAAACGTGTCGCCAAAACTGGCATATACTCGTTAAGGTTCCAATGCTATTATTGACAAGAAGCAAGCTTGCGAATGTTGGAAAGCACAATATCATACCACCTGTATGCATATAGGTAATTTTTTCAAGTGGGCCTTTAGAGCCAAACCGTAAATTATGCTAGTTAGCGAAAACCTTTATGAAATTTTGCTTGTTTGACTTAATATTTAATTTCATTCTATCAAGGGGTGTTGGTGCCAACACAAATGTAGCACTGGAAGTTAGGTGTGGCAGAAGAAGTATGAAAGTAGAATAAAAGCAGATGAAATTAGAACTATGAGAAGTATATGTGAGGAAAGCATGAATGATATGATACGGAATAGTGTAATAGGAGAACGTTGTGGATTGAAAGAAGATGTAATAACAAGAGTCGAAAAGGAATGTTAAGGTGGTTTGGGGTTGTAAAGTCTATTGATGAAAATAGAATCATAAAACAAGTGTATGACAGTATTGTAAATGGTAGAGTTGATATCGATGATCACGAAACAGAAGAAGTGTTAAAACGAGGTCAGGTAAAAAGCATATCAAATTTTTTTTTCTTAAATGTTGTATTTATAAATACTACATTAATATTACAATCTAATCTAAAAGATTAATAAGTAATTTAAATATAACCTAAATTGACTAAAAGTATTTAACTAAGAAAGTGTCCATTAGCACTTTTCTTATTGTCTCTATTAAGGGGAAGACACTTTGTTGATGTGTTCTAAGTTAGCACAGTACACTTTAGTTTTGTTTAAAGCACTAGTTCAAACGGTTTCGTCCTTTTGAGCCTTCTCGTTATATCCGTGTTGTCGAGGAGCTGGATCACCTCAACATTCACGTGATGTATATCAAATAAACATGTATGTATGAAGAGGTTAATGAAAGTAGATGAAGCGAAAGTTGTTGATCAGGATCGTCGCAAGTGGAGATCTATAGTCTCTGCGTACCTCCATGGGAAACAAGCATGATATTATGTATGTATGTATATTTGATTTGTCATGTAAAATTGATAAGATTTTTCCTATACTATATATAAGTAGTGTATTTAACATACTGTACACCACTACCTGCAGAATAGAATATCTGTTCTCAACTACCAATTGTAACACCTTTATAACTTATATATATTCGCAATAAATGATATAACTCCAATTTGTATTAGAAAACACTGTACATACATACATACATAACTTCACGCCAGGTCCCTTGCGGGTTAGGCACGAACAACAGAGTGCCACACAGGCCCATTCTTACACACCTCACTTGCTTCTTTGACATTCATAGCTCTTGTCATGCACGCTGGTCTGTTCTTAAGGCTCCTGACATCACCTTCTGCTAGTACACGATCAATTTGATCATGGAAGGTGTGTCGTGGCCTTCCGCGACTTCTGCATCCATACACTTTTGCATTGTATATCTGTTTAGTCATTCTTTCATCATACATTGTTTCCACATGCCCGAACCACCGGAGCATTCCTTTCCTTACCTTCACCCCGACACTCTCTTTCAGACCAACTCTCTTTCTTACTTCAGTATTACGAACGGGGTCCGCGAGCGTCACTCCGCAGATTTTGCGCAGTGCTCGCATCTCGACCGCGTTTACTCTACTTTCATGCTCTCTATTCTCTCTAAAACACTGTATTCAGACATAATACTCCTATTCCGGTTCTGGCTTCACCTTTGGCCTTTTGGATAGTTGCCATCGACAACAAAAACGAAATTCACAACATACGTAAAAGTCACATTAACAGTGACGGATAAAATTTCACTTTACGAATTTTGTGTCACTTCATTTTATACGTTTAAATAAATTACCAGCATAACGATCTATTGTAACAAGGGTAATTAATTTTTCAAAAATCTAACGAGACACTTTAGTTTTTGTCAAAATCGGCCTCGAGACTCCTTGGAGTGTAGTTATTTACCGGACGATTGTTAGTTTTGGTATTCATCATCCACTCCTCTATCACATCACTATTGTATCGCAACATGTTATAATCTCAAGGTTGTATCTGCCGAATGAGTGAAGTTATTCTAGATAGAGTCTTCTTCTTACACGCCTGTATCACATCACTATTGTATCGCAATATGTTATAATCTCAGGGCTTTATCCACTGAATGAGTGAGGTCATTTTACATAGAGTCTTCTTCTTACACGCCTGTATTACTTCACTATTGTATCGCAATATATTATGGTCTAAGGGTCATATCCACAGAATGAGTGCGGTTAGTCTCGTTTTATCACGTCAGTAACGATGCCCCGAAACTTGCTGACCATATTTCAGCGTTACACCATGCCCATCAGTTTGATTGGGCGGGAAAGCGTAACAGTTAATTGCGGACGCAGAAAGATACACATCTTACATAATTCGGGTTGACGCTCGAAGGATTTATGGCAGGCGAAAATGTGGGGCCATCGAAAAAGCGATAATGGAAAAATAATAGTGTTATATTAAAGTATTTATCTATTGCTATCTATTTTTTATGTATACTGTTGACGACGACGACATCGATGTGCGAAACTCACCGACCCGTCTAGACAGTGATGTGTGACAAATATGAAGGAAATTTAATCACTATGCTTATAATAAATATGGTATTAAGCTGAGCCACCGCAACGATGAGAGCAGTATTCCATGCAAACCGTACTTGAATGGAATACTCTGTTTAACTAATCTGTCTTTTTATGGAAACGACATCATTTATTGGAATATAAAGTATCTTAAGTGTTTAGTCGCGTTATAAGCCAGCTTATAACGCGACTTACATTTAGTAGTTTCCACAAAAGATACGATCGCAACGCCATCTCTTTGCTATATTCGTCTATCTCATGTAAAAGTCGTCATTTATTGGAATAAAAAGTATCCTAAACTACCTACTATTACTACTAGCTACTTATATATTGAGTTTCATTTAAATACATTCAGTCATTTTCACAGGATACTCTAGCAGACAAACAGACAATTCTAAAAATTGTATTTTCGGAATCTACTTGTCCGAATTAGCCTCGTTGATTTTTTTACATATTTAAACGTATTATGCAAATTCGAATCATTTTCAAATTTACTATAGTATACATAAGACTTAGGCGGTTTCATGAAACGCGTACACGCTCGTTTCAAGGCCCAATTGCTAAGGAGCTTACATTCCAAAGAGAGGAGATGAATGTTTGACCAACAATTCTGCCGCAAGATTAACGTTTTTGTATGAGAAAATAAAATCATCCGCTTATTTATCACGACCATAAATACTCTGTGATTTATTGGAATTCCTTTGTTATAATCTAAATAAAATTGGCTTAGTCTATCTGAATAGACAATAAAATCGCTAATAGATTTTTTATGTGGGTTTTTGTACACAACAATGATTAAATATATCGAACCCGATCTCAGTGCTACCTACCGGTTCCAATTGTGATCTAAGCCATCCGGGAACCCACTCAAACACACAAAAACAAAATTAATCGGTTAAGTCGTTCTCCAGTTATGCGCGTACTTACATTTCTATGAATCATATTTATATCGATACATAAATAAAACTGTAGAGGTCGAATTTCTGTACAATGAAAAAAAATGCTAAAAACCGAGTCAAGGGGATGTAAGAAATGAAATAGAACTTTTTTTTTGTTTGTCTGTTTGTCTTTTTGTCTGTCTCTTTGTACCGGCTAATCTCTGAAACGACTGGACCGATTTAAATGAAATTTTGTATGGTAGCTTATATCCCTGGTCAAATATGGGATACTTTTGATCCCGAAAAAAATTAAAGAGTTCCCGTGGGATAGTTAAAAAACCGCACCACGCGGACGAAGTCGCGGGCAGAAGCAATAAATGTTAAAATGAGAAAAATAGGGTGTTAATTCCAACCAATAGATTCCAAAAATTCAACTTTTAGAATTGTTATCTCTCTGTCTGTTAGGGCATCTCGTGAAAACTACTTAACGGATTTAAATGAATCTCGACACAGCTAGCTTATATCCCGGACCCACACTTAAGATACTTTTAACCCCGATATATGACGTCCTTTTCATGGGATAGACGGTATTTAACAAAAGATGGCGCTGAAATCACGTTTTTTTCAATCAATGAATCTTTCAAAATCTTTATTTGCTAGAATATAGTTTATAAAGTTATACGATTGTAGATGCACAGTAAATTCTACCACATAGTGCTGTACAAAATGAATGAAATGCAATTTAAATTAACTTTAAAAAATGTACTGCTGTTGTAGGTAATTCACCAACAAACACTTATATAAATGTCAATAAAATGGGACTGAGATGGACATATAATGAGAGATAATAAAAACAAATGGACACGTAAGATAACGGAGTGGTACCCAAGAGATGTAAATTGGCGATTTGAAAACACAGCAGGGCACGTTGTGGTCCAGAACCTGTAAATACAGGAGAAATGAACATTAATAGCTTGAGACAGGCACTTGTCGAAGGACAAGCTGGGAATGAACAAAATTGGATACCAATTAGTGAAAGAAAACTACATTTTGTAATTCGATGGATGTGTGGAGTGACGCAGAAAGACCGTGTCAGAACTCCCGCTTCCACGGCAGTCTTCATGTCCGTGACATAGCAGACAAACTGCAAGACTGTCGCTTACGCTGGTAGGGCCACGTTTTACGGAGACCGGCTTATTATGTGGGGAACAAATGTCTAGCCATGCCACCTCTGCCAGGTCCCAGGTCAAAGGGGTAGGCCCGAGAAATTTTGGCTTGACGTTGTGAAGGATGACATGCGTATCAATGGTCTCAAAACGAGTAGATAAATTAGGAAAGCGGAGCCTGGGCGTTGGAGTAAACGCTACGAACGCAACCGGGATTTAACGCTCGGATGATGACGATGATGATTATCATTAAAATGGGTAGAAGATAAAAATCAAATAAATTACCGCGCTTAAAATCGTATAAAGCGTAATTTTATTATGTGTACTAGTCGCGAAAACTTATTAAAGTACCAATTATTGTATTAAATAAATTCATTCTTTCAGCAATAAAAGGTATTTTTATTTATTTTAACAAATACTTCATGGTCACGCGGCTGATGTTTAACTTTATAAGTATTTAATAAATAATGTTCATCTAATATATAAAATTCTCGTGTCACAGTTTTCGTTGCCATACTCCTCCGAAACGGCTTGCACGATTTTGATGAAATTTTTTGTGCTTATCCGGTATCTATGAGATCGCCAACATCTATTTTTCATCCCCCTAAATGTTAGGGGTAGTCCACCCCTAAATTTTTTATTATATTTTTTAGACAAAATTTGTAATTTCTATTTTTTTATGATACAACATACAAAAATACATACAACCGTAGATTTTCAACCCTCTACAATCAACCCCTATTTTTTACCGGGCAGGACGACGTCTGCCGGCACAGCTAGTGTCTCTATAATAATTTATTTATGATGACACCGAAACTTCTAAGGTACTCTGTTCTATAGATCAGCATGACAACAACTTAGCTAATTTAGTTGAAGTAATCAATATACAGCGCAGCAGCTTTGAACTTGACTCGAGTCGAAACTTGGTGTAGTAAGTTTGACATCCTCAAACTTGTCAAATACAGTGTAAGTTGCATAATTAGACGGTAATATATTACACAGCAGCTAGCCTCAGTACGGTGAGCCGTCCGGTTGATCGCAACATAGAAAATGCATGTAAACATATTAGAATGAAATCCCAATCACCCCAGACTTACGTGATTTTCAGGAAAGAGGAAATTTTCAGGACCGGTAGTTTAACATAAACTTAGAAAGGAATAGATACTCGCTAAGCTGAAAGCGGGGCTGATTTTCAGGTAGCAGGTATGAATGAATGAATGAATGAATGAAAACTCTTTATTGTTGATCATAACTTAAACCTAGACATTTAGGGCCTTACTTATAATAATCTCGTTAAGTAAGGATTAGCATATCTTAAATAAGAGACTCTTAAGCCCCTAATCAACGACTGTTTCAAATAAAATTTGCCATCTTGCCTCTTAGTAGTTAGTTAAACTACCTCTCATGTTGGTTATTTTTGAGAGTTATTTACGAGTTACTTTACCACCACCTCTTATCCTTAAGAGGAGTTTATGGGTAAGATTTTCGTTAATCAGTTGCTGAGCAGTTTCTTAAAATTTAACAAACGATTATAAGTAAGGCCAATAATATATAAATAATACATTTCCATTAGAACAACCCGGTGTCTAAGGAGACATTACAAAAAATTTAAATAATATTTGGTGGTTGAACTCAATTAAAACTAAATCGCAATAATAAAAAAAAAACAATTATAAACAAATATAAATATAAATAATTAAATAAACTATAATAATATAAATTACATATACTTACATGCGAAACAATAATAGAATATCATATTGAAACAAATTTTATTGCATGGACAAATGATCAGTGATCAAGTGTTTGAATATACAAAAGGATGTAGCTTGTCTGATTTCCACGGGAGGGTGTTCCACAAGCGAAAAGCCTGTACGGCAAAAGAGTTTCCTACAAAAGACACTGTGAGCTCTTTCTGCGTGCAACGAAACAAACCAACTTGACTGATAATTTCTTTTATTTTTTCCTTCCACTCATTTTAATATTATATAATTTTTTTAGAACTAGGCATGTTTGTGAAGAGTTTCTTGCGCCGCTTCTTCTCTTCAAGCCACAACATGTTGTGAAGCGGTGGTAAATTAGATTAGGCTCCCATAGAGTAAATAATATCCATAAACAAAATTAAAATTAAATAATTAAAATGAACAAGTTGGCGGTAGGCTGAATAAAAACTTTGACATTACACGTTCGACAAATGTCATCTTTGTCTGCCGTGACCACGGCAACTGAAAAGCGGCCGAAACGTCGGATAAACCTAAATAAAATAAATTACCGCGCTTAAAACCGTTAAAACGTAGTTTTATTATGTGTACAAGTCGCGAAAACTTAAGAAAATATTAAGACGAAGTGTGTTTAGGTATTGTTAGCAGAAGATTTTCATTTGAGTGCAAATTACGGGAATGAGATTGACAGAGAAACTAAAAAGTTCTTTAAATATGGGGGAGTAAAAGTTGAAAAAGATATTGTGCATAAGTGAGAGTATGTGTAAATGTGAGTAAGGTATCAAAGTGGAAAAAACCTAACTTACGTCAAAGTAGCAAGGCTAGTTTTTTACATACGTCATATATAATATTGTTGTACTCCAGCAATAAAACTAATCTAGCACGTCAAACCGGCCTTCATAATTTGCCGTGGGAATAGTTACGTTTTTACTAGGACATAGTAATTCCTAATCTTGTTCCACGTTATTCAGAACAAAATGAACCCCTTCGTACAATTCCACAGTGAAATGAAAACATTACAAGGCACAGATCAGATAGGGGCTTGACGTCTTAATCGGCATGTGACAATCTGCGCCGGCACGGTAACACTGCCGCTTCGGGACGACAACCCTCGTAATTCCACCGCACTTAGCGAGCATTGTATTACTTATCATAGCAATATCTACCGCTCAGGTATTTTGCATAATCTGTTATAGGCACCGGGATGGCAGCCATCCGTGGAGCGTAATTTTGGTGGAATTTTCTAGTTCGCCTTCCCCGATGAATTGGGGTTGGGAAACATATTTGAAGACTGGAATTTTACAAATATTTACACTAAAAGAATGATCTAGATATAATTTTGATAGTGTAAATTTCAAGTCCTGTTTAAGTATGAAAAATGAATAACAGTTGTAGATAAAGATATTGGAAGTCTTTCTTTAGTATTTTCTAAGTTTTCGCGAATTGTATACATAATAAAACTACGTATTGATGGTTTTAAGCGCGGTAATTTATTTAATTTTGCTTATTCCGACGTTTCGGTCACTTTTCGGAATAACCAAAATCAAATAAATTACCGCGCTTCAAACCGTTAAAAAGTAGTTCTATTAAGTCTTCCTTTAGGTTTAAAATATTAATCGGTTTTAAACAAGAAATATTTTTGCATTAAAGTATCAATAATTTGTAAATGAAGACACTACTATATTGATTCTATGAAATTGATTTTTGAACGTTATCGTGTTACGTTTGTTTTAGAGTGACAATGCAATTCTGTCATCTGTCAATGTCACTCTGACACAACAGCGGATGCTAGTGTACTTTGAATTATGTTTTTCCTATTATATGATACTAGCTTCTGTCCGCGACTTCGTACGCGGGAATAGTTCAACAAAAGTAAAAAAAAAAGATTTTGAAACA
Source organism: Dendrolimus punctatus (assembly GCA_012273795.1). NCBI lineage: Eukaryota > Metazoa > Arthropoda > Insecta > Lepidoptera > Lasiocampidae > Dendrolimus > Dendrolimus punctatus. The sequence goes on from CM022544.1 coordinate 17,391,888, forward strand.
CTCTTCATTGGTGCTTCGCTACTATTGGTCTTAGCGTGATGGTATATAGCTTGCCACGATAAATTGGTTATCTAGCACTGATAGAAATTTAGACCAGTAGTTCTGAGATTAGCGAGTTCAAGTAAATAAACTTAGCTTTATATATAAGATACTCTGCGATTATCTCATAGAGAACAGAAGGCGTCACTATTTGATTCTGTGGAGAGAATCTGTTGAATCTGTTAACATTTTAGTTGAACTTTACGAGTCCGGTGGAGTGTTATTATAGATTGGATAATTTAATCACCATACGCACTTACTTATTGTATTTGGCCATTTGGTTGAATAATAGAGATTGTGCGAACACCGTGGATCGATTCTCCTCGGCCGATTACTCACGCCCCTACGTATTCACAAAGTAATGAAGCCTCCTGGGGCCCAATTCTGCTGCTTCCATATCTTGAAGTGGCGAAGTTATTCAAAGTACGATTCCATTGCTAATAGTTTCAAGTATTCATATTCTACTAAATGCGCAATATTGTTCTCGATATGGTCGCAATGAATAATAGTAGAAAAAATGGCATTGGCAATGGCATAATAGGCATCACTAATAGAAATGGCGTCAATAGTCATTACTATTATATATATTGAATAGGTATCAATAATTTATACATTGACTAGCACCTTTTACTAGCCATCCCAACAGACGTTGTGATGTGTGTGCAATGCTGGATCACGGATCCATCTACAGCCTCGCTGGTTCTAGTAGTAATGTGGACTGTATAGGTTTATATGAGATAGTGAGAGGTATGCCAAATCCTGCACAAAACCAATCGGGTAATAAGTACTACTAACCTCGGAATGCACCTCCAATGGGGCAGCTAGACAGCTCCTAATAGTGCACGGCACGAACAGGTCCTCGAATGGCACTTCGGGTTGTTTACGTATGGCACACTCACACAAAAAGGCAAGCACGGCTTGTATGTAAGTTCAATAGAAAGCTCCAAGAATGGGATGTGAAACGTTCACGTGCACGGAGAAAACGGAACGTCCGGACAGACCTCGCGTGCGTTGGAGACTGTTTCGCCACCACACAATGGCGGCGAAACCGAGAGCCAGCGGCACTTATAAAACTACCCACATTAGAAAAAATGTGAGGATTCAACAGTTCTGTCCCGAACAAATAAAATTTTGAACCCGATTGCAGCGCCACCTACCGAGTCCATTTGTGAATCTAAACCATTCTCAAATCCACCTGAACATAGACAAAAAAACATCGAAATAGGTCTCCAGCTGTTGAGAGGAGTCCAGGCACAGTTCACACGAGCACAAAAAATATATATATAAAGATTTAGCGAGTTTTCGAGCCACAGGCACGCCATTGGTATAAATAGAATACCAAAATCAGACAAACCTAAGATTGAGACGATAGTGTCCGGCAATTTTGACTTAACAGTAATAGCAGAATTGGGCTCCTGATCAGAATATACATACCACCACTACCACATGCAGACATATAGAAATTTGCCCTTTGAACCTACAATTTTGTAGACAGTCCATTGAATATTTAGGGTTGCGTTTTTCAGAGGACGCATTTTTATTTGTTTGACGTGTAGGGGGGGGGGGGTAGTATAAACTAAAGTTCAAGTTTGTGGGGTCGCCACTCTTGTCCCCCGGCCGTCATCTTAGAAAAAGGGGTATAAAGGGCTTAGGCGCTGTATCTCGTGAACTTGCAATCCTACAGAAAATCTTATAAAAAAATATTTGTAGTAACTTAAATTGTCTACAATTTTATTCATATCATGTATAATTTTCTTAACATTCCTATGTTATTGTTACGACCGAAGAAGAACAATTCACATCTGCAGATTAATACCTTTTCGGCGTTTAGACTTCTTTTGTTTACTTTGTGTTTAAGAAATGTAATTAGAAAAACAGCCTGTTGTGTATGGTTATATTTTATGGCAGTGATTAACCAGGTTTGATTCTTAGAAGCTATTGTTATGCGGTCGAGTATTGTGTCAAGACATATTGTATAGTTTAGTATAAAATAATGCCCGAACGGCCCCTCCGTTCGGGCATTGTAAGACAGTTAAGCGACGATTACGATACGAGCAAGACGTGTGTACATTTTATCAGCTATATAGTGACGGACTTTGCCCGTGTTATTGAATCGTGCATCACGTTTGGACTTATTGCGTCCGGTTATATATGTACCTGTGTTATACGTGTTTGTATAGTTATATTAATGAAGTTAGTTATATAGTTAGTTTAATAAATTCTATAGTAATTCCAACGGCATTTTAATTCGATTCCCGTAACTTGTAACATTATTATTAATTTACTATCGACCCTTCTCCACTCCGGCTCCAAACACCCGTCGCAACATATTCTTTATAGGCTGATATTACATACTATAATTCGGATAGACCATAACAACACCCCTTCGATAATAACTACTCTCGTATAGTTCCATAAGCTCTTCCTTCAAGGAGGTAATAAGACGAGAATATTTCGCAATAAAACTTCAGAAATATATTATAGGATCGATCAGTCGAACAGATGTTCGCGGCTAAGTGAAAAATCGAATGAAAGTCCCCGGTGGGGGAATCGAGAAGTTACCTGGGGCTACGTCCAACAGCAAATCTCATAAATGGCGAACGACGAGAAAATCGCGACTAGGGTAATATTTTAGCTAGAGGTTAGAGAATGATTTAATAAGCGTATTTAGGGTAAAGCTTGTTAAAGGAAATGTCTCTTTAAATTATGCTTTGAAATACTAGTGAGGCTCGTAAACAAGGAACGTCCAAAAGATCAATTTCAATATCATATGACTATCAATATGACGAATTGATTGGTTGAACTGCTGTAATTTTTGAACTTCTTATGGGTAAACGCTTCGTTACGTTACGCGCCAGTCTGTCTGGATTCCCTTTCTCTCACGTTAGATTATTTTAATTATCGCTTCTGTCGGGCGTCTCGAGACGCACACCGTCTTTTTTTTCTTACGCGGTATTAGGCTTTGGCTTTAACACATTACAGGCCACCAGAAGCCAAAGATGACCACCCAAAGTCCACCGAACGCCAACAAATGGCCAACGAAAGACATTGAGGCATTGAGAGATCACCGTTAGGAAGGCTCCAATGGCTCAAAACCCCGCCACCGGCGGGTAGTTGTCCGTCGAATAGAAGCTAGGGCAAAGAAGTTTTCTTCGGAGCCCCAACCTCCTCGCCACCTCAAATGGCCCTGAGGAAGAAGAACACCGTGATCTCTGTTTTATTTATTATATTAAGTCATGTAACGTGTAAGGATCATTTGATGTGAAGGAATAAAACGTAAACGGTAAGCTCGAATAAATGAATTAATCTTGTTGTTGTCAAGTTAATAAAGTCAAGTCTAATTTGGCAAAGTCTTCAACGTATTAGCCGAGTAATTATTTTCAAAACACTACTCCTTGGAATTTTCCTTTAAATACACTCTTTCAACGTTTTATGAAATATTGCTTTGCTAATATAAACGCATATTACACTATGCAGCTATAACTCTTAAAAAGTTCCAGCTAAAGAGGCATTTCATATGCAATTCTTCTTACTTGTTACCCCTTAGCGTATAATATGATGGTTTTATACCTAAAGAACTTTACCAGCCACGTTCAAAATTGTTTTAGAAGTTTTTCTTATTCAAAGTAGCTCGCGAACTGGGAAATACAGTTATGCTGCTCTTTAGTAAGTCGTTTTTGAAGAGAATATTGTTTCTTAAAGCATAACAGAGGTACTTGGAATATTTTATGTTTTGAATATTTACAATCCAATGATATTCATGTTTTAGGGTTGAAACAACTCGAAATTAGTACAACTGTGAGTGAGGTTTAAAGTACTGTGGCTATTTTTGGTTTAAAAAAAAACCTGCGTTTTAACGGTTTCAAGCGCGGTAATTTATTTGATTTTTATTATTCCGACGTTTCGGCCACTTTTCAGTGGCCGTGATCACACGAAACATAGATGTTGAGTGTCAACGAGCATTGTCAAAGTTTTGTATAGCCTACCCCCTTTAACAATACTCATTGACACTTGACATTTTTGACACTTGACATTGAAAAGTGACCGAATTGTCGGAATAGTAAAAGTCAAATAGAAGAAGTGACAGGTGTGATCGTAGAGTCTATACGTGTTTGGCAATTTTCCATCGGTTTTTTCTGTTTTTCTGTTTTCCTGGTTCTTGTATTGTTTTTTATATATTGGTGGCGGATACTAATTAACATTTATTTACTGGTAAGTACTTTATTTTCTAATTAATGTCGCAGTCTGTGGGTGAAAATGTACCTCCCGATAGGGGAAGAAATACCTTGGAGCTTGAGGTACCGGCAATTACTGCTGTAGCTCAAACCCCTCAAAAAGTAAGCTCTAAGCGTCATAGAGATAGCACAGGAGATATTCCTCCTGAAAAACGGGCCCCGTCTTTGCCCGCATCTACATCAATACAGCATACTTACACCCGGCCCGGCTTTGACTTGAATTCGGACTTAAAATACAATGAAATTGATTCTGGCCCATTTGTGGTATATGTTTCACATTCTGAAACAGATTCTGCCATCACTTCTGCAAACATGCGCTCACTAAAAATAGCTCAAGCTATTTATAATAGTAATGTTAGTGGCATTAATGAAATAAAACATGAGGGTAGGAACAAAGTTGCAGTTTTTTTCAAAAGTCATACTGAAGCTAACTCTTTTCTTACCAACCCGGCCCTTTCATTGAATAACTTAACTGCTGCTATACCCCGATTTCAAGTGACTCGTATGGGTGTCATTCACCAAATACCCCTTGATTGGACATTGGAAAATCTTGTCTCTTGGATTGAATGCCATCCAACAGCATTGGTTATTAAAGCTCGGAGATTGAATAAAAAAAATAGAGTTGATGGAAAAATTATTTGGGAACCTACAGGAACTATCGTACTCACTTTCCTCGGACAAAAATTACCATCTCATGTTTATTGCTGCCACGTTTCCCTCCCTGTGAATGTATATACACTTCCTACTATTCAGTGTTTGAAATGCTGCCGTTTCGGGCATATTCGCGAACAGTGCCGCTCTAACCCCCGTTGCGCACGCTGTGGTGGCCCACATGAAAGCATGTTTTGTACTGTTTCAGATGATAGAAGTACATGTTTATCTTGTTCCGGAAATCACTTAGCGACTGACTCTCGATGCCCAGAACATAACCGTCAAAGAGACATTAAGCGTATAATGTCAAATGAAAATATTAGCTATTTGGAGGCTGCTCGCAGATATCGTTCAGCTCGTTCTTCCTATGCAGATGTTGCAACCATGTCCCAATCCCAAAAACCCTCCCATTGGAAAGTCCCCCCTTCAAATTCACCCCTCCCGCCTAGTCAATCTCAACCTCAATCTCATCCATCTCTAATACACTCCTCCCCCTTCCCATCCTCGTCATCTCACAAAAAAACATTTTTCTCTGAGAAACGTTCCAGACCAGAACTGAGTAAGCCATATGATCGTTATGCCCATTCAAATATCACCGCTACACCCCCCTCATCTCTTCCCAATGGAAGTGCCCTTGGTGAAAATCCTCCAGATCCATCTCAACCAACTGACAATCTTGCAGAGCTTCTCTCTGTTACGCTAATTAATTTGTTCTCCAAATTCGGAGTTACCACACCGAACAATGTCTTGGAAATTATCAGGTCTATTATAACTACTCTCGTCCTCTCTTTTTTAAAAAATGCTGAATCTAATCCAGTGGAATAGCCGCAGTGTAAACAATAAAAAACACGAAATAATTCATTTAATTAACCAATACAAACCTATCATCTTTGCCATCTCGGAGACATGGCTGAGACCGGGTTCTCTTTTTAGAGTTCCAGGGTTTGCATGTCTCCGGGATGACAGGGAGGATGGTTGGGCTGGCTGTGCCCTTTTGGTTAAAAGAGATATCATATTCACTCATATCCCTATCCCTCATCACTCCGTCAATATTAATATTGTTGCTGTTCGTTCCTCTAACATTACATATGTATCTGTTTATATACCACATCCTAATATTCCTATCATCCAAGAACTTCATTCCCTATTATTTCCTCTCCCTACCCCTATAATCATTCTTGGAGATTTAAATATACACCACTCTTTATGGGGATCAGCTTCTTGCGACTCAAACTCTTCTGCATTTCTTAATATTTTAGATGAACTAGACCTGTGTGTTATCAATGATGGCACACCTACTCGTAGAGTGTCTCCCATACAAAACCCTAGCATTCCTGACCTTACATTATCATCCCCTTCATTAGCAAGTTCTCTCATTTGGCGAGTCCTCTCTGACTCCCACGGTAGTGACCACCTCCCTATCCTTTGTTCATTTACCGACTCTTCTATCCCTCCTACTTGTTTCACCCCACTTATGAAATTTAGGCTCGACCAGGCTAACTGGCAAAAATTTTCTGACTTGGTACAATATAAGCTAGATGCACTTCCTCTTATTACCAATTTAAACCACCCATTACTTTACTCACTGTTCATATTGGCTCTTACTTCTTCAGCAGATGAATCAATCCCACTCAAAAACTGTTCCATAAATAAAATTTCGTCTCCGGCCTGGTGGGACTCTGAGTGTTCCACGATGGTCAAAAAACGCAAGGAAGCCGAGAAGTTGTTTGCCCGGGTCATGTCTTTGGAAAACTTCCTAGAGTACCAAAAAACTGCCGCTGCCTGTAAAAGACTTTTACGGCAAAAAAAGCGTAAAGGCTGGCATACTTTTTGTGAATCTCTGTCCCCTAGAACCCCCTCTACCATTGTGTGGAAGAAAATAAAAGCCTTTCGCAAATCTCAAGTTGATTATAATGTGACCTCAAACAACCCTACCTCTTGGCTCTTTGACTTTCTGAATAAACTTTCTCCTCCATATGTTCCATCGGACCCATCCCCCCCTATCAACTATTCACCTACTTCGAACTCTGGATCCTTTAATTCTCCATTTTCTTTTGAGGAACTTCTTTGTGCTCTTGATCACCTCCAGGATTCTTCTCCTGGAATGGATGGTATCACGTACTCCTTCATCACCAAATTGACAGCATCCTCAAAATCCTTCTTTCTTTCCCTCCTAAATCACATATTTTTATCCAATTCAGTCCCCGACTCTTGGAAACACCAGATTGTAATCCCAATTTTAAAACCTGGTAAAGACTCAACAGACCCCAATTCATATAGACCCATTGCCCTGTCTTCAGTTATTGCCAAAATCATGGAGCACCTAATTAAAAACCGTTTGGAGTGGTTCGTTGAAAGTAGAGGTCTGCTTCCAAGAAGCCAATTTGGCTTCAGAAGAGGCATGGGAACCATGGATAGTTTGAGTCTGCTTACGTCAGATATCCGCCTAGCCTTTTCCCATAACGAACATGTATTAGGAGTTTTTCTGGATGTCACTGCGGCTTACGACAATGTTGATCTTCATATACTCAGAGAGAAAATGCTCCAGCTGAATATACCTTCGAAGATCATAGACATCATCCATAGTATGTTTAGGGAGAGAACAATCTCTGTTCGCTTTATGGGCAAAGTACTTCCTCCCCGCCTGATATGGAAAGGTCTCCCCCAAGGCTCAGTCCTGAGCCCGCTACTCTATAATATATATACTGCCGCAATTGACTCTACAGTTAACTGTTTCTGCAAAATCCTCCAATATGCCGACGATATTGCTCTTTATGCCACCTCTAATTCTTTCTATGAGGCCTCGTCCCGTATTAACTCCGCACTTTATTATTTAAACTCATGGTTATTTGAGCACGGTCTGTCCCTTTCCGCCCCTAAAAGTTCGGCAGTTGTTTTCTCGCGTAAAAGAACGGTTCCGGAACTTCATATTCATGTACTCAATCAACCTATCCAAGTTATGGATAGTGTTAAATTTCTGGGTGTATTTCTTGACAGCAAACTTTCAGCAGTTACACACCTAAATTACATTTGTCAAAAAGCAGAGAAGAACATAAATATCATGAGGGCATTATCTGGCATCAGGTGGGGATCTCACCCTTACTGCCAACAACTTCTCTATAATGCAATCGTTAGGAGCCACCTAGATTATGGTTGTTTCCTACTGGAGCCCTGCAACAAGACGGGCCTCTCGAAATTAGACAAAATCCAAGCCAAATGCCTCAGAATTATCACAGGCTCTATGAAGTCTTCCCCCATTAAGGCTCTCCAAGTGGAATGTTCTGAACCCCCCTTAGCTCTGCGTAGACAGCTTCTATCTGACAAATTTCTCTTTAAAGCAATGGAACTTTCAACCCACCCCCTATTAGATACTCTTGACCAACTGTCCCATCTCACTGCTTCCCCCTTTTGGGCTCATAAGACACTTCCTCTCCTTATCCATTCCTACAAAAAAGTAATTGACCTCCCTTCAGGTATTTTTCAAACATATATGTTACCTTTATTTGAAACGAAATTTGATTGTCTTATTTCTACTCCTAATGTCATAACTGACTTAGGCATCTCCAAAAATTCTTTCAATGCTGATCAACGGTTCCAGTCTATTGTGCAGAATCGCTGGCCAGACCACATCCAGTTATTCACTGATGCCTCCAAAATTAATCCCAGTGATTATGTTGGAGCCGCAGTGTGGATTCCCAAGTATAAAATCATTTTGAATTTCAAAATCCCCCCATCCAGTTCCGTTTTCTCAGGTGAATCCATTGCGCTCTTGGAAGCCATACTTTACATTGAGTCTCACAGCATCAGGAAATCTATCATTGCTTCGGATTCCTTAAGTTGTCTCCAGGATGTAATAAAGATGCCCTTCCATTCTAAACACAATTCTTATATCACACTCAAAATTAGAGAAGCTCTCTATAGATGTCTAACTGCTGGCTTTGAAATAATACTAATCTGGATACCTGGCCATTCAGGAATCCGGGGCAATGAGATTGCTGATAGCTGCGCCAGGGATGCTGTACACACAGGTGTTGTTAAACATAGTAAGAATTTCCTTCATGATCTCCGCACACTATCCAGACCCCTAATGCTTCAATCTTGGAACGATATGTGGCAAGTCTCTCGCCAAACTGTGGGAAGACACTATGGCTCCCTACAACCATCAGTCCAACCCAAACCTTGGTTTTTCACCCACCGCACATTACCCAAAAAGGACATTTCATGCATAATACGTCTGCGTCTTGGCCACTGTTCCTCACCGGTTTTTCTTGCTAAAATAAGAATCCGCGATCACTCTTTGTGCGAGTGCGGTATGGCTGAAGGGACATTACAACATATTTTTTTAGAATGCCCAAATATTGTCACCCCTCTGTATGAAATCCTTCCCAAAGACTTCCCCCGTCCTGTCAATCTGAACTACCTTCTAACCCTATCTAATAAAGAACACGTATATATATTAAGCAAATTGCTATCTATTAATAATATCTATCTATAATATATATTTATACTCTAACATATATCTGTATTGTTCACAGGTTAACCGAAACACTATGAATACCGACCAAATTTCTCCTATATAAGCATAATAATGCCTCTTTACTCACCTGTCGTTTCTAACCTAACTGTGACGTTGGCAAAATCAATGCTGAATGCGTTGAAGCCATAAACTTAAAAAAAAAAAAAAAAAGTCAAATAAATTACCGCACTTAAAACCGTTAAAACGTAGTTTTATTATGCATACACGTCGCGAAAACATAAGAAAATATAAAAAGAATCCTTATAATTATAAGCGGTACGTCCGTTTGTATTTATGTCCGTCTGTTTAATAATATGTACATACATTATATCACAATAATTTCCATCGACAACTAGTGGCTCTATACGGAAGAACCTTGGTAGATATATGTATTCTAATATATTTGTATGCTTCGAAGTAGTATAGCAAAAAAAACGCAGGCCCTAAAGCGGGCACTTTCGCAGATTCGTCTTTGAAAATAATAACAGCCTGTTATTGTCTCACTGCTGAACTAGAGCCTCCTGTTTCTTACGGGAACGAACAATATACCCGCCAAGCTTGTCCAACTTGGATTGAATGTTTATTTCGATGTGTAGGTTTTGATTACGATGTTTTTCTTCACCATCAGTATGTGGTAATTGTAACAATATAGACATTACGTCAGAAAATTGTCTAGATGGTGCATGTTATTTTGGCCAAGATTCGAATCACCTACCACCCCTGGTCTAGAGTATACCGCCGTTACAACATGAGTTGTGTTCTGCCATTAGTGACTAGGGAGCACATTGGTAGCCCCTTTAGTGTTACAAATCTCCGTAGGCAATGGTAACTACTTTCCATCAGGTAGCCGTCTTCTTGTCTGCAGAACTCGTGCAGTAAAAAAAACTATGCTACGATGTTTTATTATGTTCTTACTTTAAATTCATTGAACATACTCGACACCCTCAACAGATTTACAATAGTATAGGTAAAAATGGACCTTAATAATCCAACCCCAAGTTATGGAACTGCCGTATCATTAAAGCAAAATATTCATAGGACCAAAATCTTTATGACAAGAAAATTAATAGACTTAGGAGGATATAAAAATTTATAATAATCACTTTTAATATCATTTGTTACTTCTTTTACAACTGTTTTTATATACTTTCCAGCCTAAGCTGTCGAAGTTCGGCTATAATATGAAACATCCATTTAAGGGGAATATATTTATATTATAATAAAGATCGTTAGATATTTTCTTTGTTCTATATAATTATAATGACTTTACTTGTGGTAATCACATATCTTAGTATGCGTAAGACTAAAAACGTGTATGATTGGACGACACCCTCGCAACTGATCGTTCCGTAACACACGCACACTGTCGCAATGTGCATGTATTTATACAAGCTCAATCACGAGTAAAGCCCTCTTCGTCTTCATGGATTGCAAGAACTATTGCCTGTGACTTGGCCAGATAACAGATAACAAAGATTACAGTGATTCTGCTAAATATAACTGCTGTGGGTAGTTTTGAATATCATATCGTGAGTACGTATTAAAGTCAGTGGTTGCCTAGAGCTCGGTGTTTCATTTATGTAAATCACTACATGGTGACAGCGGTGGGATCTGAATCCACGCCCTTTCGGACTGGTGAAATGTACTGGCCAAACATGAGTCGTGACGTTGAATTGTATGTGAGATGTCCCACCTGCCAGGAGTGCTTGAACGCACCCGCTAGGGAGCCTTTGATACCAATTTAATTAATACCTGAATTGCCATGGAACAAAGTGGGCTCTAATATTTTTGAAGTTAATAAAAATATTTCTTAATAATTGTAGATTATTATTCAAATTACGCTCCACGTAATTTGAATGGTGATTCATAATATGAACAATGACATTTCACCACTTTATGTTTTTATCGGGCAACCTTAACTTGTATTTTTGTATTTATTGTATGTAAAGAAATAACAAAATTTAAATTCATATAAATACAAATTTAACATAGATTGGGTCTTCGCTTTAATAACAAACCCCTATTCAGAAAGTTTGAGCTGCTTATTAAGTTCTATACAATTCAGAATTTTCTTTTGCAAATAACTTCGATAATCCTTCTCAATATTAACGTGAATACTCCTAGATTGTATGGAGTGCCATTAATTAAATCAGAAGCCTTTATAATTTGAGGTCAGAAAGTTTTTCTCAATGGCTCCTTGTCTTTGACTCGACCGCATTTAAGAGACCAAACTTATTATCTAAGTAATTTCAACTTTTGTTCTCGTGAAGTGACGGCAATTATGCTGAGTTAGGATACAAATTATTTATTACGCTTACTTCAAAGTCTAAAGTTATTTTTAAATTGTCACTTTTCGTCAAAATTATGACCCATATTTCTAACCAGTCATACAGTAAGTCTTTAATATTGAACAAAAATAACTTTAATAAAATTTTGACACATTATTTTAATGGTGTTTATGTGTTTTAAAATATTGTATAAATTAGCAATTAAGGGTTAACAACTCGACATAAAATTTAGACTTAAATTATTTAAAAAAATGTGAAAAACCTATTCACAAAAACGTAGCAGTAATAACGAAATTAAAGTTAAAATTTTATTGCATTAGTTCTTCATAATTGTGGGAATAAAAAGATTTATTCAAATATACCTTTTAATTAGTTTAAACAATTAATTACAATATTATAATTTAGAGTACATGTTCTCAAGCGCGGATGAACAAATGGAAGGGGCGATGACATGTGAAACAAAATAGGAGGCAAAGGTTTCGTGTCTATAATTCCATCATCCTCCCTTAGACACCAAACCCATCTTCGAAGAGCAGTACTTCAGCTTGGCATAGGATGTGGCTTTTGTGAGACCATCTGCTACCATATAATTCGTTTGTATATAGCGAACCTCAATGGCTCCACTCATTATCTTATCTCGCACAAAATGGTGTCGAACATCAATATGTTTCGTCCTAGAACGATAACTGTCAGAACCTGAAAGATTTAAACAACTTTGATTATCGCAATATATGACAACAGGCTCCATCTTCAACTGTGGCCAAAACTCTTCTTGAAATTGTTTGAGCCATAATGCCTCTTGAACACATGAAGATAGAGACATGTATTCTGCCTCTGTGGTAGATAAGGCCACTGTAGGCTGCCGTTTTGAATTCCAACTGACAGATCCTCCCTGAAAGAGAAATGTGTACCCAGTACATGAGCGTCTATCATCTTCAGAGCTCGCCCAATCTGAATCACAATACCCATGTGTCAGTGTATCTGAATTCCTCTTATAACTAAGCTTTAAATCCAAGGTTCCCTTCAAGTACCTCATCGCTCTCTTAAGTGCAAGCCAGTGCTGCATTTCTGGTTTATTATTATATTTGCTTAACATATTAATTACAAAACTTATATCTGGTCTTGTCACTTGTGAAATATAAAGCAGACAGCCGATCACTTCTTGATATGGGATATCTTGTAAAATTAAATTTTCTTTAGAACATGTTATTTTTGCATTCATATCTATAGGAGTTTTTACAGGTTTACAATCTGACATTCCATATCTTGACAAAACATCTTCTATATATTTTTTCTGATTTAAATAAATAATGCCTTCCTCCCTGTTTCTTTCAACATGTATTCCTATACAAGAGCTTACTTCACCAAGATCCTTCATTTTAAATTTTTCATGTAGTTTCTGCTTAATAATTTTAATTGAACTTTGATTGTTTGAAAATATTAACAAATCATCCACATATATGGCTATGAACAAAATATTAATGTCATTAATTATTTTGTAGTATACACAAGGGTCCAGCTTGGACTGTGAAAGTTCCATCTCCTTTAAAGTTGTACTCAACAACTTGTTCCACTGGCGACTTGCTTGTTTGAGCCCATACAAAGATTTTCTCAACAAACATACTTGTTCAGAGTTTTTATACATAGGCGGTTGAACCATATATATTTCTTCTTCTATACTGCCTTGAAGAAATGCAGAAATTGCATCCATCTGGATAATATCTAAATTATATTTAGCTGATACTGCGAACAGGTATCGTAAAGATGAAAGTCTCACAACAGGAGAAAAAACTTCATTATATTCAATTCCCTTTCTTTGAGAACAACCTTTAATGACAAGTCTTGATTTATGTTTAACTATCTCTCTGTTCTGATTTGTTTTACTTTTAAAAATCCACTTACATGGCAGGGCCTTCTTATTAGGTGGCAGTTTAGTGAGCTCCCACGTATTATTCTCCATTAAAGATTTATACTCCTCATCCATTGCCTCTCTCCAGTGCTGGGCATCGGGACCAGACAGAGCTTCCTCCACTGTCAGTGGATCTGAAAATTGTGTGACACACAAGAAATTATTATTTTGTCTCAACTGTCTTTGATTTGGGCGCAATGATAAAGTCCTTGTCACTGTTTCATCACCGCTATAATAATCATCATCATCATCATCACTGTCTGGGTGATATGTTTCATCATTTTTATCCAAACTGTCATTTGAAGTCTCAGGTGAGAAAGTGACATTCTGAGGACAGCTTTCTGTGAATATATCCCCCCCTTCGTCTTGAGATAAATTATCATTTGAATCAAGAGGAACTGTGACAATCTGTGGTGATGAAATAGTCTTGTACACACTATTGTCATGATTATCAAAATTTTCAATAAAAATCACATCTCTGCTTATTACAATCTTTTTAGTAATAGGATCATGTAATCTATAGCCTTTTGTATTTTCACAATAGCCAGTGAATATAAATTCCTGTGATTTTTTATCCCACTTTAATCGTTTCTCCTTAGGAACATGCACCATAGCTTTTGAACCAAAAATCTTTAAATGTGAAATGTTTGGTTTCTTACCAGTCCATTTTTCATATGGTGTTACCTCATTCAGGACACGGGACGGAGAACGATTCACAATATAGGCAGCGGCAGCCACCGCTTCAGCCCAATAGGGTTTCTTCAATTTTGCATCGAACAACATGCATCTGGCTCGCTCCACCAGGGTCCTGTTCATGCGCTCTGCCAGCCCATTTTGCTCTGGAGTGTAAGGAGTACTTGTTTGATGCTTGATTCCAGCATCTGCTAAAAATTTAAGAAATATTTTATTACAATATTCCTTACCGTTGTCAGTTTGACAATTTTTATTTTTCTTGTTAATTCATTTTCAACCTGGTTTTTAAATTTTTCAAATATTGACTTTACATCCAATTTGTTCTTCAAAAAATACACAAATACTTTGCGTGAGTAATCACCTATGAAAGTTATGAAATATCTCGCCCCACCAATAGAGGGAGTTTCCATCGGACCACATAGATCAGAGTGTATTATTTCCAGCAAGTTAATTGCTCTAGAACCAGAATGTGGAAATGCAAGTCTTGTTTGCTTTCCTTCACAGCAAGGTTTACATACTGTATTTTCACATTTTCCAATAATACATATCCCTTCAGTACATATTTCCAATTTCTTAACATCTGGCATGTTCAAATGTGCCATGCGCCTATGCCAGGTATGCATATCAGCCTTGCTTTCATTACAACTAATCGCATATGCATTTCCAGTTACAGTATTTAACTTATACATATTATTAGTCAACCTCGCTGTCGCTACAAGTTTCTTACTTGCATTGTATATATTACAGCCAGTGTTTGTGAATTCAACTTTACAACCATTCCTAGTGAGTTGACTCACTGACAACAAGTTTGCACCAAGTTCAGGAATTAACAAAACATTTCTCACCTGAATCTGATGATCTTCATTGTTTAAAAAAGTTTGAATATTAACATTACCCATTTTTTCCACGGCAACTGTATCTTTGTTTGCCACCATTATCCTTTGGATCGGAGGTGCCTGGAGTTCATACATCCAGTCCAAACGCCTTGACATGTGCATAGTAGCACCGGAGTCAATATACCAGTCATCTTGATTTACATCATTATATACTGAAAAAGTTGTTGGAAAAACACTGTTATTATTCTTCTTCACAATACACTGACTTTTTACATGTCCATATTTATGACAATTATAGCAACGAGGCCCTTTTGCTTTTGGCTTTGACTGATTTGATAATTTTTTATATTTTGTGAAAAATACAGATGACTCGGAAACTTTTATTTCTTGCAAAAGTTTTGTCTTTATAAAATCTGAAGAGATTGTTACGCCCGAACTCTCAATTTCCATTATCATAGGCTTGTAATGATCCGGTAAGCCTGCTAACATGAGAGTGCCCAACCACTCATCACCCACGTTGAAGCCAATGTTTCGTAGTTTGTGTGCTGTGCATACAATTTTATTCACATATTCCTCAATTGAAGCACAATTATCTAATGTTGTATTGATCAAGTCTTTCAACAAGCCCACTTTCCTTGACAGCCCGGAGTCTTCAAAGACCTTTTGAAGGTTATACCAAACCTCACGTGCAGTCGTGGCATTTTCGATATGCACGTAATTAATTGGATCAACCAAAAGAATAATTTTTGACTTAGCTTTCAAATCCTTTTTGTTGTCGACTGCAGACTTCGCATCAATACATTCCCACAATTCTTCATGCTGCAAATAGGACTTTACAGCAAATCTCCACGTGTTATAATTCTCTCTGCCAAGCAGCTTTTCGATATTCAAGTTATTCATGTTGCAATGCACATAATATGCCAATGCGTACGACACACGCCACGCGGTTGTGATTTTAACTTTACGAAACTCAGACTAATATTGATTTTTAATTTATACAAAAGGTATATGGGACGGCCCATAACCTGTGGGAATAAAAAGATTTATTCAAATATACCTTTTAATTAGTTTAAACAATTAATTACAATATTATAATTTAGAGTACATGTTCTCAAGCGCGGATGAACGAATGGAAGGGGCGATGACATGTGAAACAAAATAGGAGGCAAAGGTTTCGTGTCTATAATTCCATCAATAATGAAATATAACATAGGATAAAAAAAACTCCTGTCCGTTACGTTCCATGTTTTGTTAGCTTAATTGGTAGCTGTTTGAGTAATGTTTCATCTGATGTTAATCGATGACGTGGTCTACAATGGATCACACTCAACAAGAATATACATATTTAATTGTGAAATGAAGAATCATAGATAGTATTAATCTGTAAGAAAATTAATCAAATCTGTAATTAAAATCCTCAATTTATTAAGGATTAAACCAACAATGACGAGGTGATTCTCGGTTTAAACTCCTACACCGTTTAAGGGATACGCAAAACACGAGTCATCAATTCGGTCGCTATTCAAATTCAAGTCGGTCAGTGTACACTCGGATATTATACATGTAAGTCGTCCGATCCTCGGCAAGCCTTACGCACTCCATTACTGCTTGATTTATAGCCGTTCACTAAAAGGGTCCCTCAAGGAACGATCTTTGGTCCCTTGCTATTTGTATAATACATTAGTACTATGCAAATTTTGCCTTGCAATATTATTCGCTTTGGTTACTTGTATGTTTTGATTTGGGTTACCATTTGTTTGAGGATAAATTCAAAAGGTTATTTTTTTTTATACAAAACTCCATGCTAATTTGATATAAATAATGGTGTTATAGGGACTTGGTTTGAACGTTTATTTGTTCTTTCTTCAGGGCTTTTGGAATATTTTTTTTTAATGTGTGTGTATAATGATCGATATGCATTGATTGAACACGAGAAATGCTTTTCTTATGTTAAATAGTAAATTTTATTATTTTATAATAATTAGCCAATTTAATTTCAACATGTACATAACTGAAACGGTGTTAAAAGCTTTAATTGTTTATGCAAATATTAATTAGTAAAATGGGTTAATTTAAGATTACAATTATTAGAAAAAATATATAAAAACAATAAACAATAATCTTAACGTTGTTTTTTCGTTTTAGAAAAATAATTCGACAGTAAATATAGAGCGAATTATTAGTGAAACATTTTCCTTTCTGTATTCTGAGCAATAAAGAAAGCAAAACTCCAATATGTTTACGTCTTCCATAAGAAGATTAAACTACATGAAGAAACTATTTTCGTTATAACAGATAAGGAAATGTTATTTGTAGATTATAGAATATTTATTTAAGCGTATGTAACATTCATTTTCTATCCTATTCTGTGAATTAAATAAACAAAAGTTTTACATTAAATTTAAGATACCTTTAATGAGATAAAATTATATTTACAAAGATTATATAAACTTATTAGGATTACCTCGCGAATCTGTCTACGTTTGGCTTGAAATTCCCGCAAGATTTCCGTGACACAAAGTAACGCAGCTTTTAAAGAATGTAAGCTATAGCATTGGTGAAAACCGTGTCGGAATGTGCTAATTTTTATGCATTAAAACCACTCCCAGGATTACCGGGACGAAACATTTGCTCTCGATCCGTAAAAATTTCACATTGGTATTAAATTCATGTTTTAATCCGGCCATTTTAAATCATTAAAAAAATCCGCGAGATTGCTAGGATAAATGTAGCGAAGTTTAATTCTAAGAATTAGCTGTCGATCAGCGAAAACCCCATGGAAATCGGTCGAGTAGATTTTACGTGAATCTCGAACAAACAGACAAGAAATCTAAAAAAATTACAGCGTGTTCTCATCGTTTATAAAGTGTATTGAACAGTTGATTTTTTTAATAGCTTAACTTACAGACACGGCATGTCTAGTTTTATAATATTACAGATGTCTCCCACACGGCTTTCGTGGCACAAAAATCGGTTTAATATTCCGAGGAAACTGTTCCGTTTTCCGAGATAAAAGGTATCTCATGTTTATTTCCTTCACCAAAAATAGACGCATATTTTTTAATATAAATAGGTTTGGGTTTTACCATGATCAGGCTTAAGGCGTTTAATATATATATTTCCTATAACCTTTTTTTTGAGTCTCGAGTGAAAAAATGTTACTTTTGATTTATGATTTCAAAAATCCCCAAATACCGATTTTTTTCACTTTTTTTCTCATTACATATAATTTACACATACACATTACACATAAAATAATATGAAAATTTCAATTTTAAACTTAAATTTTAAAAGGTCGCTCATGTTTTTTTAAATTTACTAGTGCTTTACTCGCTCGGGAAAATGTAAAGAATTGAATCAAAACAGCAGTTATGTAATTATGTTTAATTCCATTAAGATTATTACTCAATAATTTGATCACGGCTGATATAGATAGAGCAGGAAATATTTTGAAGATTTTCGTGTTTTAAAGCTTAAATATGTTAGATTTTCAAACATGACGTCACAAAATTTAGGACCCTCCACACCCCATGCCGCACTTTGTGGACCTTCTCCGACCCCCTCATAACGTGTGACTTAATTTGGCCCCTATAGAGACGTGTCAATTTCTCTTAGCGAAAAAGCACCACCTTATGCCTTACGTCAAAGAAAGATGCAGTTGAAATCATTTTTATCCTTCTTTTGTTTTCTTTTTCACATTAGTGGTATTTCCACCATGAAACAGTGATCAAAAAAATGCCATACGTAGAAGATTTCGTGACATTCAGTTTATACCGATGGTCACAAAGAACACATAAACAGCACTATCACCACAGTGGATACAACTAATGCAAATTTGTGTTTGTCAAAAAAAAAAAATTAAACGAAAATTCTTAAGTTTATCACTCGAGCTATTAAATCATGAGTCGCCTTACCAGAATCTGTATTTATCGATAAATATAATTTGCGTGTCTTTATGATGTATGAATTATGAGCTTGCTTTATTCTAGACCATCAACGCACCAGAACAACACCCCACTGATCAATGTGCGAATCTAATGTAATAGAAACGGAACGCGCCTGTCAACGACATTGGCAGAGCAGTTTGACAGGCGCTTCAACCGTGACTTACCGGAGCGACACCCCCCGCTCGTTGTACGTGGAGCCTGTATTTTAAGAGTGAATTAAAACCATCGGATACTATTATTAACATTTTTTTGTTAACTATATTACACCTAACCCTCATAATAATTGATTATGCATCGATGTATGTACTATATGTATATTTAATGTATGCAGGAACGGAGAAAGAATACAATTTCCTGCGAACGGGCGGCCTGTCGTAAGAGGCGACAAAACAACCCTCAGTCAGGTGGTAAGGTACTTGGCCGACAGGATGGCTTCCAAGAGTATACCGCCATAACAACCTTGAGTTGTGTGGTATCAGTGAACAAGTTCCATTCTCCCTTAAGAGAGCAGCAGCACATTTGTAGCCTTTAGAGTTGCAAATGTCCATAGGCGATGGTAACCGCTTTCCTCAAGTGGACCGTCTGCCTGTCTGTTGAACTTGTGCAATAAAAACAATTAAAAAACCATTTAATACTTGACACTTTATTCTCTTTGTCAAAAACTGCTGCCATAAGCCCAAAAGTAATGCGATATAGGGACATTAATTAGAGAGAAACTGTTGAACATCAGATAATCTTCTTTAATGTAGACCTAACATAAGCTTCGATAGACTACATAAACAACAATTTAACAAATGACAATACAAAACTTTACTACACAAAAAATAAAGAAATTTATTAAACGAGCTAGTTTTTGTTATAATGTTGATTAACTCTATCAACTTTTATTACAAATGTCTAGAACTTATGTTAGGCTGGGCAAAAAAGTCCTAAACGATTACCGCGAGGGGCGATGAAGCAAATTGTCGGTTGAGCGATGCCTTAAGGGATGAACGGCGATTTGGCGAATGACAATAATTTGGCAGATGTACTGCCTATCATGGAGGCCCATATATTTAATGTTGGACGTATCGGTTTTATTACAAAAGCCTTCTATATCGTTCCATGTTTTTTTAGCTTTTCAACGTTACATTACTTTTATATTGCTTCTAGCTTTGGTATTATGTATTTTGTTGTGGCGCCGCTGGATTTGATGATAACAATGGACTATGTTAAATTTGTAGAAAAGGAATTTAGGTGGGAATGTGAGATTGGGCACGCACGTACCTAGTTAACGGGCATGAAATGCAGCTGTTTCTCAGCTTCTCACCTACTTCGCTTCAGTTCACTGTTTGATGTAATGAAACAGTGACTCCTTGGCTACTTTCATTCCACATTCCCAGTACACTTGTATTATGTTAGTTGAGATAGTTTATTTTAATGTATTTAAATAAGCGATGAAGCGAGGGAGCTCAAATTGTTTATAGTATTTTTATTTACAGCGTATTTGGTTTAATTAAATGTATTTACTTACATATTATGCTAAGTCCGCACCACTTGCGGAGTGGTATTTAATATATTATTTTTTTAATTGTAGGTTTCAATACAAATTCAATAATTTTACCAATGTCGGAGTGTGAAGAGCCAGGTGGAAAATAATAAAAATATATTTAAAATCTAAATAAGGAATTTCGTTCCAAAAATTGGCCAGTAATTTATACAAGTTTTTTGCAAACTTGGAGTTTAATAAATGCAATGTATGGGATGTATAATATAGTAATTAATATCTGTCCATGTGTATACAAAAAATTAGTCGGAAGAAACATATTATTAAATATTACAAATATTATACAAATTACACATAGCTGTACTTAGAACAATCTAGCAGAACAATTTTATTAAAATCTAAAAAAAATCGTATAATATATACAGAGAACTTATAAGATAAAGTGAACAAATAATTGACATTAACAGGGATAGGATAATCATGAGAAAGGATATCATCCAAAGGAGTAATGATTTAATGGAACAGTAAAAAAAATATGCTCAACAGACCCTTCACCTAAGCCACACTATAATATTGTTAGCGGTGTCGATTTATTTTATTGCGATGACATGACGTAACTGACTGACATGAGTGACTGACGTGCGTGCGCAAAAGGGACAACGCCGCCAGATTAAATAACGAATTTAAATGTGGTAGAAGTATGAATAGGAAGAAGATTTACATGGCGGTACTGTAACGGCCAGCGGTTTTAGAGGTGACCGAGATCTTGAATAAGAGACTGGTTTAGAGCATATTTTTTTATCAGCAACGAAGTAGTCCATTAAAATTTTACATGAGCTTTGCATTTCTTCAATAGAAGCTTAACCTCAAGTTTGTCTCCACAAAGGCACAAAGGCGACCACTCGCAACACCCTTGTCCCCCGGCCGCCATCTTGGAAAAAGTGGTGAAAACACTTTTTTCGCAATATCTCTGAAACTATGCGTCTTACAAAAAATTTTCAAAAGCATAATTTCAAGCAAATTGTTTTGTCTACAAATATGTTTATAAAACTTTTTGCCCTAAATTAAAAATTAAAGAAGTCATAAGAAAAAAAGTGAGTTTTTTTTTATTCATTCCTAACTCTTTTCTTTACTATAGTTCTATGGTAAGTTCTTACCAAATTTAATTTATCGAATGTTAAGCAGGTAGAAAAGGTTTCCCCGCCATCTATGAGGTAGAGTCCGTAGGTGCGTTTTTTTATGTATGTTCTGGCGAAACATGCAGCAACGTTATGGAGATATCAAAATTAATGGAAGAAAATGAGATTGAGGATGAACTTCCAAATATCACTTCAATTTTAACTCCTGTCATACCTCAAACTTTCACATTTGACGTTGATTTAGATTCTGAGCCACAGCCTGGACCATCGAAGAAAAGTCGATTAGAGTAGCTACCTAATAAGTGATTAAAAATATTATGATGTCGAGGATTACCTTATAAGCAAGATGTCCGTGGAGTAGGCCTACTGGGGATACCACGTAAAAAAAAACGCGCCTACGGACTCTACCTCATGGGTGGCGCGGAAAACGGGGGACCTTTTCTACATATAAAGTAAATTGTATACAATTTCTTAAAAAAAGATTTCATTTAAATTATGGCATTTATTTTGAAATCACGGATAGTCACTTAAGTTTTATTAGTATAGGTTTTATAGCTTTTTGACTACTATATAAGTAAATTTGCAAAGCACTCTTTAAATCGAATCTATTTTATTAACGTCATAAAACATAAAATGTCTGCGAAAAGCTTTTAAACTTTTCTTATCGGAATAATCTTATTACCTCCGACGAACTTGTTTATATTAAATAAACATTTACCATCCAACATTTCAATATCTCTCATACATGAATTTCAATTAAAGTTTAATTAAAATGATAAAGTTATATATTCAAATGAAATAATGTCTGGAATATCCATAAAACGTAATTCATACTGTTTTCGTAAAGTTTCCTATGAAATAAATATTAATTTTAATTATATAAAAATACTCTTGAAATCACAATATTGTAATTGTGTATTTTGAAATTGTATATTTGGTGAGCAATAAAGTGTTATCTATCTATCTTTTTGTTCTATTCTTTCTATCGTTTTAGTGAAATCTGTGTTGAAACAAACTATTTCATGCACCCGAGTAACTTCAAACCGCTCCCTAGAAAATTCTCACAAGATTCCCGGTATAATGTGATATTTTACACATTCTATTAAATACAACTTGCTATCAAAGTGCAAAGACCACACAGGAATTCGATTTTCTGCCCATTTTAAATCGTTCTCAGAAAATTTCCCGCAAAATTCCCAGGGTAAAAAGTAGCGCAGATTTTAATTCTAAGAATTTGCCGTCGAAACCGGTCCAGTAGTTTTTACGTGAATCCCAAACAAACAAAAAAATATTGCATCGGTTTTCTCTGTCTATACAGTTTATTCCATTTTTTTTCATAGCTTATATGTATAAGCATGTTTGTTTAGAATGTTATAATATTAAACTTCGTACCTCCATATTTTTTGAATTCCTAAAAGACTTTGTTTCAAGACACAAATACAAAATCACCATAATCGGTCCAGGTGTATAGGAGGATTCTAGAAACCGATGTTAACGCCACCTACCGGTTCTAACGATATAAAAAGTGTCCTATCTTTCAAGTTGGATCA
This sequence comes from Dendrolimus punctatus, assembly GCA_012273795.1. Lineage (NCBI taxonomy): Eukaryota > Metazoa > Arthropoda > Insecta > Lepidoptera > Lasiocampidae > Dendrolimus > Dendrolimus punctatus. The sequence continues at coordinate 17,415,177 of CM022544.1, forward strand.
AACTGCACACGGTGTGCAAATTTGATTAAAATCGGTTCAGTAGTTTTGGAGTTTATTGGCAACATCATCGTGACACAAGATTTTTATATATATAAGATAGAAGATATTTAATTTTACTATTACTATTACTAGGACCCGGATCTTACGTATATCTAACCGAACTGTTCAGTTGCCTTACTCACTTAAAATTTCAAATTATATATAACAAAAAGTGATTGTATTGATTTGGCATATCTCGAACCAGTGATCAGCTGTGCGTATCCATGATCCAACATTACGCATACGTTCATTTTATAACATTATATAATATAATTTTCCTTTTTCTACCAAAATTACAAAAGTATTTTAAAAATCACCACCTCTAAACTTGAACTAAAACCCAAAAACCCGCACCCCGTTATAGATTAACCTTTCAACGAACAAGGTGAAGCGTCGTTCACTATTAAGGGTACAATAGCCCCAATTCCTTTCAAGTGCGACCTATTGTGAACGAAATTATCAGCACTTTCTATTTAATATGTAATGTGTTTCCTCATAACTTTAGTATTACAATGTTTTGAATCATTACAACTAAGTTCTGATGTAGTTTTGTTTGAACATGCGAATTATATTTTTCAAAACAACAAGGTTTAATCATTCAACCAACAAGGTGCAACATCATTCACATTAGGGTTACAATTTTTTTTTGTTGAGGCGAGGGAAAATGCCTAACCGATTTACGCACTCTCTGGGCCGTTACTAGGAAACGGCACGCATCCATCGGGGGCAAAAACGCTAGCAATAGTATGCTTTGTTTGCGCTCCGTCCGCGTTGGATGGCACAGAGGAGTGTGGAAGACTCAGAGCGATGCCGCACGGGCGAGCAACCTCAATACCCACTAAAAACCCCCTCCTCCCTGTCGACCCTGCGCTTTTGTTTGTGATGGAAAGACTGAGATATAGAACATAGTTACGCAACAGTCGATCCAGCGCAATAAAGTGCCTGAGGTGTGCCCTGGGAGAACACACCCCACTTCGAGACGGGGGCAGATGAATCCCTTGCTTTACCTAGTAGCTAAGGGCCCCCTCGTTCCGGAACCTAACTCAGGGAGGGAAGTAATGCGCGTACCTGCCTCTCCGGGTGCCAGCTGAAGGCCGGCGACCTCGAGAAGAGACCGTAGTACGCGCCGAAGGACTTCGCTCCCTATCCCTTTCTGCGGCCTCTTTGAGAGACATTACTGCCTCGCAAAAAGTAACCGCAGCATCCCAGCGGTCGTCGCTCTGCAACATGGCCGTTACCAAGTCGCCGAGCGATCCGACGGCTCCAACGTGCGTCTCGAGCTCGAAACGCTGCAGCGTCCATGCAGCGCACTCGACAAGCGTATGAAACGCCGTATCGGGTGCACTATAGGGTTACAATGCTTCAATCTCTTTCAAGTGCGACCTATTGTAAACAAGATTATCAGCACTTTCTATTTCATATGTAATGAATGTCCATATACGGTTGATATTGTAATGTTTTGAATTACTACGACTTGAAGGGTTGCAGGCGGCGTGAGGCGTTGCAGGAATAAATAACCCGTTGATTTGCAAAATATGTAATTTGATATAAAATACTTACATAGCCGAAAGTAATAATATCAAATATATAGATTTAAAGGGTTAAAAATAAATATATTTTAGTGAGACTTTTCTCTGTATCTTGACATGACATCACCATTGTCAATCCTTAACTCTAAATCTCGCCAAGCAGTGGGGGAAAAGGTTTGTTTCTCCACAGACTAATTTTAATATTGTTTTATTAAAAAATGCACATTTGACTTTTCAAAATAAAAAGTTTAATCTTTCAGCCAACAAGGTGAAGCATCATTCACTACAGGGTCACAATGCTTCAATCCCTTTCAAGTGCGACCTATTGTAAACAAAATTATACACACTTTCTGTTTAATATGTAATGTATTTTCTCATCACGTTAAAAATTAAGTTTTATTTGACTAAGGGCCGCTTTAAATAAAATTAGTTAATCATATTAAACTGCCTATAATATACGTTTTGACACAAAACGTATTGACAGTTCTTTAAACATATTCAGCGGCAAATTTTGCGATGTGCAAGACGCCAATTGTATTTACGGATGTTAAATACGTTTTGTGTTTCTTAAATAAATCTAAGCAACCTTATGCAAGCGGCCCTAAATCCTTAATCTGAGGTATAAGTTGTAAAAAAATCCAAAATCAATAAAAACACCAGTAATTAAAAAACAGAACAAACGTATTCAATAACAATATAAGTTTTGTTTTATTCCAGGAGTTCAGGAGACAGGCAGACAGCCCACTACATGGAAAGCGATTAGCATCGCCTATGGACATTTGCAACACCAAAGGTGCTACAAATGCGCTGGTGCTCTCTTAAGGAAGACTGGAACCTGGTCACTAATGCCGGAACAAAACTCAAGGGTGTTATGGAGGCATACTCTAGACCAGGCATAGTAGCCATCCACCTGGGCAAATAAGCTACCACCTGGCTGGCTGGGTTGTTTTGTTAACTCTTACAACAGCCCGGCCGCGGAAATTGTATTCTTTCTCCGTGCCTGCAAGGATAAAAAGTTAGGTAAACATATCAAGTCCGAGTAGCATTATGGCTAGCGCATACGTCCCAGACTTAAAGGGCGCGGGTTCGAATCGTTTCCTGGAATATATCGCTCTAAATCAATAAGACCACCCTTTGTTCCTGGCTTGACATAAAATGTCTGTAAATCCCTACTAATATTATAAATGTGTATGTAAATTTGTTTGTTACGCTTTCACGCGAAATCTTCTCAACCGATTATCATGAAACTTTGTACACATATTCTTGGAGGTATTAGAAGTAACTTTATTAGAAAAAAAATTCCACCCGGATAAAGTCGCGAGCAGAAGCTAGTTTACTATATGTGTATGTGGTGAAGAGTAAAGAATTTTCATCTATATAAATGCATATAAATCAATGACATACAAAAAACATTCCTAGTCTTCTATTTACACTCTATAAATATAAAGAACGAGAGAAGAAGAAAAAAGAACCTATTGGAACAAAAAACTAACAATGTTTTCCTCCAATAGGTCCATTTGAAAGGTGACGATAATTTAAAATGTAGTCTGTGTTCCAATAAGCACAGAGAGCTCCGACAAAGTACTTTCCAAGAAATTCATTCTGTAAGAATCCTAACTAAATTATTTCAAAAGCTCGTGAACTTAAAGCCCTTCAAAACCCTTTTAGTGTAAACACTTCAGCTTTTCAGATGCAATGCGTTTATTTTAATAGTAAGAAATCGTTTTGTAAATATTTCTGTTATGTTAGAAGAAATGATTCGATATTACTTTGATGAATAAATATTTAAGTAATCGTAATAGCATGAAAGAAGAATTGAGGATTGATACGTAGTTTTTAACACATCGTTCACACGGAGCGAAGTTTTATCGAAGTGGATTTTACCGTTGTGGCCTTCCGCCACATAAAATGATCACAGCATCTTATCAGCGTGTCGTGGCTACAAGCGGCGACGCAGATGCGCAAGGTCAGGACGCCGCCGGGTGCGCCTGCGCGATGCGACGGGTATCGCCCGTGGATACCCGCAATATATTGTTACGAGCTACAGGACTCGAATTAAAATGTCGTTGGAATTAATATAGAATTTATTAGAACTATACAAACACGTATAACACCAGGTACAAAAATATAACTGGTCACAACCAGTACGAACTGCACTATCCAATAACACGCGCAAAGTCGTCACTATATCGCTTATCGAATGTACTACACACATCTTGTTCGTATCATAATCGTCGCTTGACTGTCCCACCCCTCCGTTCAGGATTCCTTTTATCCTGTATAAATACAATATTCTCGACGTATAACAATAATTCGAAAGAATGAGTTCGACACACCTGTCTAATGAGTGCCATAAAAATTACAATACACAATTAGACTGTTTTCTTAATTACAAATTGTAAGCACAAAGTAAACAAAATAAGTCCAAATGCGGGGGTAATAAACTGTTGTTTATGGCAGGCAGATGTGCATTTATTTATTCGGCATGTAACAATATTATGATCGTGCATTTATTATAATATAATATAATAAATTAACATAACAGCTTGATATTCGCTAATAAAATGTCAAGTCCTTATTTGGAAGTGTGATTTGGTATAGGAAGGCTACGCTGCCAACGCCGCACCACCCATCCACTCTGCGCCGTATGAGACAGAACCGAATGCTCTGTTCACATGGCATTCGGTTTTGTACAGGAAATCGTTCAGTCTCTTACTACCATTTGAACGTATCCCATCCCACCACCGCGTGCGCGCCCACCAAACTACTTACCGCATATTTCTGACGCCCATAGCTCGCGCGATTAGCAGCTAGGCGTCAGACGGATCGTGGGATATAGGAGCGGCTTTGGAGACTGGACGGACGCACTCTTACACCACTCTCGACTCTCTCGCGCACTTACTTATTCGTAAAAGCATCAATACGTGATTTTTCTATACATAATTTAATTGCAAATAACGTTAATAATAATCATACAGTCCAATCTATATCGAGTTTCATCATAAAAGAAGCAACTACGCCACCAATAATTATTGTACACCGAATCGATATATTATTATAACAAATTTCAAGTCTTCCCTAAGCATTTACAAAAGCAGGTATATTCAAATTTGAAGTTTGGAAGCGTTGAGAAGTTGTATGTATCAATGATTCACAAAGAAGCTGCTACGGAATTTTGTTTGATTACTTTGTCTTTGAGAACGGAGAATAAATGAGATATCTCCAGTTTAGGTGAAGTTTTAATTGATTGTAAACTTGAATTGTTAAAGGTTTTCCGAACCGATCTTCTTGTTTTGTTCGAAATCAGATTTACATTTCCAGGAATGTAAAAGTTCATAGTAAGAATACATTGAACACAATGAGTATAATTATACCGAGTGTCTGTGTGTGGGATGGTGTTTGTGTGTGAAATTTGGATGAAATGTTTAGTACTTAATGCCATTATTCTCACAAAAATAATAATATTCTTTTAAAGCAGCTGCTTGCCTTAGCCAGCCGGCATGGAGTACAAATCGCTAGATCTAAGATTCAAGCTCCAGGAATGGAAGTGATAAATGGCTTAATGTCAGAAGTAGCTTTAGTGAAACCGCAACTCACCTCTCTACACCCTTTAGCAACTCACACCCATTGTGCCTCTGTCTTCTGTGGCATTTTTGGGGACATTTCAGGTAGTGGCGAGTCACCTTCTGCCCATTTTTCCATGATCCCCAATTATTGCGACGGGCAGACGCCTTAGTCCTCGTATTCCCAGACCCCTAGTATCACTAGTATCACACTAGCATTTCACCCCTAGAGCCCTGTACTTTTTGATCTTATTTCCCACAAGTGTAGGACACACTGACCGGGATTTGTCTTTGAGTGCATTATTATATAGTGTAGACAGGGATAATTACACATTTACATTAAATTTGTCAAGGGCCCTCTATTTGTTGGCGTACCCATGGCCCCATGCAAGCTCTCCAAAAGACCGCGGCATTGAGTGAGAGTTGTACTCGGGACATTTAGATGACCATTGGCACCACTTTACCACCGGTCGTCTATTCATCCTCGGGTGAATGAATTTTCCCCTAACGTAGGGTGGTTGACAGATCCTCGCTAACGTCTGGTAGGCCATGGGTTTGCCCTTTGCTGCGCAGACGGTACAGTGGGGGTTGCGGGCTGTGCGGTCCGGCTGCTTGTGTCCGCTTTTACCGAAGCAGAGAAACAGATTTGGGTGCCATGACCGACGTTCTAACAACGGCGACTACGTATCGATCAGCTTCCTTCGCCGAGCTAAAGCGTACCAGAAGGAAGCCCCGCTCAAGACCAGCTTATAACCTATTCCCAGTCTTTCCACTTAATGCAACACTTATATTATTCTTTATGTATATGATTAAGGGTCAATCAATCAACCAGATAGTAGTTATTCCATCAGTTTTAAATATTATTATGTTTTAACCTGTGCGCCTGCTCAACGCATACAGCAAAGACCAATGACGACGTGTATATATGTGACGTACAAAAAGTCAAAAAATTATCCACACACCATCTACTAGATAGTGGGCACCGCGCTGACGTATGAAGTTATGTTATCTATAAGCAACATCTCTAGAAAGCGTCACCAAACACCGATATCCATTATCTGTATTTATATAGCATCACGTTCAAGTATTTAACTGTGTTAAATTATACATCAATAAATTGGTAACGCAACACAACACTTAACAAATTTAAATTTGAATAGGACCAATTATAATATTTGAATTTTGACAATCATAACGAGAAATAGAAGTTAAGGCATAGGAAACTTCATGACTTGTTATCAAAGTTTAATGATTCGCACTTGTTAATGCCGTTTGGATTTGAAACGTAGATTATGAATTAATCATCTCTGAGATGCGGAAAGACGACCGTTTCTATCGTGCAACAAGTTCCTTGTCGATAACGTGAACGCGGTTTTGTAATACAAGTTCTTTTCAGGTATTACTTAAAATCTTTTGAACGAAAATTTTTTGTTTTATTTAATTAAAAAAATAAAAGTATGTTATAACTGCATTGGGCATTTATTTATTTTCAACTGCAGCTATTCTATTTAGACAAAAATGGACCCATTCTGTACCTCATGTACAGTCTGTACATTAAAGCTATTAAAAAAAAACCATAACTATATAAACGATGAAGAATACGATGCATTTTTTTAGACTTCTTCTGTTTGTTTGGAATTCACGTAAAAACTACTGGGCCGATATTAATGCAGTTTTCGGTGATTGGCAGCAAATTTTGACACTCAAAACCTGCGCTACATTTTACCCTGGGAATCCTGCGGAAAATTTTCTGCAGACATTGTAAAATACACACACAAACATCAATTTTCTATGTCATTTTTTCATAAATCGATATCAAATATGTATATATAATATTTTTTATCCCGGGAATCCTGCAAACATGTTCGCAGGAGAGGTTTGTAGTTGTTAGGATGCATAAAAGTTTTCATTAAAACGATGGTTTACATTCTTTTTTTTAATGCTGCGACACTTTGTGTCCCGAGAATCCGAGAATGAAGTCAAACGTATACGAATTCCCGGGCATATTCTAGTATATAAAATTGTTTGTTAGGACATATACAAAGTTTCGCATGTTATTTACCTATTAAGAATACAAATTCAAAGATAGTAAAATTAATATTATATTATAGATCACTACATTATATTTATTAAGTTATATTTTTATGTCACTTCTGTTTAATTTTATTATTGAAAAATCATTCATTGTATAATAAAGTCAAACAACTATAACCCTGATAGTTATGGTGGTTTGAATGTATATATAATATACAATACTTAATTAAAAACAAAAAAAAAACTTGTGTGCGCGTGTCAGTAGTAAAATTTCTTCAGGCGTTCAAAATATTTATTTAATTTGTTTGGGAAACATATTATAATTAATATTCTTAAATATAAAACACAAATGAATACATATATCAATGAAGTTTCCAATTTGTAAAGATAAACTTGGTCTCTTTCAGTTAGACGAATTGATAGTGGAGTAATGTCAGGTGGTAGATGCTTTAAACATGTGCATTTATAATTTAAGTGCTTTAAAAACTTATTTTGTAAATTAAATGTAATATATTAATAAATGATAATATAAAAATTAATCAGCAAAATTTAAAAACGAATAAAAAAAAAAAAAAAAAAAAAAAAAAAAAAAAAACTTATTTTGTATTGGCTCGATACTTTTAATGTAAATATGATATTGCGGATTCCAAATTGTTGACGCGTATTCCAATACACATCTAACATACGAATTATAAAGTAAAATATTACTTCTAAAGCCACTAAAAAGTAATTGTAGATCGATTTTCATTATTCATTATTTTACATTCAAAAGAGAATTAAAGAGGCGAGCATGGTGTTTTATTTTGATACTTACACGAAGTTAATATTAATAAGTATCAAAACTTCAAAAGTAGCTTCTTTGGGCGCCTCAATTATAAATGGTAATCTTTAGCGAATAGGAGGCCATACTGTTTTCTCTTTTTGAAGATTTATGGCTTTGTCTCCTGTTGTCGGATGTTTCGAATTCAATTTCGCATTTTCATTAATCAAGTCACATTTTGTTGAAAATATAACTGCCAAATTCAGAGAGCTCAAAGGATAATTACCTTAATTTGTTGTTAGATTTATTTCTGTCACCGTTTTTTTATGTTCACCAACTTTAAAAAAGAATAAGTTCTCAATTCGAATACATCTTTTTTGTATGTTTGTTCTGCGATTTTTCCGTCAATTGTGAACCGATTTTTTTTGTTCGTAAGTGTGGTCCCATTGTTACCAAGTCAGGATCTGATGAGTGGCTCCTAGACAAATTGAGAGAAACCCTAATTGTAGCGCGCCAAGCGACTACACTCTTCGAAAAACAAAACTTATATCGGCCTGTCGGTAGTACAATTTCTGAAAGAAGTATCTAACGTTAAAGGCGGTTGGACGGTGCTGCTAGCGTCAGACGGACGGCATAGCGATGGTCATTGGCTATTTGTAAATGCCAGTGACCATGGTAGCGTAATGGTTAGTGTACGCGTTGCAATTCAAAGGGGGCGGGTTCGATTCGACCGGAACACATGCACCGCATAGGGAATTTTATGACCTAATATGCATATTGTTACAATGACCACGTGTTAATTACGGTGAAGGAAAACATCGTGATACAACCTGCAATTGAGATAAGCGATCTGTCAAATCTGCCAAGTCGCCGTGAACTAGCATGTCGAGAATACTGTCCTGTCCACCAGGCTGTGGGTTGTTTGGTCGCTCTTAAAACAAGCCGCCCGGCCGCAGAAATTGTATTCTTTCTCCGTTCCTGAACGGATAAAAGAAAAAATGTAAACAAAGAAGCTATCACATATCCTAAATTCCGCGAGAAATGAAAAAACAATCTTTAATATAATATATTTCCTTCAGACGTCATATTAAAATCATGGCAGCAAAAGATTTTCGTCTAACGTTGTTAAGTTAAAACATTCAACGGAGCTCTATGTCAATTTTCATATAACAAAAGAGACAATTTAAAAAGATCACCTCTCAATGTTGCCAGACATCAGACATACTCGGGAATTTTGGAATTGATATATTCTAAAAATCTAGTAATTCAATATTGGATATCAGCATATTGTCTTTGACTTTATGTAGATTTTTTTTGCTATTGTTGTAACAGTGTGCTGTTATTAAGGACTGCATTTTTTGTTTTATTTTTTATTGCCTAAGCACAGCACACATGCTGACGACCCATCTGTCATGGAAAGTAGTTACCGTCGCCTATGGGCATTAGCAACATCAGAGGTGCTGCCAGCCTTAAATGAGAAACTGGAACCTAGCCACTAATGCCGGAACACCACTCAAAGTTGGCATACTCTAGACGAGGGGTGGTAGCCATCCAGTCAAGCAAATGCCCTCAGTCACTTGGCTGTGGATTATATTGTCGCCTCTTACTACAAGCACTTCGGCTGCAGAAAATGTATTCTTTCTCCGTTCTTCCACGGTATGCATCTTAAAGAAGCATGTACCGCTTATGCATCTTTTGTCCTTATTTAAATAGTGTTAAAATTTTACTTTATACATTTATAAGTTGTAGTTATTACTTGTAATTAAAAACATTAGCAGGTCAGGTAAATATGCATGTAGGTAGTAGACATTAAAACTGTAATAAAGTTCATGTTTTGTGTTCGGAATACAGATATCGAGCGCCGGCTTTCGATTGTTACGCGATACAGACGAGTGCTCTTTTTTTAACGCGTCGAAAAGCGGGTACACCGATGATATGACTTGTAGACGCACGGTGATAGCTCTCGCGTGATATTATTTCATATTTAATTATTTGTGAGAACATTGAATAAATACCAGTGAGTGGAACATTATAATAGTTTATATATACAGCGAACAAGTGGTTGTGACGAGATAGGACGAGGCGCGGGTGTATTTGGACATTTATCTAACCCCCGTAGTGTTTCCCTTGTAGTAGTTTGGTAGGATATTTTATATATTTCCTCTCAAGGGGCGCCCCTCCCTTAAAATACTGACAAGTTATTGTTCACCCTTGTTCCTGTTCCCGCCACCGTCGACTGGGGTACCACGTAAGTACCTAGTATATAAGTACCAAGAATTACCTTTTGGGTTTGTGCCGTTGGGTTACCGATCCCGCCGTGTACGGTACATTTTGACTTTACCGTAACACCCCCTCTGGTGTTACGATGAATTAGTTATCATGGTCGAATTTCGATCACAAGTTAATAATAAAAAGAAATAAATAATTGGAATTTGAAATCTCGAATCTGGCAACACAGCACCGCTGTGACAGGGTTAATGCGTCAGCGGGGCGTATTTCGTCGTGACGGGACGCCCGGGTGTCATCTCCGAGGACGTTGTACATATAACCATCCACACTCATTGCCCCCATTCTCGAAGCGACAAGAATATTGGAGTTTTATTGTTCACATCCCACGGTCACTACTGTTACAACTTTGCTGGGAATTGTTACTTTCATTTATTTATATCTCCACTGAAATTAAGTTAAATGTCAAAATTCAAACTATCTCTACGTGTTACGGAACTTTAGCTATGTCAATTCTTAAGGGGTATTTGTGGTATGTTAAAACTATAACCATAGACATGTTTGACCGCAGATTAGGAAGTCCTATTACAATTTTAGCCGCGTAGAAAGGGAGACAGGATACAATTTTCTGCGACTGTGCGGCATGTCGTAAGAGGCGACAAAACAACCCACAGCTAGGTTGTAGGGTGTTTCTCGGTCTGGATGACTACGACCGCTGGTCTAAAGTATGGCGTCATAACAACCTTGTGTTGTGTTCCGGTATTAGTGACCAAGGTTCCAATCTTCCTAAGAAAGCAGCAGCGCATTTGTAGCAATTTGGTCTTGAAAATATCCATAGGCGTGGTAACCGCTTTCCATCAGGTGGACCGTCTGCCTATCTCTTGAACTCATTTCTGCACGGATAATAATAGATGGAAATTTACTTTTATATTTACGTCGTGATAGCGTAAAGGCTAGCGCACGTGCATCCAAGTCAAAGGGCGCGGGTTCGAATCTGGCCGAAACGCATGCACCACTTAAACAGTTTTCTGAGGTAGCCGATGTATCAAACCTGCCAAGCTACCTTGGCAGGTATACTGTCCATTTCTCCAAAGGAAAGCCCGAGTCCAGCAGTGGGAAATTTATGGGCTGTTAAAAATGTTTTCGTCTGAATGCATTAAACAGTTAAACATAGTTTTCTGTGGAACAGTGTTCTGTGACTTAGTTTGAAAAGGTGACATGTGCTAGTGTAGGCTTAAGTGAAACAATTTGACAACTGAAAATATCTATTTTTAATGCATGCTGTGCTCATCAAGGAGGCCATTCAGCCACCGTATTCCCTGTCTTCTAAATTTCTTTAAAAGTACGTAAAGCTGACTTGGCCAGCTTGTGAACCAAACAAAAAAAAATCTGTTATGCCGGTTGTCGTGAAACGAACCGCTGTATAACCAGCTTTTTACGAGATTTTCTTTTCATGAAATTGTACATTTTCTATTTTATATCTGATTTTAAATATTATCTAAGTTAATTAAGTCATGTAAACAATTAAATTCTACAGGTCATTCCAAAAATCTTGTGTGTGAAGTAGCAATTTTATCCGTGCAGGAACGGAAAAGAATACAATTTCCTGCGCGGGGTCTGTGTAAGAGCGACAAAAACCACAGCCAGTGGTAAGGCATTTGCCGACGGGATGGCTACCCCCTGTCTAAAGTATGTCGCCATAACAACCTTGAGTTGTGTTCGGGTATTAGTCACCAGGTTCCTGTCTCCCTTAAGTGCATTTGTAACATCAAAGTGTTGCAAATGTCCATAGGCGATGGTAACCGCTTTCCATCAAGTGAGCCGTGTGTCTGTCTGCTGAACTCCTGCAATAAAAAAGCTATACTAACTTCTAAGGAAACAATGCAATAATGAATTATTATCATCAAAATAATCATTTATTTCAGTTTAAAGATTAACCGGCTTTAATTTATAAATGCCTTGAAATAAATTGGATACTTACATTGTATGAAATGAATGGTACGTTAGCCACATTTCGAGAGAATTCAATTGTTTGTGGTCTACCGTAAAGCCACAAATAATCAGCATCGAGGGTTAAGGGTGATGGTTTCCTGAATTGGTTTATATATCAAATTAATGCTTGGCATTGTTCGGTATTTGTATTTTTGGTAAGACCTCAAGACAGACAGACTCTTGGTGGACGTTTAATATATTGTTACGAGTGCGGGACTCGAATTACGTGCGACTCGAATGCCGTTGGAATTACTATAGAATTGATTTGAATACTATATAAACACGTATAACACAGGTACAATTATATGGACAGAACCAGTATAACTGCACGATCCAATAACACGCACAGAGTCCCCCACTAAATAGTTTATCGAATGTACATGTCTTGTTTGTATCGTAATCGTCGCTTGACTGCCTCACCCCTCCGTTCGGGCACTGTTTTATTCTAAACTATTCAATACAACAATCGACCGCGTGGACTGAATTTTCCAAGAAACATAATCTGCACACCTCCGGCCATAAACGAATACAGTAACAATAGCATGTTATTCTTATTACAATTTTTAAACACAAAGTAAACAAAAGAAGTCCAAATGCTGGAAAGGTAATAAACTGCAGGTGTACATTCACTTTGTCGGCGTGTAACAATATCAAGCTGATCGATGTTCGTCTACTAATCATTTAAGCATAAAAATTAATTACGAGTAAAAGTATTAGGTATATTACCACTTCAAAGCTTTTTTTCCAGTTGGTTAAAGACCTATACATAATCGCCGCGGGACAATCGTGCATGTTTATACTTATCACACACTGCAGGAGCGAAACTATCATAGCTACGTCCGTGATCAAGTATTTTGATAATTTTGTAAACTCGTATACAACCTGTATCTCGCCATTGCTGGTGAGATAAATAAAAAGTAGAAATGTATTTGAATTTTGACGTTTATGTTTGGAACGTTAGAAAAATGCTTTCAATTTTTGTCTGTGAAAATGGAAAAAAATACCGAAAATATTATAATATTGTTGAATTGAAAACTCCGAAATGTCCTTCAAGTATCTCAAAGGAAACGGCACCTTGTTACCTACGAGTTTTTTCTCCAATTTTGTTAATTCTTATGTAAGCAATATTGAATTATACAATTCAGGACTGGCATTTACTGCAAGTTCTTCTTCTTCAAAATAGGAAAAGAATACAAGTAGTTGGAAAATATGTTCAAACTGTGCTAATACGGCTCTTAGGCTGGTGTGTACCGACATTTAATCTGGTTAAAATAAAATAATCAATGTTTAGCCAAGCCATTTTAACCATGGGTTAAAATCTCGATGCACACCATACTTAGTATTGAAATCTTAGTGAAAGATACCTAAAGCATTAATGGAGTAGTTCATCAATATTTGCGTACTCTCAGGCGACACTCTGAATAGAAGCATACATTATATTTACGATTTATTTTTGTATTTTTAGATACCTAAAACCATTAATAAATTCTTATAGTAGCTGAGAAAATGAAAATAAAGAGAAGATTTAAATCTAGAAATTTTTTTAATTATTGGGAATAGTTTTCCAAAAACGGGCTTAAAGTATAGGCGTGGTACGATTGATTTGCCAAATTTGCTGGTGATCATGATAATCCATTGAGATGCAGCCCTAAAGTAATTATTTATTAAAGCAATCAAACAAATTTCAGCTGTAGTATATATTTCTCGCATGGGTATGAAGGTATGCTGCAAGTCTTATATGGATCTGTCTTTTGTGTCTGGCCTGTTGTACCACACATTACAGGCGTTAAGGGTAAGCGACGTTCTCTAACAATACCCTTCAGAGAAGGGTACCTGCCCCTTTGTTAATTTATAATTACTATGTATATAGGACGCTTGAGTTCATTTCGTGTTTTGAAATGTTTCAACAAGTATTTTGGGTGTGGTGAGTGTTAAATGGAATTTGTAGATATGCTTTGCGATTGAAGGGATTACATATTTATTTGATCTAATAATACTACATATTAAATTTTAGTTTATTAATACAGAACTAAAATGTAGCAATTAAGAAATTAAATTACTATATGAACCTGGTAGATTTTCATTATTTTAGTTTAGAAATGAGTTTCTATATACAAGATTTATCGTTCAAAATTTACAAGCAACTTTAGTTTATAATTTGTAATTTTTCTTTCCTCTTGCTTATGCCATGCATTTCATGAAGCCACGGCAAGGAACAGAAAGAAGTAAGCAATTTGGGTTCACCATTTCTCGTATAGTATATAGTAGACTGCGACGTACTCACTGTGATCAAATTAAGGATATTTTGATGAAAGGTCATGTAAAAAGCACTTTGGATGAAGCAAAAAGTATTGGTCAAGATTGTAGCAGGAGATCCATCGTCTCTGCCTGTCCCAATGGGAAACGGACGTAATAATATATATGTTTGTAAGATTGTCATCAGAATAAGTAACATATTAGATCTTTATTCACTACAAAGCAAAAATGGTGATACCTTAACCAATATAGCTGTCGAAAATGAATGACAACAACAAAGAATTTTTTTCTAATAAATAAATCTCAAACAACGGGATAGCAGCCTGTTGACTCTAGCCGAGGAAAACATGTTTTTCTTCGCTGTAACATATTCTATAGGTCATTGAATTATGCTAACATGCTGTATCCGATACTCTTATAGAATTAGCTGCAAAGCCCGAGTGAACATTTACATCTTTATTGCATTAAATAGAGGGATGCTACAAGGAGCCTTGCTGGGCGCGGTATAACCTACATACACAAATACAAACTTGATACACCTAGACCAGTGCTTTTCAACCTTTTTGATTACGTGACCCCTTTACAGGTTGAAAAATTTTGGCGACCCTTTGGAAAAAGTTTGTAATTTAAATGGCTATTTTGATTATTACGTTTATGTTTTTCCCTATTTTGTTTCCTATATTCATTATTACGGCCTATATTCTGCAAAAAGCTACTGAGCTTAGAAAGTACCTAAGTATGAGGTACAAACTTAAATTGCCTTTTGCCTTTTGCCGGCGACCCCACGAGCAAGGCTCTGCGACCCCCTCTAGGGGTCGCGACCCACAGGTTGAATAACACTGACCTAGACTATTGATATTTCGATAAGTTGCGACATATTATGTAATTTCTGTGTAATCAACATAAACTTTAAATTAATCATTATATTTAAACAATAAACCCATCATTTGTACGTGACACTGAATTTAAGCAAGTGGATTGAATAACGAAGGAATGGTTTTTGGGGCAACGATTGAAAAATGCATTATAACAAGACGAGGTACCGGTCTCGTGATCAACTCTTAAGATACCAATGTTTACTTAATATTGATTTTAAGTTCGATATTGGTTCAACTAGTTGCGCGGTGTGATACCCCTGTTAATATCCTGTTCAATCCCTGTACTCCCTCCCTCCCCCTTATTTAAAGGATCTTTTTAGTTTCGTCTATCAATCTCATTCCCACGTCAGGCTTGAAAATCATACAAGCTTCATCCACTTGATCACTGACCATATTACATACTATTTGTCCATGCAATAAAATTTGTTGCAGTATATAGTATTCTATTATTGTTTCGCATGTAAGTCAGAAATATAATTATGTAATTTATATTATTATAATTAATTTAATTATGTATATTTATATTAGTTTATTATTGTTTTTTATTTTTATTTTTTATTACGATTCATTTAGTTTAATTGAGTTAAACCACCAAATATTATCTAAAAAATTGTAATGTCTGTAAGAGATCGCTATAAGCTATAAGCGATAAGGCCGTCCATTGTTCTAATGGAAATGTATTTAAGTATATTAAATGTTATAATGAAGTTTAAGTTATAATGAACAATAAAGAATTTTATAAATGTGAAAGTAACTCTATCTGTCTGTTTGTCTGAAAAACTATGGGACCGATTTGGCTGAAATTTGGTATGTAAATTTAATACCGAGAGTGGACGAGGGATACTGTTCATACCGGATTATGGTATAAATTTATTTAAAGGTTCTCCCAGAAAATAGGTTAGGTTTTTTAATTCTGGCTTGTCATTTTCGTTATTTTGTTTATTTTGGCCGATTTGGAAGTTTTGTAACAAAAAAAAACAAGAATTGAATTAGGTACCATAAACAAATCTTCCATTTCCGATACTTTTTTGACAGAATGTTTATGCATATCGATTACACCAGTGACCAATCATTATAGTCATCATCATCATCCGAGCGTTAAATCCCGGTTGCGTTCGGAGCGTTCACTCCGACGCCCAGGGTCCGCTTTCCTGCTTTTTCTACTCCACTTCGCGCGGTCTTCGGCATCCCCCGTTTTGAGACCATTGGCACGCATGTCATCCTTCACGACGTCAAGCCAACATTTCTTGGGCCTTCCCCTTCGTCCGGGACCTGGCGGAGGTGGCATGGCTAGACATTTGTTCCCCACATAATTAGCCGGTCTCCGTAAAACGTGGCCGTACCAACGTAAGCGACACTCCTGCAATTTGTCTGCTATGTCACGGACATGAAGACTGCCACGGATGCGGGAGTTTCTGACACGGTCTTTCCGCGTCACTCCACACATCCAACGCAGCATTTTCATCTCCGTGACACGCAGTTCTTGCTTGTGTCGCTCAAGTACAGGCCACGCTTCACTGCCATACAAAAGGACAGGTCTAATGATAGATTTATAGACCTGCCCTTTTAATTTGACCGGCATTTTGGGGTCACAAATGACACCTGTCACCTCACGCCACTTGGCCCAAGCTGCAGTAATACGGGCCTTGACGTCGAGGTCGATATCTCCGGACGCACTAAGGACAGATCCCAAGTACTTAAACTGATCCGTGCGCTCGACCGTATCTTCGCCTATGCGCACGGATGTGGGATCTGTGGTATTGCAGGCCAAGTACTCAGTCTTCGCCACATTGAGTTTCAGACCGCCGTTCTCTAGCGACCCCTTCCACGCATTTACGCGTCGCACCAGGCGCCCCCTGTCCGAATCTGCCAGCGCGATATCATCAGCATACATGAGCAACCATGGAGGTTGCTCATGCGCATCTCTGATGCTGTTCGAGACTTCGTCTAATATCACGCTGAACAGAAACGGGCTAAGGACCGATCCCTGGTGCACGCCTACGGTAATGGGGAAGGGTGTAGTGTCGCCAACAGCGGTCCGAACTAGGGAATCGGAATCACGGTACATATCCCGGATAATGTCAATATAGGTTTCTGGTACCCCTTTGGACCTCAGTGCCCACCAGATCACCACGCGAGGAACACAGTCGAAGGCCTTCTGCAGATCCAAGAACAGGAAATGCAGAGGCGTATTCTTCGTCCTGTATTTCTCCATGATGATCCTTAGGGCAAAAACAGGGTCCATGGTACCATGCCCGGGGCGAAACCCATATTGACATCCCGAGACAGTGCACTCTTGCCGGATCCGAGAGTCGATTATGCGCTCAAAGAGCTTCATGGTGTGGGACATTACCTTTATTCCGCGGTAGTTTTCGCACTCCTGCACCGATCCCTTACCTTTGAAGACTGGGGTGATAACACTCAGTCTCCATTGGCTCGGGATGTTTCCGGTGAGGAGTATGCGGTTAAAAAGGTTTGTTAAAATGCCCACACCACGAGGACCCATCGCCTTCCAGGCTTCGATGGGGACTCCATCGGCTCCAACAGCTTTCCGATTCCTCATGCGGCGAAGAGCCCTATGGACTTCTTCAGGCGTTATCGGTGGCACTAGTCCTTGATTCGGAGGGAGGTTCGGTGGCTGCACCTCTTTGTGTTGCTTATTCAGCAACTCGTGGAAGTACGAGCGCCATCTCTCCTTCACCGCGAGGTCCTCGCATAACAGGTTACCGCCAGGATCCTTAACACAGCGGCACTTGGAAATGTCCTGTGCCGCTTTGATCCTGGAACGTGCCAACTTATAAATGAGCTTCTGCCCCTCAGACGATTCCAACTTATCGTACATCGATCGAAAGTGGTCTCGTCTGGCTCTGGCTACAGCTCTTTTAGTGGCACGTTTTGCGGCCCTGTATGCGTCGCGATCTTCGGGAGATTTGGACGCTTGCCACTTTTTGAAAAAGGTTTTCTTCACCCTAACCTCCCTCTGGACTGTGTCGTTCCACCACCAAGTCTCCTTGTCACACTTGCGTCCACCCTTAGACACACCCAGCACTGCCTTTGCCGCTTTAGTGATGGCTGCCTGGATCTTGTCCCAGTGGCTCTGGACTAATTCGCTATCAGCTCCGACACACACCTCTACGGATGCTGAAGCGAACTCCTGGGATTTGCCTTCGTCAAGCAGCCACCATCTAATTTGGCGTCGACAGTGCTCAACGGGTTTGTCTTTGGGTTTTACGCAGAGATCCATGACAAGGAGACGGTGTTGTGCCGTGAGACTCTCTCCGGGTATGACCTTGCAGTTGGCTACTTTGCCGATGTGGTGTCTCCTGGTGAGTAGGTAGTCGATCTGGGTAGCATGCCTCCCGCTCTTGTAGGTGATTAAGTGTTCGGATTTCTTTTTGAAATACGTGTTCACGATGGCAAGATCGGCAGCCGCACACAATCGGAGGATGTCCTCCCCTTCTGCGTTGCGGCTTCCGTATCCGAAGCCACCGTGAACACGTTCAAATTCCTCCCACTTCTCACCCACATGACCGTTCAGATCACCACCCAAAACGACCCCCTGTGATAACGGGATGCCACGCAGCACATCCCCAATTTGATCCCAAAACCTCATTCTGTCAGTGTCGCTACAACCAGCCTGTGGCGCGTAGGCACTTATCAAATGGGTCACAACCCCTTCGATAAGAACCGACACGACCATAAGCCGGTCGCTGAAGCGTTTCACCTCCAGAATATTGTTTTGGAACTCCTCGGAGAGCACTACAGCAACCCCGTTCTCCCCACCAGGAGCACCCGTATAGATCAGCTTGTAGCCATTCCCAATGAACCGGGATCTGCAGCCTTTCCACCGAGTCTCCTGCAAGAACGCCACGGCCACCCTCCGCCTGGTGAGTACTTCAGCCAACTCCCTTGCACGTCCGGTCAGCGTGCCAATATTCCACGTCGCGAAGCGGAGTTTCCTAATTTGAGTATGGACTCGCGTCGTTAGCCGTGCCCGCCCTTGACACGGTAGCCCTTGCCCACTTGTCGCAGGTGTAAGGCGATGTGCCTGCGCGTGGTTTAACGGCGACGCCCTAACCATACCCAACGTTCTAGTAATACTAACCATAAAAGATGTGGCGAGTATTGGTTTTAAATATAGCGGCTGCCGCCCGACCTACACAACCCATCAAGGGAAACCAGGGATGGATAGTGCTATGTGGGAAGGAGTAAAGATGGAGGATACGAGGATGAGGAGAAGGGGGGACACCACTGTCACGGAACAAAGGGAAAGTAACAGCGGCCGCGTCGAGGACCTCGGGCTCGCGTACCCGTGTGCACTATAAAATACCGGACAGGCATTTTACAGGCGGCACCCTCTGAGGCATGACCAATCATTATAGTAAATGACCTAAACTAAGCTAACACAAACTTAACACCTCCTCCAGCTATATTGGTTTCCTTGGGTCAACAGAAGAGTGTAAACGTTTACTCAGGCTACGGAACTAATCAATGGCCTATTTACTGCTCTACATATATATCGTTTTAATAAACCACACAGAGCTCTATTTATCATGACCACATGTCTTGTTAACTAACACATAGAAGCCTCAAGCAACTAAAAGGCTAAAATGTATTTTGAGCAACGCATAAGCATTGCCATCCAATTCGGCAACGCTGTCTGCATTTTGGGAACGTTCACAATTGACAGTGATTTGGGGTGAGTTGAACTATTTATTATATTGTTACATAGCGACAAAGAAATACGCACACCTGGCTGTCGTAAAACGCAGTTTATTACCTTTCCTGCATTCGTAGTTCTTTTGTATACTTCGTGTTTAAAATTTGCAATTAAGAAAAACATCCCATTGTTATCGTACTTGTTTTATGGCCATCATTAGTGTCGAACTAATTCTTTTTGTTATTGGATTGCGACGAAGCTTGCCAGATGTGCGGATTAAATCAGCAACCCCGGCCCTTTGTCGGTATTATACAGTTTAGTATAAAACAATGGCCTTGCAGTCAAGCGACGACTACGATACGAGTGAGAAGTACATTCGATAAGCGAGTTAGTGACAGACTTTGCGCGTGTTATTGAATTGCATTACATTGGGACTTATTGCGTCTAGATATATTTATACCTACGTTATACGTGTTGGTATAGTTTTAATAAATTCTATAGTAATTCCAACGGCATTTTAATTCGAGTGCTGTAGCTCGTACCAATATGTATTTTCACTATAATTTTGCTCTAGAATGTAAATGTAATTTTTTAAAGTAATATAAAAGAATCATACATGAAGACTAAGGCCGGTTACAGTGCTCCACCGACCGTCAGTACGTACGTCAGTCGCGCTTATCATTTATATGAAAATTCATATATCCTTAGAGTGCTGGACTGACCGTACTGTTACGAGAAGCAGGACTCGAATTAAAATACCTTTGGAATTACTATAGAATTTATTAGAACCATACAAACACGCATATCACAGGAACAAATATAACTAAACACAACTAGTACAAACGTTATGCACGATTTAATAACACGCGCCAAAGTCCGTGATTAAATGTACTCAGGTCTTGCTCCGCCTGTGTTTATCGCTTGACTGCCTCATCTCTCAGTTGGGCCATTGTTTTATACTGCACCAATATAATATGTCTCGACACGACCGCATAACAATTTTTTCCAAGAATCACACCATTCTAATGCGGTAGGCATTAGACTGGTGTGATTCCTAATAAAGGATTACAATATACAATAGGCTATTTTTCTCATTACAAATTTCAAACACAAACTACACAAAAGAAGTCCAAATGCCTAAAAGGTAATAAACTGCAGGTGTGCATTCACTTTTGCCCGTATCTCTGTTACAGTGTACATATATTTAATAGTATTAAAATATCAAAATCATCCCTAACAAATTCATCATACCACAAAAATCTGACACATTAATTATACCAGCCTTAAATAATCTTAACAGGAATAAATTCTGGTCTAGACTATTATGAAATATGAAAATTCTCATTTTAGAGGCTTGTTCATGATTTGAATAATTAATTTACTATCAAAAGTTTTTAAACAAGCCGAGGGAAGGGCGACCTTAACAACTTTCAAAATTACTTAAAACCATCATCTCAATAATTTTTCCAGCTTTGTGTTAAACTTGTTGCCAGCATTTTTTTAGAGTCTGTAGCATATTTTTTTAATTAAAAATTCGCTAAATGTGTCTTGCAATTTTCGAGACCATGCTTCGATTAACTGTACGTTCATTATTTTCAGAGTTACCGATTGTCAAAGTCAAAAAGGACTTTTTTTGTATGATCGGCGGTAGCTCTCCACCAAATCATCATCTATATAATAATACGTGAAGCAAAAACTTTGCACCCCTTTTTACGACAATTGCACGGACGGTAGGTACACCGCTGACATAGAAAGAAGAGTAAATTTGGGGAATAGTGTGAATGGAGCGTTAGGTAAACTTCTAGGCGCTAAGAACCTCAGCCAGAAGGCCCAGCTTACCATACACAACGCGATTCTGGTACCTACGCTCACGTATGGAAGCGAGAGTTGGGTATGGAACAGAGAGCATGAAAGTAGAGTAAACGCGGTCGAGATGCGAGCACTGCGCAAAATCTGCGGAGTGACGCTCGCGGACCGCGTTCGTAATACCGAAGTAAGAAAGAGAGTTGGTCTGAAAGAGAGTATCGGGGTGAAGGTAAGGAAAGGAATGTGCCCCGGTGATTCGGGCATGTGGAAATAATGTTTGATGAAAGAATGACTAAACAGATATACAATGCAAAATTGGATGGATGCAGAAGTCGCGGAAGGCCACGACACACCTTCCATGATCAAATTGATCATGTGTTAGCAGAAGGTGATGTTAGGAGCCTTAAGAACAGACGAGCGTGCATGACAAGAGCTATGAATGTCAAAGAAGCAAGTGAGATGTGTAAGAATGGGCCTGTGTGGCGCTCTGTTGTTCGTGCCTACCCCGCAAGGGACCTGGCGTGAAGTTATGTGTGTATGTATGTATGCACGGACGAAGGAGTTTTGAATTTCGCACACTTACAGTTTACGAGTATATAGAGAAGAAGCTACGAATGCTTATATCTTTTTTTAAATTATTCAAAAAATACATTAAATCAATAAAAAAAACATTACTCACACTACCGTGTATTTGACACACACATATATACTCTTTTGTTTCTAGTTCAAGTCAAATGAACAGTGTAGCCTTGGCGAAATCTGTGATTATAGAAGTCTTTGACATTAATTATTATGGTCAAATTTCGAGCACAGGCGACCACTAGTACGGCCTTATTAAGCGAATCAAAATGAAAAGCATTTTTTTAAAGAGCATTACATTAACCAAACAATTGTTTGAGCACGGATCGTTTTTAAAACGAGCAAATGTTTGATAAACATTCCCACGGTTTTCTTAGGATTACTCTTGGAATCATTTATATTTAAAAAAATGGTTGGGTCCTTAAACAAGGCCCTTAAGCTACAATTTGGTTTTATTTTTACTGTATGGCCGTTTGAGTCACGGCCTGTTGAAAATCACTCAAAGATGACGATTAACGAAAGTGTGCTGCGATGCGCGATCTGCTCCGTTCGCTTATCGTATGCGATCGGATCTTTTCGAACACATCATACCATCATACGTTCGCAAGCGACGGCACAGAGCCGATGGTATACGTCGACGTCTTGTCGGACACGATCGACTGTCGTCGCTTCCGTTCGTATCCTGTCCGATCCGATGCGATGCGAGCCGTTTGGTACAAATCATCACATATATGAACTGTACAAATGTGTAATTTATTGTATGTATCTATTATATGTATATGTGTTGTAATTTTATGTTATAAATATTTGGAATTGTATTGAAATATTTGTTTTTATTACCAGAATAATATGATTATTTATTAGTAATATAATATATAGTTCGCCGTAACGTCGATCTCAGTTCAAGCGGAAGATCAGCGTTGGTGTAATAGATCGACATTACTTAATTAGGACTTAATATGTATATCTCCTGATACTTTATGGTTGTGTTCTCTTTTTTTATTATGCTTTGTTTATTACTTTTAATGTGTTGTGTATGTCCTAAAATATACCTGTTTTCTTTCTTTTTTCTTTCTTTGTAACTAAAAGATATTAAAACTTCATTGAATAGGGTTGCAAAATCATTTGTTGTAA
The DNA here is from genome assembly GCA_012273795.1 of Dendrolimus punctatus. Taxonomy (NCBI): domain Eukaryota; kingdom Metazoa; phylum Arthropoda; class Insecta; order Lepidoptera; family Lasiocampidae; genus Dendrolimus; species Dendrolimus punctatus. The sequence continues at coordinate 17,438,633 of CM022544.1, forward strand.
CAAAATTAATTTCTAAGAAAAAATAATGTACAAATTACGTAAATATCTTAAATTCGTATGTATCCCTATTTATTTCATTTCTACATATGACTAGCCGTACCCGCGACGTCGTCCGCGTGGTCTTTGTTTTCAAACCCCCCCGATTTTGAAATATTCTTCATTGGTGCCTCCGCTTTTATTGGTCTTAGCGTAATGATATAGCCTATAACCTTCCTCGATAAACGGGCTATCTAACACTAAAAGAATTTTTCAAATCGGACCAGTAGTTCCTGAGATTAGTGCGTTCAAACAAACTCTTCAGCTTTATATATTAGTATAAGATTTATTTCAAGAAAATATGTAAAATAGTTACAATGTACAAAATATACGAGTAAATATTTAATTACAAATAATATACTCATACATAATCACATACATACACGTGTTATCTCAAAAATTAATACTCGTTAGAAGTATGTCAGACATCTCATGTATCAAATTTCGAATTTCTCAAGCGTAACAAACTAAGTGTCATGTGTTGAGTAAGTGAAAACTTAATCCGAACTTAAGTGTATTTGCTCAATTAAATCTCTTAAGTATAACTTAGAATCTGCTGCTTAAATTACTTGTTTCAAGTTTCAAAAGCTAATTAAGATTGTTGATTTCGAAAGGGATTAAGGGTGCTAAAATATCTATGAAACGTTTAATATGGTTTACTTATTTATTCAGTTTGGTAAATATTTGAATGTGGATTTAAGCACTAGGGCTGTACCCGACAGGCGTTGTAATGGGGATTGTTCACAAAAAACTACCCTGTGATTTTACATTTTTATTACGTAAAATAGGGTATTTTAAGATACTAATTTGAATATTTTTGTATTTTAAGCGTTAGTTTTTTTATAATTCGGTTTTGAAATTATTTATCCGATGACGTCATAAGGGACAAGTTTACATTGATTTCTTTGTTTAGAAAACAAAAATAATAAAAGCAAGTTTTATCTATATCTAATCATAGTAATCTGTGCTACTTATTTAAATATCACTGTCATTTCTCATTACGTATCGTGATCATTTTAGTGTATTTTGTCGCTAGGCTTATAATTTTTCCTGTTCAACCATTATTATTTTCTATAGTTATCGAAAGTGTTCTTTAGGGAAAATCCATGTTATAGAACTTAAATCAATTAATGTACTGCTAGAATTTTTTTACACCTGAAGCGGGCAGACACGCAGACGGTCCACCTGATTGGATTTAGTAAGGTCAAATAAAGGTCGAACGCATTTCTTACAAAATACAAGAAGATCGTACGTTTTTTGGAATTTTAACTAGACAGAAATGATTAAGGACACTCACTATTCCTCGAAATGGTTTTTCATAAAGCTAAACTGAAAAAAAGTGAACAATCCCAATTGCTTTTGGGTGTACAACATTTTTCGTTTTTCTGTCTGGTACATCTAAACAAATAAGTTAGACAGATAGTTATGATAAGCACAACACATATCCCTGGTGGCAGTTGCTTCTTTCAAATAAAAGTTAATGTGGACTATATGACTTATTATTCTCGTTATTTAGAATTTAACTACACCTTAATAGAAGAAATACAGAGACAATGATGAATGGCAGTAGAGTAGTGTGTATTATTGCCATATATATGTGAGCAATGTGAAACTAATGAGCATTTCCGGCTTCTATATCCCACGTTCCGTCCTACGCCTAGCTGCTAACTGTGCGAGCTACTGGCGTCGGCAGTATGCAAGGCGTGGAGAGGTGGTCTCCGGCAGATGGTTAAAGCGGGTGCTTTCTGTACCCAACAGTCGGTGTCAGTGTCAGTGCACATTTTTGGTAGCAATTATGATTTTCATCAAAACTGATACATATTTCATTTTGAAGAAAAAATTCTCCAGAAGTGTTTTTACTAGAATCTGTACTGATGTCGACAATACCTTAATAGTTTAATCCGTGCAGGAACGGAGAACGTATACAATTTCCTGCGGCTTGGCGACCTGTCATAAGAGGCGACAAAACAACCCACGGCCAGGTGGTAGGGCATTTGCCCGATTGGATGGCTACCACCCTCGGTGTAAAGTATGTCGCCATAGCAACCTTGAGTTGTGTTTCGGCAATAGTGACCAGGTTTCGGTCTACCTTAAGAGTGCAGCAGCGCATTTGTAGCACCTTAAGTGTTGCAAATGTTCATAGGCAATGGTAACCGCTTCCCATCAAGTGGGCCATCTGCCTGTCTGCTGTACTCCTGCAATAAAAAAACCTGTATGGATAGGTCGTAATAGGTATGAGATAATAAAAATAAGTAAAATAATCGGCAGACAAACACATTGTATATCCCATAATTAAGCAAGTTACCACATGTTAATTGACGCCAATCCCAGACACCCAGACCAAAGTTAATAGCGGAGAAAATTCGTTTTCGAAATTTATCATACCAGGAATCTCTGAGTTGCAGTGAGCTGAGCCAAGAAGCTGAATTTTTCTTTAATCCATATAATATCTATCTATCTATCATAGAGTCATGGTACAAAATATGCTTTTGGATCAGGTACAACCCACTAAAGTTTTATCACAATCCTTTAGAAACACATAAAGGACAAACATATAAACATTTATATTTATAATGATATACAAAGGTATTTTAAAACAAAACAATCATAAAAATCGAGGCATAATAATAAATGTTCATGTAAATATATGACGGAGAATGTTACGGATTTTCTTCGCATCAGTACTCATTATCCGAAGTATGTAGGCGTATTGTGATGATTGAAATAAAAGCGTAAAACAATTGTTGGCTTTCCAAAATTATTCCAAAATTATGTATTTATACGAGATGTTATGAATCATATAATAATGTCATAATAGATTATGTTGAGTATTACAAAACAATAACTATTTTAACGTATAGCGCGCAGTGTGTAAAAGCGCTGAAGTATATTTGTTAGGACTCCGTATCCAATGCGGCTCCCGCTCCACCCATCGGCGCTCGAGTCGCCTGGCGCGGCCTCCGCATGTAGTCATTGTAGTCAGTTAATCATGCAATCTTGTGTGCGATGTACGTATGTATGTAGAACTCACGCGCCGGCTGCGCGCCGCGCGTTCGTGATAACGTAGGTTATTCATTAAAACAAGTTTACCATAAAATCAAGCCTTCTTATTTCAAGTGCCCGCTATAAACGCCGATATTTATTGATCTGTTGTAGTGGAATACTGCACTCATATTTGGGAGGGCTAAGCTAAATGCCAACTCGAGACACTCGAGTCAATAGAGAAAAGAGCTAGAAACTGGTAGGCAATAAACGAATATTCGAGGAGAAGCTTCAGAGCCAAAATAAACCACGTGAAGTAGCTAGTCTGTCGGTATTTTATAGGATATAGACACTTCGGCAAGTGTGCCACAGAATTACATAAATTGGTTTCTCACTCACCGGACAAGCAGACGTACGCCGATATATGGTGGAAATACCAACAAAGCGGCCGAAACACTATGCTTTCACCTTTATCATACGCACCGCTGAAGAGTGGAACACTTTACCGTTGTCTGTTTTTCCTGAATACAATCTAGGTGTCTTCAAATCTCGAATGTACAGGTAACTTCTAGGTAAGCGTGCTCCACCTTAGACTGCATTTCCACCTGATATCAGGCGCAATGTCAGTCAGACGCGAACCTATTCATTATAAAAAATAAAAGAATATTTAAAAAATCCTTCACTGTTACATGTCCATTTATCGAGGAAGGCTATAGATCACGCTAATACCAATAGGAGCAGAGCACCAATGAAAAATATTTCAAAATTGGGGGGTTTTCTTTACTTACTTTTTTTAAACTATTCCACGTGGACGAAGTCGCGGACAGAAGCTAGTATACGATACATTTAGTCTCGGAAAATGTAATACTTGCCTTTAACAAAAAATACGGAATTCACTGGAACGAAACCACAGTAAAAGATGTGTTCACATTATTATGATAATATTGAAAATATATATAACTTTTCTTTATTAATCTCAAGGGATATCACTTTAAAATTTCATTCATTAATAAGATGGCGAAGTAAGGACTCGAAATGAAAAAATCTCCTTTTATAACCGAGGGGTGGTTGTGCCCTTCGGGAGTATCCCCGGGTTGTTAGTGGAATTGAAGGAGCAATCAAAGTAATAAGAACTTTTATGATGTTAAAATGGGAAATGTTTTGTGTTTTATATTGTTTCGTTTATTTATAGGCAATCCGACAAGGCCTGCTTGGGTACTAACGGCCTTATTCATATTGAATTAGACGTAATTTATAGGCTTACTTAAAATAAATCGCCAAAAGTATCCTTCATCCGTGCAGGAACGGAGAAAGAATACAATTTCCTGCGGGCGTAGAGGCGACAAAACAACCCACAGGTGGTAGGCATTTGCCGACTGATGGCTACACCTGGTCTAAAGTATGTGCCATAACAACCTTAGTTGTGATCCGCATTAGTGACAGGTCAGTCTCTTCAAGAGAGCAGCAGGCATTAGTATACTTTGGTGTTACAAATATCCATAGCTATGGTAACGCTATTCATCAGTGGCGTCTGCCTGTCTGCTGAACTCTGCAATAAAAATAATAATTCATAAACACATATTAGTTTTTATGTTTATAAATGAACTATTTTTTATATAATTTAAATTATATTTTCTTAAGTTTTCGCGACTTGTGTACATAATAAAACTACGTTTTGACGGTTTTAAGCGCGGTAATGTATTTGAAATTAAGGCTAAATAAAACTTTAACCATACTCGTTGGACAAATGTCATCTTTGTCGTCCGTGACGACGGCCACTGAATAGCGGTCGAAACGTCGGATAAACCAAAATCAAATAAATTACCGCTTAAAACCGTTAAAACGTAGTTTTATTATAATCTAAATTAACTAAAACGTAAACGTGGTAATTTCAATTTTATCCCGGGCATGCCAAAGACCGTGCGTTTCTGGCCTCAGCCAACTACAGTACTGTCATGTAATGACTTTTAATTATATTTAAGTCTATTTTTTATATAAAATGGCAACTTCGACACTGACATGTTTCCCATTAAGATACCCAAGTTTTTGGCGCATAGTTTCACGTTATCAGGTTGAAATTGAGGTCAAACCTACGTCTGCGTTAGCGACCTCAAGTCTCTTAACCGAAACACATTAATACGCGTCGTGTTTGAGCCCTCGACATCTGGGAAGGGATGGCCAGGCCCCTGTCCTTGGACCCTTTCGGCATCATTTATCAAAATGTTATTATGATCGAGATATTTGAGCAAGTTTACTACTTTAAAACGAGTCATTCCAACGTAATTATTAAGGTTGTACCGACACATATGTTTCTGTGGACCAGTAACTAAAGGTGTTACGTCAAGTGGAATAATTCCATGTACGTGCCAAAACCTGTCAATACAGAAAACAGAAACCTTCAGAGATGCTTCTACGTATGTATGTATGTTTATGTTTTACATGGTTTCACGTAGCAGTCAAGATCTCTATATATCGTAGGCTTCATAATAAATGGGCGTGCAGAAAAAAGGGCAGTTTTACATAAACCAAAAAATTGTGAATTTTGAGCATGGTTGCCAGACATACACTTTCATTCATTACATAGTATAACTCTTCTCCTTCTACTATGGTAATGTATATATATATCTATCTCCTTCCCCCCAAAACACCGAATACGCGCGAAATGCAGCGGCAACGGCGCGGCTGCACCATTTCTCTTCGAACCCTGGGACACTTAACTTCTAAATGACTAAATACTACTTTAAAACAAATACAATGTCAAAGGCCGGCCCAGTGAACTTTCAGCTTATAATTTCTGTGATTGTGTAAACTACGTGCTATGTAAGTTATATGTACTCATATTAATTACTTTTTAAATACACAGCAACGGACGCACAAAGTTGAGCTATTTTCTAACCAGCGGTTTTATGCGGATGCCCGGATACGTTCATAAAGTATTCTTTTGAAATTCGGGCATATTCAAAACTAATCGATTGTATGAGGCTGAAATTTGGATTACCCTTCTATGTAGATACACTTGCATACCAGTAAGACTTCCTAAATTGTAACATGCAGAGATTTTAGTAAACAACAAAAAAGGGTCATTTTTGCGTATACGCCCATTTGTTCTGAAGCCCTCGATACCGAGTATACTATATAGTACATACATACATAACTTCACGCCAGGTCCCTTGCGGGGTAGGCACGAACAACAGAGCGCCATACAGGCTTATTCTTACACACCTCACTTGCTTCTTTGACATTCATAGCTCTTGTCATGCACGCTCGTCTGTTCTTAAGGCTCCTGACATCACCTTCTGCTAATACAAGATCAATTTGATCATGGAAGGTGTGTCGTGGCCTTCCGCGACTTCTGCATCCATCCACTTTTGCATTGTATATCTGTTTAGTCATTCTTTCATCATACATTCTTTCCTCATGCCGAACCACCGGAGCATTTCTTTCTTTACCTTCACCTGACACTCTTTCACTATATATAATACATAATTCACGCAGTCCTTGCAGGTAGCACGAACAACAGAGCGCCATGCAGTTTATTCTTACACCTCACTTGCTTTTTGACATTCATAGCTCTTGTCATGCACGCTCGTCTGTTCTTAGGCTCCTGACATCACTTCTGCTAATTATACAGATCAATTTGATCATGGAAGGTGTGTCGTGGCCTTCCGCGACTTCTGCATCCATCCACTTTTGCATTGTATATCTGTTTAGTCATTTTTTCATCATACATTCTTTCCACATGCCCGAACCACCGGAGCATTCCTTCCTTACCTTCACCCCGACACTCTCTTTCACTATATATAGTCTTAAGTTAAATTAAGTAAACAATAGTTACATAGATAGTACAATAGATGTCGTCTCATTTTGTACTCGCTTTCCGTGCGATTGACTCACACCCTTTGGCTAGTAGTGAGTAATCCTCATCCAACAGAGTAAACCATCGTCGACGCACCACACATAAAATTAACCCCACACGAGGTTATAAATTCGATCTAGTGAATGGACATAGGCATATTGCGCCCAGACGCAGGAGGGGGGGGGGAATTACAGAATTTACTAAGTCCTGTTCCCCGCTCTTGTTATGCCCTACACTCCACACGAAACACCTACACGAAGCATTAGGTATATGTTGTGTGCAAAGGGAACACTCATAGGAGATACTGCTTTATAGGTAGTGAATAAAATAAACATAATAACATTGGATGAACGCAACTTGACCGGGCGCACTGCGTGTTTGTTTTTTCAGTTAAGGCATAATATTAAGAACTTAAAGAGTTACCTCTTAGATGAGCAATGGAAACTATAAAACGTCAATATTAATCTTTCTTATATATTTTTTTTCTGCCTCTAACAATACTATTTCTGTTTATAAAATATGTAATATACATCACGTGTAACATATATAATGAATATTTATTTTATCGGTATCTCCCTAACATTTATTTTAATTCTATGAGTACTAACTATTATTGTTTATATTAACAGTATGTATATAATTTATTATTGTTCACACTATTGTATATAAATAAATAACAGTGCAACATCCGTCCGTCCTAGGGTGCAGTTGAAAACCAGCGTCAGGCATCTGCTGCTGCCTGCACTTGCTGAACTGCATCTATTTGGTACCATCGCAAGACTTTTAATACTTATTATCCATCACCGTACAATTCAATCCATGTGTCTCGTTGTGTGTACCAAATAAACTTTTTTCTTTCTTTCTTCTTTCTAATATATTGTAAAATAAGTTGTAACAAGACTCTACTATAACTTTTATCGACAAAATTTGGTACGTAGGCAATGAATGGGTGTCAACTAACTATGGTTCGGTTGCTCTTAGAATACGTTGCTGACTACATGAATATGGGCGGCTATTATTGTACCGAGGAACAATTAACGATAAAGCATTTTGGTTGCTGTATGCATTACTGATTCAAGGAGCCAGTTATTTTCCTTCAGAGATGGGCGCCAGCACATTGGTAGCACCTCTGGTGTTGCAAATGTCAATAGGCGATGGTAGCAGCTTTCCATCAGGTGGTCCATGTGCCCGCCTGCTGAACTCATGCAATAAAATAATAGTTAAAATTACTATAACAAAAATTCTCATAACACAAAATGCAAACGCCACCCCAGAGCGGCCGTACTATACGACCCGTCCCAGCAAGGAAACGTTATTTATCATTTTCACGAAAACTTAAAACAACTAAAAATTACTAGAAAATTATATATAATAATTTAGGTATTTGCGTAAAACACCAATTTTCATTGCAAACCCCACTATATTATTAAATTTATAAATGAAGCATTAAAAAATACCTTTTTGTAAATTACCATCTAATTTCAAAAGTGTAATAAGTAATTTAAATATGACCTAAATTAACAATTATAATAAAAAATAATAAAAAAACAAAAATTTAATTCCAAAATCGACAATTTAAAAGTGATGCCCTATAAAGACCATAACATAATTCAGAATGGACAAAATTAAACTCCACTTCGGTTAAACACACTAATTATGAGCTAAAAACCTAAGTTTAGTAGCAACCCTACCTTTCCTTAGCAGTTGGGAAAAAAATTCCAATTTAAAGTTTTTTAGAAACCGTTTGCAGATTAATTAGAAAGTATAAAGTCATTAACAGTCCGGAGATTGGTTTGTTCATTTAAAAAGGAGTGCCTCCAGATAACGTTTTCATTTTGTGGAAACAACCGCTTTTCATCATATCATTATATGATTTGAAGTTGACATACAATACATATTGTTACAAGTTGCAGGACTCGAATTAAAATGGCGTTCGAATTATTATAGAGTTCATTAAAACAAACACGTATAACACAGGTACAAATACCTAACTAACCTAACTATATAATAACTAATAACTGAACACAACCAGTCCAAACGTAATGCACGATTCAATAACACGCGCAAAGTCCGTCACTAAATAGATTGCCGAATGTCTTGCTTCGCTCGTGGTTGTCGCTTGACTGCCTCCTCTCTCCATTGGGGCATTACTTTAAACTGCACAGATGCAATATGTCTGCCCGGCCGCGTGGGCTGAATTTATTAGAATCAGTTTGTACTTTTAATTCCGAGACACCTGACAGTGATCACATTACAACAATAGGCCGTAAAAGATTACAATACACAATGGGCTTTTTTATCACAAATTTTAAACACAAAGTAAAACAACAAGTCCAAATGCCGAAAAGGTAATAAAATGTGTTTCTACAGGGCTACAGGTGTGAATTTGTTTTGTCGGTATCTAGGTCGTAACAATATGTTACATATGTTTATCCGTGCAGGAACGGAGAAAGAATTCAATTGCCTGCAGCCGGGCGGCTGTCGTACGAGACGACAAAACAACCCACAGCCAGGTTGTAGGGCATTTGACTGATTGGCATACTAAACCTGTCCCCTGGTCTAAAGCATGTCGTCATAACCACCTTGAGTTGTGTTCCGGCATTAGTGACCAGGTTCCACCCTTAAGAGAGCAGCAGCGCATTTGTAGCATCTTTGGGGTTGCAAATGTCCATAGGCGAGGGTAACCGCTTTCCATCAAGTGGGCCGTCTGCCTGTCTGTTGAACTCCTGTAATAAAAATATTAAACAACTTCAACTGATAAGTGACAAAATGAATCGCAACAAAGTTTCAACTTGAAGTGTTACGGGCACATTGTTAATGTACTTGACCAATTTGAAACCCTGCCCATAAAACTTGTGTGTAAAAAAATACCTAAAATCGCGTGCACTGCGAAAACTATTGATGATAGAATGAAATAATGTACTACGACTTTACAGAACACATCATTATCTACAAAAAGTGTCGCACAGCATATGTCTAACTATTATAGTTATGCCACAATAAGTGTTCTTTTATTTTAAAAAAATAATTAAAATGCCGCCGCTAGAAAAGGCTCTTTATTTGTATTTTGGTATAATCCTTATCAAAATAAATTAATTCATATTCAAGACTGCTTCAATACCTTTATATAACTTTTTGAATTATTCGATTCGGACATTCCATTCGAAAGATATCACGAGTTTAAAAATGTAAGAATTAGTGACGGTGACCACGCGACTGTGACACCTTTTCGTGAGCGAAAAATCGTAAGACCCCTCTATATAAAAGTTTCACTTCAAAAGAAAAGATTTAATGGAATTATTAAACCAAAGATTACTACGTCATTCATCTCATTACAATGAAACCCAATGATTACATTCCCATACACAGTCAAACACTTTCCAACGCCTCCCCACACTAATCTGTGCCATTAATATTCAGCGTGTGCCGACGAGATTACGCGACGAGCAATCTGAATATATGATCTTGAGTATACAAGAATTATTCCCAATGTTTAATGGAAAAGTGACGATATATTTTCATTCGTGAAAGATCAGTGTAAATGCTGTAGCATTGATGTAGCAATAATAGATATTGCTACATCAATGTGTGTGAGATAAAAGGGTACGCACCTTGCACAAATTGTTCGTGTCCTTCGATAGCTTAATGAGCAGGCACCAGTATAACACTCTCACATCTTCTAGTTTAAAAATATATATTAATATTAACACACGTCGCGGCGCGGATGGATTGATTTTGAGTAATTATTTGAATATTTTGAGTTGATACTTTTTTAGTTTGCGTACGTGCGTAGGGACCGAGATTTGCAACGTCTTCTTTTGGTGCGGTAGCGGGGTAGAGGGGGGAGATTTTGAATACGGAACGGGAAGGAGTGAATGAATGGAATGAACGGCCCGTACAATGTGCTTAGAATATCTACACGGCTGTGATTTCTAAGAATGAAGTAATAATGTTTTTTTTTTATCGGCAGACAAACACACATATTGTATATCCGCAAATTAAGCAAGCTACGCTTGTGTTGGTAATATATATACTACGGACTATTCTGGGGCCGCTCCCAGACACCCAGACCATAGTAAATAACGGAGAAAATATGTTTCCGAAATTTGCTATACCAGGAATCGAACCCAGAACCTCTGCATTGAAGTGAGGTAGGCCGGCAAAGGCTTAGCCCGCTCAAGAGGGGGTCTTAGACATCTACATAATTAGAAAACTTAAAAAGCAAAATCTTACCTAAATACGAATTTATGCAAATTTTTAGAGCCGTTTTTTAGACACGATATAAATATATCGTCAAAGTACCGAACGCCGTCAATGGGGCAAGTTTATAACAGCTTATAACTTTTTAAAACGGAATTTATCTCCAACTACAATTCGAAAACAGAATTCAATGCTGTTTTAGCTTCACTTTTAACCGACCGTTAACCCAAAATAATCACTGTATTTTCATAAATTATTGGCGATTTGTTGCCTATAAAAATGTGCCCGCTAATATTTTTAATTAAAATAATATTAGTTTGATATTTTGGGAAAAATTCCATTCACTTGTTTTTAAAGTAAATTATATATCAAACTAAACCTTTTTTTTGTGTCTGTGGAATAGGGTTGCCTATGTAAAAGTGACCGCGAATAGGCGTTACCAGCTATTAAATATAAATTAGAATGAGAATTACCGCGCTACGTCCCTCGTTAGCGTAGCGCAGCGTAGCGTCCCTCGTAGCGCGCTATCTTTAACAGCTGTCAACACTATTTGCGGTCGTTTTAAAAGTACCGTATTCCATTATACACAGAAAAAAAAAATAATAAAAAAAAAAGAAAAAAAAAAAAAAAAAAAACTTGATCAAACTAATAAATGTTCAACCTAAATATAAAACCTGTATTAATAGTTTTTCTTCATGCTCATTATTATTATATGTTGTTTTGTTTTGTGTTGTGTGTGTGTGTGTGTGTGTTTATATAATTATAATCAATTACATTTCAGTAAATTTCAGTCTCACACACACACACACACAGAAAAAATAAACTTTAATTTGATATGTAACTTATTTTAAAAACAAGTAAATAAATTTCTCCCAAAATAACAAACTTATATTATTTTATCCGTACAGGAACGGAGAAAGAATACAATCTCCTGCGGCCGGGCAGGCCTATCGTAAAACGCGACAAAACAACCACAGCCAGGTGGCATTTGCCCAACTGCAAGGCTACCACCCCTGGTCTAAAGTATGTCGCCATAACAAGCTTAAGTTATGCCGACATTAGTGATCAGGTTCCAGTCTACCGTAAGAGAGCAGCAGCCCATTTGTAGCAAATTTGGTGTTGCAAATGTCCATAGGCGATGGTAACCGCTTTGCCTCAAGTGAGCCGTCTGCCAGTCAGTTGAATTCGCATGCAAAGGCGCGTTAACATACCCTTTTATCTCACACTCTTAATAACGTTTAACGTTCTTGCTCAGCGTAATATCATCACCTATTGACATAACATCGCTTCCTTTGACATACTAATAAATTGTTACACTCGAAATAATTGACTTTCTTGGTGCTTTCGTATTTTCCCTTTGCCCCTGGAACAGTGTAAATATGTACATTGTAGCGTTTGTTTTCGCCGTATGTAATGTTTTTGGTGTATTTTCCTTTATTTGCTCACCTCCTTACGTAGACGTCACGTCTCAACAGGATTCATTATTCAATATGACCTGTTTTTGTAACGTGCTATAATGAGACCCGTTTTTGAACAATCTACGTCTTGTTTGACGTCAAATTTATATTTGAAAGTTGTTGTTATTGTTACATGCCGAGAAAAAGTGGATGCACACCTGCCTGCCATAAAATCTGGTTTATTACCTTTCCCGCATTTGGAGTTCTTTAATTAACTTAGTGTTTCAAATTTGCAATTAGACAATAGCCTATTGTTATTGTACTTGATTACCCGTCGCAGGTGTGCAGATTACGGTTTCTCGGAAACCTTAGTCAACGCGGTCCTATGTTGTATTGTATAGTTTAGGGTAAAACGATGCCCGAACGGGGGGGGGGGGGCAGTCAAGCAAGGATTACGATACGAGTAAGACGGTCTTGGCGCGTGTTATTGAATCGTGCAGTTTGTACGGGCTGTGTCCAGTTATATTTACACCTGTGATATACGTGTTTGTATAGCTCTAATAAATTCTACAGTAATTCGAACGGCATTTTGTTTCGAGTCGTAACATTATCCTTTCTAATGTCGCTGCTACACCTGGGACAATATTAATTATAGTAAATATATCACGCAGATCTAGCCAAGGTCTTAATGTGTTATTTGAGATGCTTTACCAGTGACGATAAACAATGACAGGCGATTTATGTTTACTTGGAATTAATACGCTTACAGTCCGAGTAGGTGCCAGTAAAGTGAAATACTTTTAGGCAGGACCTAAAAGTCTCAGTGCGCTCGTGGACGCGTCTGTACCATCAGTCTCCAAAATTAACTCAGTGCAACGAGCTCCAATAGTTCAAACCAAATTTATTTGTTCAAAACACAGTTAAACAGTAGGTATATGTATAGTAGGTATAGTTATATGTTATAGTGTACACATGTTTTTCTCACACAGGAGCATACAAATATTCACAATAAATTTTACTAAATTATATAATGTTAGTGTCGGGGTGAAGGCAAGGAAAGGAATGCTCCGGTGGTTCGGGCATGTGGAAAGAATGCATGATGAAAGAACGGCTAAACAGATATACATTGTAAAAGTGGATGGATGCAGAAGTCGCGGAAGGCCACCACACACCTTCCATGATCAAATTGATCGTGTACTAGCAGAAGGTGATGTCAGGAGCCTTAAGAACAGACGAGCGTGCATGACAAGAACTATGAATGTCAAAGAAGCATGTGGGGTGTGTAAGAATAAGCCTAAATGGCGCTCTGTTGTTCGTGCCTACCCCGCAAAGGACCTGGCGTGAAGTTATGTATGTATGTATGTATAATAATAATGTTAAATGAAACATGTTAAAAAAAACTGATAAATGTAAAAATTAAAAGTAATAATAGTAAGATTTATAAGTCGAGGAAGGCATTTATTTAGAATTGAGGAATTCGTCCACCAAGTAAAATATTCTATTTAAGAGCCATTCCTTTAACTGAGTTTTAAATTAATTTAGTTCCGATTCCCTACTTTATAGAAAGTCTATATTTAATTCTAACATTATGTGTGCCCTTGTGTGCGTGTCAGCAAAAATAATTAGATAGCTCTCACGCACACATCGATATGTGAATGTAATTAATGTAATGGCACTATTGTCACGGCGCTGGATTTAGCGATAAGCGAACTGTTTCAAATTAACGAAAAAGAAGAAAGGGACAATTCCGAAGAATAGGGGGAAGAAAGAGCGCGCACGTGCCTGTTTGATGATGCAAGGAATATCGGCTACTCTTTGTCTTCACACTACACTTCGCACTTGCACTGTTGTTTTATGTTTGTGTTATATTAGATGTTATAATTATGAGGAAGTGGCGCGGAGCGATATTATATCGTATTTTATGTTAATTAATTTTGTTATAATATAATATTATTTACATTGTTTACGGGGCTTATTAATTAATTTTATAACAGGACAATGAATGATGACTGACGTGCGTGCGTAAAAGGGAACAACACGCCGACAGATTTAAAGGAAGAATTCAAATTAATAAAAGAAAAGTTTGAGTAGGCCAAAAGAAGGTCTCTGAATGTAATTTTGTAGAAAACTATCTCTCTAGGTACTGTTGCGCCCTGGCGAACTATCTGATCAGCATCTCCCCGTCTGGATGATCACCATTTTATGAGATGTAAAAAGCTGAACAGGAGCTAAATAAACCTTTTATTTTATAACTAATTTATCTTTAAAAAGTACCTTTTCATTTCTCTTACTCGAAAAGTACTCTTGAAGTTACCTGATCACAGAGATGAAAACAGCATTTTTTCGTCTTTGTCTAAAATATTAAAATTTATGCGAACCATAGATGCGACTAATGTCCCAACTTCTTTTATAACGTCTGTTAAATCGCGGCATAAATTGCAATAAAATATATCAACATTTTTGTGAACTAATTTTATACTTATAAATAACTTTTCATTAAATTATAATTATTTATTTCATAATTAACATAAACATGAGCTAAATATAATTATACTATACTATCATCGGTGATAAAAAGACACTCGCTGGTAAAATGCCAAAAGAAATTTACTTAATGTTACATATGTGACGCAATAAACGAGTTGATCAGATAAGATATGGACATGACGCCTGACTTCATTAGAAGAGTAGTTGTATGTTTAACTATAATTAACAATTTCTATTTACTTGCCTCATATTCGAAATGAAAATCAGAGTGTTAACTTCGGGTGAAAAGCTTTTTAAGCACTCGAAATGGAGCGTGAAACCATCTCGTGCCATAATAGGTCACTTTCATCTCTCGTCTAACAACCTGCTATTATAACAAGTTGATTGAAATAATAATACTACGTTTTAACGGTTTTAAGCGCGGTAATTTATTTGATTTTGTTTATTCCGACGTTTCAGCTGCTTTTCAGTGGCCGTGGTCACTGACGGCCAAGATGAAAATTGTCGACGATTATTGTTAAAGTTTTATTATTTTAATTATTTAGTTTTAGTTTTGTTTATGGTTATTATTTACTCTATGGGAGCCTATTCTAATTTACCACTGCTTCGCAACATGTTGTGGCTTGAAGAGAAGAAGCGGCGCAAGGAACTCTTCAGTAAACATGCCTAGCTCTAAAAATTATATAATATTAAAATTGGTGGAAGGAAAAATAAAAGAAACTATCAGTCAAGTTACATACTATTGAATACAATGTAAGAAACTTAACTTATTGTTTGCATTCTACCATAGTTCCTCAAGACTATAAGTAGAATACTGAGCCAGATCACGTCTTCTATGGTAAGTGCCAGAAGGCTGGCTACGTTTCCTCGCTGGATCGCCATACTGATCCATCACCAGTCAAGTTGGTTTGTGTTCTATTGCACGCGAAAAGAGCTTTTTTTTTGTTGGGTTTGTGTCTTAATAGTTTTGATGATTGGATCCCAAACAGGTGGTAATTGCCACCCTTAATTACTGCACTTAAAACTGTTAAAACATAGTTTTATTATGCATACAAGTCGCGAAAACTATATATAACGTTGATTGAAAGTTTTGATTACATTTTCTATAAAACCACACCGAACTGGTATTACTGATGGCACCGTGTCACAAGTTATATTACTTACTGGTCTTTTGTAATTTCTTGGTATTCCTCTTCCATGCCGTCACCATAATAAATTAAAATCTTAACCCTATTCCGAAGTGTTCCAACAAAATATGACATTGAGATAACCCGACACCCGTAATAGAATCTCGAAAAGGTACAATTTATTATCATGAATAATGCAGAAAAAGTCCAACGATGTTGCCGCACCTTATTATTTTAAGGGATCTCACTGTGAGCGCGTTAGAATATCGTGCGAGCCCGGTTTTTGCTGAATTGACTTTGCTCCATGTATGGTACAAGTATGAGGATATAAAAACTCTTTCTTATGGCTGGATTACAGTAATCTGTATAGCATATGCCGTCATAATAACTGTTGTGGTTGTTGAACGAGAGATATAATAACTTTAATAGAAATATCCTGCTTTTGTATTATTACCATATATATTTACTTAATAAATACGACAATGGATAGTTAAACGTGTTTATCTCTCAATAATTTTCACTCGACAAAACAAACAAAAAATTTGACATATAAAAATAAAAATCACATTCAAAATTCTGTTCTATGGAAAAATAGGTTTAACACCAATGAGACTGCAACAATAACCTTGAGTTCTGTTTTGGCATCAAGGACCAGTCTTCCCAGCAGCGCGTTGGTAAGATCTCTATTCAGGGCTGTTTTTGACGGATGCAAGTGGTGCGAGGCACTCGAGCGTAGGGCTTAGGGTGTATCAAGCGTATCGACACGCCTACATATTATACATAATCAGTTACTTTTGAAAATTACCTAACATCGTCATACCTCATCATTGAGAACATAATGAATCGCCTATTGAAATTTATTTACTATGATATTGTTGCGAGTTTGCGGGACTCGAATTAAAATGCCGGTAGAGTTATTACAGAGTTTCTTAGAACTATACAAACACGTATAATACAGGTACAAATAATATACTAAATAAAATATACTAAATATACTAACTACTAAATAAATATACTAAATATACTGAACGAACATATCCAAACGCAATGGAGAATATCGTAACAACCCCCCACTCTCAAACAGGCCGTCGCTTTATAGTTCACAAATGAAAATGTGCCTGCTCGGCAACGTCGACATGGTTTCCTAGAATTAGCTTGTACTTATAATCCTCAACACATGGCTAATGATGCCCCTGAGCGAGTACAACAGTACAGTAAGCTGTTCTCCACAATATCTAGTAACGTATGCCAATAAATAGGTGAACAAAAGAAGACAATCGTAAAAGGATTACAAATAGTTCAAATACCGATAGGTAATAAAATGGGCTACAGATTTGTACGTGGATATGTCTTTGTCGGCGCCTAGGTTGTAACAATAGTATGATGTTTTATTATTATTTGTTGCTGGAATGAGGGAGATTCGGGAATTATCAATAGGCAACGTTTATCGCTTTCTATTTGATTGGCCGCCTAATTGTCTGATAAACTCATGCAATAAAAAATATATTGTAAGACGTGTCCGCATCCCTATTTTCCTAATAAAAAAATCTTCTAATTTTAAAAAAATAAAAAAAATACCTTCCCATAAGACGTCTCCAAACGTTTGGTAGACGTAGAATTTAACAAGGTTAATAACCTATAATGACGTTTCACAGTGTGTGTAATTTAATTATTGCTCCAACACTCGATATGCTCATGGGAGATGCATACGTCTAGTCATCGCAGCGGACAACGAATTACTGACAGCGCAACGCGGGAGCGCACATATTAATAGTTGCTCTATCTCGCTCACACATCATACTTCTCGCTCACATACTGTGCTATTCTTTGTACTAACAGTAAGACTTATTCATAATATTTATTGTACTTTAGGTTACCGTTTCCAGAGTGAATTGATTCACTTCAGTTCACATCAGCACTCAACAATGAATACTACTCTCTGTCATCTGATGTTTAATTAAACCTCTACTTTTTGCTGCTACAAACTTATTGAATTAATTTAATGATAAACTCCCTCCATTAAACTTGCACCACAGCCAAGAACAAGGCGAGGCCAATGTCTTTTCACGATTTACATGATTCTCACACCAGACACGCGTGTGCCCCGCTACGAGTTGAATCTCAAAGGGCCCGCAGGGGTCAACGGCAAAATGGCCCTTTAATTCATATGAGAAATTCATACTTTGAATTGGAGGGAAAGTTCAAGATTAAAAGGGATAATTCACAATCTTGAATTACTGGCCATTCTAATTTAGGGTTTGGAGAGATTTTTTAATTAAAACGTTTCCTATTGTTTCGTCCGCCAATTATTAAACTTAAAGGTGTATACCATTGGAATTAGTATATAATAATAACATTAGCCCATAAATGTCCTACTGCTGAGTTCGGGTCTCCCATTGTGAGGGGAACGGATATATTATTATATATTGTTACGACCTAGACGCCAACAAGGAAAAATTCACACCTGTAGAAATACATTTTATTACTTTTCAGTATTTGGACTTCTTTTATTTACTTTGTGTCTAATGTCTCAAATTTGTGGGTAGTATATAACCCAATGTGTATTGTAATCTTTTATGGCAGTCATTAGCCAGATGTTTCGGACTTATAGTACAAAATTATTCTAGGAGATTCGATCCGTGGGTCCAGGTAGTATAAAGCAATGCCTCGATTGAGGGACGAGGTAGTCGAGCGATAACCACGACCGAAGCAAGACTTGTGTAAATTGGGTAATCTATTTAGTGACGGACTTTGCGCGTGTTATTGAATTACGATCTTCTGCATTACATTTGGACTTGTTGCGTTCGGTTATATTTGTACCTGTGTTATAGGGGTTTGTATAGTCATAATAAACTCTATAATAATTCCAACGGCATTATTCCTGCAACTCGGCTCTTTAAAAAGGGATTAAACAGATATTTAAACGAGGTCTCAACGAGGTAGCGGCTCCCTTAGTGTTGCAGATGTCTATGGGCGAAGGCAGCCACTTGCCATCAAGTGGACCCAACTGCCAGTTTGCTTATAAACAAATATAAAACTGAAAGTAATTACATGGCTATAGTGACAATTGTTACAATTACCACGTGCTAACAACGGTGAAGGAAAACATCGTGATGCAACCTACACATCGAGGTGACCGATGTGCCAAACCTGTCAAGCTATCTTGCTCAAGCGTGGCGAGTATACTGTCCATTCCCGCTATAGTGGAGGCCCGAGCCCAGTAGTGGGACATTTATAGGCTGATATTATATTATTATTATATAGTGACAAACCATAGTTACGAAACAAATAGCAATGAACCCCAACAATGAACGAAGGGAACTAAAGGAAAATAGCTTCAGAAGTTCATACTATAACGATTTTGGAGTTATAAATATACCGGGAAATCGGTCCCAACAAGATTTATGGCAATACCCTCCAATAAAGTTTATTGTTTCCGCAAAAAATTCTATCTCACTACTAAATCAGGGGAGACGGGGTAGATATCCAAATGATTCCATCAATAATTTTTTTTTGTATATATTCGCCAGGACACCCTTGCTGTTTGGCAAGGCTCTTAGTATTATCTATTACTTGGTTGTAATACTATTTCAAATAAATATAATAAAACTACGTTTTAACGGTTTTAAGCGCGGTAATTTATTTTATTAGGTTTATCCGACGTTTCGGCCGCTTTTCAGTTGCCGTGGTCACGGAAGACAAAGATGAAATTTGTCAAACGTGTATTATCAAAGTTTTTATTCAGCCTACCGCCAACTTGTTCATTTTAATTATTTAGTTTTAATTTTGTTTATGGATATTATTTACTCTATGGGAGTCTAATCTAATTTACCACCGCTTCACAACATGTTGTGGCTTGAAGAGAAGAAACGGCACAAGAAACTCTTCAGCAAACATGCCTAGTTCTAAAATTTTTTTATATAATATTATTATATTTTCTTTCATTTATATCACTAACCCACAAAATGACAAAACTAAACACAGTCGATAAATCTTATACACAACAATAATGCGTATCACTATGCTGTCCATAAGGCCCGTGAGTGAAAGAGAGAGCGAAATACTCGCTTCACCGCTCCGATTATTTATGACCCAAACTGCACGGAGAAAATAATTCTATTATAGTATAGTATCTGTAAGTCTCTCTTAAATTAAATAACTATATATGTAGGCCTACCTGCCTTCGACGTATACTTACCATCTTGTTTACGAAACAGTTTTCCAAAAAGAAAAGTTTAAAAAATAGACAGTCACAATCATAGTGTAACTTTTATAACACACTATAAACAAGGCATTAGAAATAGGTTCGATGTAAATGAAGGTGGTTTAGCAGAAACCCATTCAGGCAAACAAATGGATAGGCCCGAATTGTTAATTGAAACGCTATATAAATGTTTAGCCTTAATAGACCCTTATGGAGCGTTTAATATACACAGTAAACAATTTATATCAGTAGCGTTACTCTAAATGTGATGTAATTTCCTCTTTGTTTTGGATATTATGCTTTAAAATGATGTTTAGGTGACGTGACTTGTGTTTGTAGTAAACTTCATTGTTAGGCTTCCCTAACGAATAAATGGTAAAAACGGAATCTTTGAAATTTCGTAATACATGTCCGTTTGTCTATTAGTTTTAACAAATGGGCGGATAAAAGTGCAGTTTCACACAAGGGACAATATTTTGAATAAAACAAAACTAGTTGATTGTATAAGGGTGCAATTTGGATTACCCTTCTATTTAGGTACACTTGCAAGACTTTCTAAATTGTAACATACATAGATTTTAGTTTAAAAAAATGCATATTTGCGTATACGCCCATTTGTTATGAAGCCCTCGATATGCGTGTTGCTACGTCACGTGCATTGAATAATTTCTTGTTATATAAAGGCAAGCTTAAAACTGAGTGGTCCAGGTAAGTGCGAAAATCTGTCATTACAGAGAATCTAAAACCTTCGTAAATGCATCTACGAACATGTTTAGGGTTTTACATTTAAGACTTCTGTATATTAGTCTTAATTTTAATGTTAAATCAATTAAGCATGAATTACATCTACAGTACAACACTAGTCGTCTTATATTGTACTGCCCTCCAGCAGTTGAGCCTAGCTCCCGCGGCGATGGAGCCAGTGGTGGGTCACCTTTATCCAACCGGGTAACTATCATCGATGCACCACACACACAGAAATAAACCCCAACATATGTCACAGTCATTTTTCTTAAATATTTGAAAGACAAAGCAATCTTTTGAATGGATAAGTTTTAAGTTAATTTTCTTTTTATGTACAATAATCGAGTTGTCTGGAACTGGGCGCTAACAACTGCAGCACAGTATTATAGTACACCAGTTGTTTGCGATACCATATTGGTTTTGAATAAATTCTTTATTGTTTCTTCGTTATTTAGTTTTTTTTTATTTCATGAGTTCATCAGACAGGCAGACGGCCCAACTTATAGACAGCGATTATCATCGCATATAGAAATGTTATTTTGCCAAAGGTGCTACCAATGTGATGTTTCTCTATAAAAGGAGACTGAAACCTGGCCACTAATGCTGGAATACCACTGAAGGTTCTGGTAGCCATCATTGCGGGCCAATACACTACCACTTGGCTATGGTATGCTTTTGTCGCCTCTTACGACAAGCCGCTGGGCCGAAGGAAATCATATTCTTTCTCCGTTCCTGCGCGGATGAATTAGTTGTAAAATTGCAAAAATTACTAACGACTGAGGATCGCTACCATACCTTGTTACATACAATGTTAATTGCAAATGAATTCTCTATATATCGAATCTATAAAAACCAACGTAAGCTTAATTGGGACATCACTTATGCCAGGTAATTCATTCGCCTTATTATTTATTAACATTTAGCGTAAATCTCCCTCACTACAGATCCTACATCTGAGCGCATGGGCGAAGATACGGTCGAGCGCGTAGATCAGATTAAATATTTGGGAGCTGCCTGATGTTGCAGTCTCATTAGTAAAAAACCTATCTTTCTTGTATCATTTTGAATGTGATTTTTATGACAATTTTTTTCGTTTGTTTTTCAAGTGCAAATTATTCAGAGGAATCCATTGTTGTGTTTATTAAGTTTATATTTTATAAATAACACAAACATCAAGATATTTCTATTAACACGTTACCTCTCTTCAACGACCATAGCAGAATCTTAGCGTGTCCAGGGATATCGACCACGACGCCAACGCTCGTATCTCAGCAGCTTGGGCCAAGTGCCGTGAGATGACAGGTGTCATCAGTGACTCCAAAATGACGGTTAAATTAAAAGGACAGATTTATAAATCAGAGACCTGTCCTTTTTTATGGCAGTGAAGCGTGGCATGAACTTAAGCGACACAAGCAAGAATTCCGTGTCACGGACATGAATATGCTGCGATGGATATGTGCAGTGATGCGGAAATATCGTGTCAGGAACTCCCGCATCCACTGCAGTCTTCATGTCCTTGACATAGCATAAACTGCAAGAGCGTTGCTTACGCTGATTCGGCCACTTTATATACGGAGACCGACTAATTACGTGGGGAAAAAATGTCTAGCTGCGCCGCTTCCGCCAGGTACCGGTCAAAGGGGAAGGCCTAAGAAATGTTGGCTTGACGTCGTGAAGGATGACATGCGTGCCAATGGTCTCAAAACGGGGGATGCCGAAGACCGCGCGAAGTGGAGTAAAAAAAGTAGGAAGCGGACCCTGGGCATCGGAGTGAACGTTCCGAATGAAACCGGGATTTAAGGCTCGGATGATGATGACGATGATTTAACATAAACCTCTATACAAGTAATGTTAATTTCCTACCAATGGTATTAAACGAGAAATGGTTGGGACTAGGCCACAATAGTCGTATCATTTAAGCCCATAACTTCAAAATTGCCATGAATATCTTCGCAACTTTATACACCACTCAAGGAAACAGCATAATCGTTAAAATGTTGTCATTAACCATCTCTTGAATATGCAGATGGTGGTACTTCCAGTATCAGCCTTCCGTGACGCTCCCGGGTCGTCTTAATTACGGACCAAATCCCTGGTTCATAGCGTAGAGCACTTAAATATGCATGAAAAAGTGTTCTTGTATAAGTAGTATATAAGTAAATAAGTGGCCGTGTATGAGTAGGACTGACATCTTTTTTGAAGTGAAACTTCTGTATAAACGGGGGTCTTAGGATTTTTCTGACACGAAAAGCGTTACGGCCGCGTGGAGGACCGGCAAAATTTAGACTAAGCGTGGTAAGAGGCGGCATAAGTTTAGAGTACACTATGGATACCTTTTGTGGTTCTGAATCGAATTCAGTTTTTTGTTGATATCATAAAATAAGTTTAAAACAAATGCATTCATTAACATTAACTTAACCTAACCAAATCATAATTTGCCGTAAACCTGCGAAATGTGTGCTGGGACACATAGTAGAAGTGAAACTTCAACGGACAAGTAGAAAAACTAATGACAATGGATATGTGGCAAAAGGAATTGGAACAAAATTTTAACTTGAAGTTTACGGACAGGTTTTCAAATTGGACAAGTACATTAAAAATCTGCCCGTAAAACTTCAAGTTAAAATGTTGTTTTCATTCGTTTTTCCACTCATCCGTTTTTAAATTGCGAAATTACAAGCTGATGGTCCACCTAATACAAGCTACAGGGACGAGGTTACCTTTGCTTATAAACGTTATTAACATCAGGGTTTTTTATATGTTACTTAATATCGCAAGAAGCTTAATTTCGCATTCGCATTCGCCGGAATGGTTCGCTTATTCTGTTTTGTAAAATATCCTTTTTGATCCTCGTACCCCTCCGTACTTAAAGGAACGTTTTGATTCCCTACATATTTCTCATTCCCGTTTATTGCGCTCTTATAATAAATAATCTCTCCTTAATGACACCTGTACAAACTTCTTCCTTCGATAACTCCTTCACAAAACAGGTTGTACGTTAATGGAACTCAATGCCACTCAACTTCAGACAAGCTAAATCATTATTGTCTTTTAAACTGATGATTATTAATTATCTTTGATCCTCTCAGGCCTAAAAAATTCTGCTGATTTTATATATAGTAACATATATTTTATGTTTGTATAGTATATAAAGTATATTATATTTTTACATATTCTTGGAATATTTTATATTGTTTATCGTCTACACCGCCACTGTTCTCTTAAATTTTTTCTTAGTTTAGGGAGTTGCCTGAAAGAGATCGCTTTAACGATAAAGCCGCACTTCGTTCAACATTTACTGTACTTCTGAAGAACGTAGTTTTGATTTTTGCTGAACAATAAAGTGTTTTCATTCATTCATCAGGGGAGAAAGCCAGTGGGAACAGGGGTTCAAGAGGATAGTATAGGTTTTAATGATTCCAGCATGCTTCTACTACATCAAAAAATATTGTTATATCAGCTTGTAAGTGTCCCATTGCTGGGTTCAAGCATTCCAGTTTATAGATAAAAGGATTGTATACGTATATACCTGTCACGTTTGTTCTAGGAGGATTGGCGGGATTCTCGGTTCTTTCGATGTGCAGGTCTCATCGCCTTGTTTTTCTTCACCGTCAGCATGTACTAATTATAACAATACTCGCTGAGGTTTTAATTATTAGGCAAATGTAATTTTTTTTTGATGTGTCGACAATCTTCTAGCAAGGTGACGACTATTTATTAAAGAAATAATGTATTGAAATACACGAAGAAAATTTTAATCAATATAATTATGTATATAAACAACAAAGTTTGTCCTATTTACAATTTATTATAGTAAAACAATGTACTATGTTGCTTTGGGAGCATTGAACTTTTTACTTGGTACATTTAGCTGGTGTTATATATCCATGATCTTCTTTTATTATATCGGCAGCCTTTTCACCAATCATCACTGCAGCAGCAGCAGTATTTGCTCCGATAACGTATGGAATCACTCCAGCGTCTGCTACCCTCAAATTCTTCACAGAATAGACCCGCAGTCTACTATCAACTACTGCTCCCATAGCACATGTACCTGTGTAATGATGCTCTGCACCCATCAAACATAAAGCATAACATTCCCAATATTCGTCGCCTTGCAAATTTTTGCATTTGGATTTAGGAAGAATCATTTCTGCTTTCACATTCCTAAAATATGTGGTATTTAGCACTTGAAGAAAGTCCTTCAAGAAACTAATGTGCTGTGTTAGATCTGTCTTTTTGGAATAATATCCAACCGATATCAATGGATTAGACAGGGGATTTTTGTCACGTAGCAAAATTTTGCCCTCGGATTCTGGATGTATCAAATTCAATTCAGTAAGCATAATTTCTCTACCATCGATTTGATCATACATGGATTGACATATTTCATCTTCAAATTCATAATTCAATACGCAAAAACGTAAAAATGTTGTTGGATTATTAATTATAAAGTTTAAGCTTTGATATTGAGGATGGTTTAATTTTTTGTCCAAACTCACATACCCTGAAATATGAGGCAATGGAGTTTCATGAGGATTTGGTGGTTCTGGTTTACCTTTAATTTTGTGAGTTTTAATTGCTACTATAATATATACATGGTTCTGAAACCTTTCACCCACTGGTAAATCAGCGATGACTTTTATTCTTTTGCATATCAAATGTCTTGCAGGTCCTATACCGGAAAGCATTAGTAGTTGCGGTGAATAAATAGCACCTGCTGATAATATCACTTCTTTTGCAGCTTTTACAGTTAACGTTGTATTATCTTCTCTTAGCAGAATAGCCCCAGTGGCCACCTTATTACCATCAAATGTAATCTTAGTCACTCTAGTATTTTTTAGCACGTACAAATTAGGACGATCTTTAGCTTTTGTTAAAAAGCTATAAGCTGTACTCTGTCGAGTTCCATTTGCTATAGTAAACATTGTTTCAGTATAGCCCATGCTTTCATTACCATTAACATCCAAAACGATATTATTATCTAACTCAGCAAACGATTTAAGATAATTTTCAGTTGCCATATTATAATACCTTTTCACACCCATACACCCATCAGTTCCATGAAAACTGCCGTAACGAGAACGAAGAATCTTTCCATCAGTAAGAATTTCACTTTTTTTAAAGTAAGGTAGAACACCAGACCAGTTCCAACAAGAATCATTTGCTGCAGCAGCCATTCTGTCGTAGTCGTAAACACTCCCTCTAGTATATACATTATAATTGATCGAACTGGACCCTCCAAGCATTCGGCCTCCATTTAGTTGTATGTATTTACGTTTGCGACATTGACTTGTGTAACCGTCTTTTTTTGAAGTTATGTTCCAATTATAAGGCGTGTTTTTCATATAACTGTTTAGTGCGGGCAACTAAAAAATATAATAATATTATGAGCTATGTCATTTAAGATTATTGTTTTTTAAAATATACAACTTCAAAAGAAAGAATATAAATATTTTATGCATTTAAGCATTTCGCCTAACGGGGTAAAATCAAACTATACTCATGATCAAGACTAAGTTCTAAAAGTAACCCTGAAAGTTTCTGATGATAAATCGGTTGCTAAAATCGTGTCTAAACATGAAACAACACTATATTTCAAAGTCAATGCTTAAGCAGATATTACAGTACATTTGTTTTGCGACTTGATAGTTATAAAAATTGTCTGTAAGTACATTACCATAGATTGTATAGGAGGATCTTCTCCAGCTTCTACGAGCAAAACTGTAATATCAGGTATCTCTGTAAGGCGACTAGCTATCACAGAACCAGCTGTTCCAGCGCCTATTATGATATAATCGAAGTAGTCACCATCTGTTTAATTTTATAAGTTTTAAATTAAAGTAAATATTTGAAGGTATAATTAATTCTGTTTCATTGTATACTCTCTGTCTCTAGAATTGTCACATACATACATACATAAATACACTTCACGCCAGGTCCCTTGCGGGGTAGGCACGAACAACAGAGCGCCATTTAGGCTTATTCTTACACACCTCACTTGCTTCTTTGACATTCATAGCTCTTGTCATGCACGCTCATCTGTTCTGAAGGCTCCTGACATCACCTTATAACCTCAACATAATATTATAATGAGAGAACTAGCAAAAACTTCACTAGATAGCCACTTTTTCGCTAAGTTATACAAACTTAGCGGAAAAGTGGCTGAATTAGGAATACTATTCATAGAGTTTCAGTTATTTTAAAAATGTACAAATAATATTATAGCGATTTTTATACGTTGTTAGAGGTAGATTTTAAAATGACGATTTTATTGGTCATAATAATACATTAAAATATATATTTACCATATACTTGAGCTTGTTGCGGCCATAAATATGCGGTTAATTGCAACGCCGCCAAAGTTTGAAAAGCAGCTTTAGTTGCTAGATCATCTGCTATTACTCTATCGACATCCATATTTGAGCATCAACTAGAAATTAAAAATGAATTAGTATTACCGTTAACAGAATCAAAACGTCAGATAAATAGAAATACTACAATATTAGAATTAGCAAATTGACACGCAGAAAATAGTATCTACGAATGTGGCAAGAGATAACCTTCCATCAGTTATGACTAAAATCACTTTTAAATATATTACATTAACTATTTTACCATTAACGATTCAAAGTAACATGGAAACACCCTTCTCTGTCGAAAGCCAGTTGTATTTTCCAAAAGTGAACGTAATGAAAATATATGTATATTAGAATATTAATTATTCACTACACGCGTTAATTGGTGTTCCTAAATATTGTCGAGATAACGGATAATTTGAGCCAGCGATATGTAAGTATGCAAATTTAATGGGTTTCGGAAATGCACGTAATAGCAAAATAAAATATTTTCAATTTTTAAATAGCTGCTAATTTATTGGTACATTGGTACATAATCTATAAAACATTATTTGTTACGACATCCCGTCACATTCCGGAAAGCATCCCTTTCCCGGGAACATTTTCTCTTCCACCTTCATTCGGCCGATTTATACTAGAAAGGAGCGCACACACATGCATCTCATTGGCCGAGCCGAATCTTTTGAATGGCTGCCTAAATATCGTGGCGACGCCACGCTCGCCGATAAATAGTCAAAAACCGTCGGAAAACGACTGCATTGTGTCATAAAACCGCTCCCTAAAGTGCCAACTGTGTCCCGGACACCTAGTGTAGTGTTCGTGTAAAACCAGGACGCGCGAATTCGGCCGAAATCCCGCATTATTCCTTACACAGTTCCAGTGACGGTAAGCGTTCATTTTTTTCGGCTTGGTTCGCTAGGATTTGCGAGGCGGCATCAGGTCTTATAGAGATCAGGGTTTGCTCCGGCTAAGAAGCCATTCATATCTTACCCTTAGTGGTCCAATCGAGCACGGATTGACAAATTAAACTCAATATTCCGTTCGATAATCGTAAGTGGTTTCAACCAAAATATAACGGTTCTATCGAGCCTAAATCGTCAACCATTTTATGGTTCAATAAAGTCTCGAAAGTCAACCTTAATTTTAGTTAAATCCATATTTAATTAACAAACATATAAATAACATTTCGCATAATAAATTAATTTCATAAAACACTTAATAGCATTTAATATATTCATTATTTTTGTACAAGGTAGTTTCAAATTTCTAGGTTGTTTCGAACGTAAGTAAATTATCATCACCAGTAGACTAGTTGCTTGTCGCATGCTGCGCTGTTCTCTAGTTTACTTGATGCTGCTTAGGCTGGTATGCACCGACTTTTAACCGATGATTAAAATAAAATAATCGCTAAAAATGTATGCATAAACAGTGACTATTTTATTTTAATCGTTGGTTAAATGTCGGTGTACACCAGCATTAGAACAGATTTATTGTCTTTGTGCTCGGAATATATACAAAATTTAAATACCTACCTACCTATATCATTTAATTAGGTAACTTCGTAACTTGTTATACGTTACTTTGTTATAAAAGTGTGCGTCATTCACTTTGAATAGTATAAATAAATTTAATATTTTTTTGGATATCATATATATTTTAGTTTTAACATGAGTCTAGCTAAGTCCATTGATAAAAATTAAAACAAAATTAGAAGCTGAACTTAAGGCGCTGATTAGTTGACGGGAACATGTATTTCGTTCCATGCAAATACTTTACGATCTGTCGAAAGAAATGTCCATAGACTCGTCGAAAGTCTCCAAATTTAGGGTTCGGTATAAGAATGTAGAATCCCTACGTGAAACTTTTTCGGAATTAACCACGAAATTAATTTAAAGAAATTAGAGAAAGAACCCGGCAGTTCAATTGATTCAAATACTTTAGATTGAGGAATTATATTATGGTGTGTTAGAAGCCGCAGACTCATTGGAGTCGCAATTTATGCCGTCAACTTCTTGTCCAAATAATGCGTCCATTCCACCGTCTTAAGTTCGATTACCGAAACTTCAAATTCCCCAGTTTGACGGAAACATTGAAAACTGGCAAACGCTCAAAGACAGTTACTTGCCTTTAATACTATGATGTACACATCACTTTCCGAAATTGAAAAAATCATTATTTAATTTCTAGTTTGTCCGGCTTCGCCTTAACAATCCCTAAAGGCTTACCGTTGCTCGCGTCGAACTACCAAGTTGTGTTTAACGCACTAACCGATAGATACGACAACAAAAGAGTCCTTGCAACTTCGTATCTAGATAAATTATGTACTTTAACAGTTAAATAATTTTTGTTGATAGTTTGAACGATTTAACAAATACTTTATACGAATCGGTGAATGCGCTTCGCGCGCTCGACATGCAGCCGCTAAGCGAGTTTTTACTTTTTTACCTCGCTGCGCGTACGCTCGACAGTGATACTCGTCAGCGGTTTGAACTGCAGAAAACTCGTGAAATACCGACTTTCGACGATTTACTTGGTTTCGTACAAAATTATGTTAAATATTAGAAGTGAGTCAATCAGCTTCCATGTCTCAAAAGACACTAAATTCTAAACTAATTCGTAAATCTAGCAGTTTGCCTAAAACTATATCAAAAAATAAAATTAATTACGTGGACTGTTATCTCAAATCTTTTCTTACTACTACAAATATCGAGAAACAATATTTTCCTTGCCCATGCTGCAATGAATCTCACAGCATATATAAATGTTCTAAGTTCCAACGTATGGACGTTCCAGCGAGAACTCAATTAGTCAAAGACCTTAAGCTTTGTTCTAATTGCTTACGTTCAGGACATGATTTTAACGCGTGCAAATCAAAGACCACCTGTTTGGTTTGCAGTTCGAAACACAATACATTGTTGCATACGGAAATGCCTACGGAGACTACTGCGTTGATCAGTGCGGTCCCCGGACATGATGGCCAGCGTATAGCCAAGATTTTTGGCACCGCTATAGTCCGTCTACGCGACGTACACGGCTCATATCAGTGTGCGCGTGCCTTATAGACAGTTGTTCAATGGATTCTTTTGTAACAACTTCGTGCGCTCGTAAACTTGGTTTGCCTGTACAACCATGTAGAATGGCTGTCACGGGTCTCGGGCCAGAACTCTGTGAATGATATTCAAGGTATCACCCACTGTTCGATCATGCCAAAGCATAGTGATAGCCCCCGGTTCGACTTACCGTTAGTAGTCATTCCAAAAATCACTTCTCCCATGCCTAGCACACATCGACGCCCCCGGGGAATAAAATCGTAATAGACAAAGTAAATTTACAGGACGAGCAAAAAACTGTTATTCTGTTTAAAGTCATAAAGTAACTGGCCTATATTATCATATGATATACCATTTTATTCAATATTTTTTCTTAATAAGTGGCTATAGAATAAAATAAAATATAATGTATACTTTTGAAGTTATTACGAAAAATATATAACACTGATTTTATATTTAGGTGTATCCTAAGTAACGGCATATAACCATTTTATTCTCGTAAAGTTGTAATATAATGAAAACCATAATCGTATATTACGATGTTTTTCTACAGTACTTTCATGAATGAAGTGTAATTGTAAAAAACCAATACGATTTTGTTCTTGTAAAAGTTACCACTGTCTTTTTTCGTATAGCTATATATCAACTTTGTTTTTGTATAAATGCATCCAACACTAACATCGTAATATGCAGTAATGTTTATGAATTTTGATTATAAATTACTGTAACTGTTTAAAACACAGTAATATACGATTACCGTTCAAAATTTACCGAACTAACTTAAGTGAAGTGTGTTATTGAAAAGAGTTACCGATTACCGATTTGTCGAGAGATATGTTCGTTCCGTAATGAACGACTTCGATGTTTTTATGGGTAAAATTTTTTAGTTTAATTTAGTTAGTTACATGATTTCCGGAGAATAAAATAAAAACTGTTATACTGGACGAGATTTTTCCGAAAAAATTAATTTAAAAAATCAGTAAGTATATCGATTGTATATCGACCCACAGATGCCGAAAATACAAAAACATTAAAAAAGTGGTAATAGCACATTACAATTTTATTCTCCGGGGACGTCGACATGTTCCTTCAACAATTAGTGACCACTTCAAATATCTAAAATTAGCAGATGAGAATTTCCTCACACAAAGTTCTGTCGACATTCTCTTAGACGTGGATTGCTTCGACCAAATTTATCTCGGCCCTCGTTACGCACCAGGTTCTGGCTTACCATGTACGCTTTCGAGTGTGTTTGGATGGGTAATAACTGGTGAATACCAAGAAGACCCTTCATTCTTTCGTGCCTTTCCTCAGTCTGTTACATCTCTCGTCGCGTCCAAACGTGCGTTCGACGACGATGTTCAACAGTTCTGGAAAATCGAACAAGTTCCTAATTCGTCAGCAATTGAACTAAAATGATTTTACCAAAATTTTCGTAATGACTCCTGTCGGAATTCAATTAGCAAACCAAAATTCCATTAGTTGAAGCTTCAGACCTTTTACTGACCTGCCTTACTTTAGCTCTCTCCCTCCTACCACGCGTCTTCGTAGCTGCGCAAAGCCTGCCAAAGCCTGGTTCTGTGGCAGTATTCCCAGTTCGTTCGCCCTTTCTATATCAAGTCAAATGCTATCTGCATTTATTGATACAGTAGGACCTTTGCGAGTGGGGAGAAACATAGCCCCTTAAATTTTAAATACAAGGAAACATTTATAGTCTTTCTTTATCTTTCATGACTAAAATTTTTTATATTGTAATTTTCATTTCCATAATTTATATTATTCATACTCTTAATTTTATAATTTAAACATTTAATAATTATTCTTTTTATAATTTAATCATTTTCATATTTTCTATTTCTGTAACTTAGTAATAAAATATATTAATCAGTAAATTTTTTGTCAATTTAATTTAATTTTACAATTAATTTATAAATTCGTTTTAAATTAATTAAAACTAACATTTGTTTTAAATTTGACCGGTTCCATGCTAACCGATAACCAACTATCTGCGACTGTTGGGATACAACCTGGAAGATGCGTTCCGTACGGGACGCCACAATGTCCCTACTTATATTTTTATATATCATCTTTTACATTTTAATTCAAGTCAACCAACCCACCGGTGTTATAGCAGCGCTCAAACTAAGGCTTCCTTAGCATGGCGACTACATGGTGGATGGAATTAGGCCACAGCTGACGGGATGGGTCAACCGCACCAGCGGCACCCTGACCTTCAGGACGACGCAGATACTTACCGGACACGGATGTTTCGATAAGTATCTGTATCGCATTGTGGGCTGCTTGCCTTCCCCGGACTGTCGCCAGTGCGGCGCGCCCGGCACGGCGCTTCATACGCTAGTCGAGTGCGCCACATGGGCGCCGCAGCGTTTCGACCTTGAGACGCAAGTAGGTTCGGTTGACTCGCTCTGCGACCTGGTTAAGGCCATGTTGCAGAGCAGCGACAACTGGGGGGCTGCGGTTACTTTTTGCGAGGCAGTAATGTCTTTCAAGGAGGCCGCAGAACGCGATAGGGAGAGGAGTCCTGCAGCGCGTGCTAATGCGTCTACTCGAGGTCGCCGGCCTTCAGCTGGCACCCGGAGAGGCAGGTACGCGCACTACTTCCCGCCCTGAGTTAGGTTCCGTTACGGGGGACCCTTAGCTAGCTAGGTAAGCAAGGGACCATCGACCCCCGTCTAACGAAGTGGGGTGTGTTCTCCCAGGGCACATACCAGGCACTTTGTTGCGCTGGATTGGCTGGGTGTAACTATGTTCTAAGTCTCAGCCTTTCCTTCACAATCTAAAGCGCAGGGTCGACAGGGAGGAGGGGTTTTTTAGTGGGTATTAGGGTTGTTTGCCTGCATGCACCTTCCTCGGAGTCTCCACACTAGCTGAAGTCGATCGCGGGCGGATCACTGTCACGAGCATACTATTGATGCAGTGATACCTCCCCCGACCGACGTGCGTCGTTCCCTAGCTACGATCCAGTAGTGCGTAAAACGGTAGAATTTTCCCTCGCCTCAAAAAAAAAAGCTTCCTTAGCGTCCCTAGATGGGTTCATGTCTCGTCGCAGCCTATGTCAAAGTGTAGTCATTGTATGGTACCACTTTCATAAGTACCGATCGACAACTGAACAGCATCTAGTGGTTGTTACGTCAGATTTATAGAACATAGCGTTAGTGAACCAACCGGTGTGTTTAATTTGGTGGTCTATTTGTAGCAGGATCAAATCCTCCAAACACCATCCCAATATCAACTATTTAGTTTTGACTTTTGAACAAAATCAATTTTCGTTATAATTAACTGTAACGCTAGTAAACTCGTTTCGTCTTTACGTTCTTTCGACGGGTCGTACAGAAGCCGTTATACTTATACATAGAAATTTACTTGTCTGTGGCTCACTTGTCGCCTTGCTTGATGTGCCACTGCAAGACGAAATGCACTTATTCTCGTTGTCATCTGTTACAGAGTAATACTCGGCTTTCTAGGCATATATGACAACGCAATTTCATTACCAAATTAAACGTAAATTAGTCACTACACGCCAATGACATGTAGGTATTATAGCATTTAAAAAATTTATCTCACATTCCGAGCACAATTCGATTAATCTTGTTCTGAAATCCTTGCGAATTTCAAGTGGGGGGAAAATGCTACGACATCCGGAAAGTCTCTTCCACCTTCATTCGGCCGGTTTATACTAGAGGGCACTACGCACACACATGCACCTCATTGGCCCAGCCGAATCTTTTGAATGGCTGCCGAAATTTTTCTGAAATATTCCTGAAAAATATCGTCGAGACGCCACGCTCGCCGATAAATAGTCAAAAACCGTCGGAATACTACTGCATTGTGCCATAAAACCGCTCCCTAAAGTGCCAACTGTGTCCCGGACATCTAGTGTAATGTAAAACCAGGACGCGCGAATCCGGCCGAAATTCTGCATTATTCCTTACACAGTTCGAGTGACGGTAAGCGTTCATTTTTTTTTGCTTGGTTCGCTAGGATTTGCGACGCGGCATCAGGTCTTATACAGATCAGGGTTTGCTCCGGCTAAGTAGCCATTCATATCTTATCATTATTAGTTCAAACATAGTAACAATTGCATTTGTACATAATTCAAATTGGTATAGGTATATAATAAGAACAATAATTTACTTAACTTCTTAGCCGGTATGGTGAACAAGTTCGGAGCTCTGTACTTCTCGACGGCTGGATCAATTATGAGCCATGCCGACCGAACCTTCAGGTTTTATAGTCGTGAACAAACAACTGAGGGCGCGTTCCCACTTTGTCGTGACGACAGATAATCGTATAGTTTTAAGTGTCGTGACTTATATGTTTAAATGGAGGTGTTCACATATAGAACAAGACGATTATTGTCGTCTACGACATTTTTTGCAGTGGCGACAGATTGTCATGACAGTAGGAACGGCTTGCACGCGATTCGTAAAACTATAAAAAATCGTTACGACTAAATCGTGACGGCAAATCTATCGTAGCCACGATTGCTTGCTTCATCTTCCTTCTTTTCAAAAAGTAATACATTATTAACATTTTCCATTGAACTCAGGGGCATAAAGGCACCACTGATCTCCAAGAGTACGTAGAGGCGACTGTAGATTTGTATAGTTCGATGCAAACTTGATGGCGGCTACGATATTAGCTGCAAGCAAAGGCGTGCGCAGGTACAGTCAAGTTGCGATTGATTAGGGCTAATTATGTATCGACTATTTTTACCTACTCTAAAATAGGAGGATTTTCAACCCATGTAAATATTTCTTGTGTGTTTAAGCAAACTTTTTTGTTTCTAAATCGATTTTCAGGATTTTTTTTGCTTTAGATTCAGTAGCATCAGGCTAGTTTATATAAATCATCAGTTTTTATTGGGCACCATATACGTAACTTAATACGTACTTAGTCAAAATATATATTGTTTCTTGAATTAATTGATTATATCTTTTAGAATATTTACAAAATTAAGAATTATTATTTCAATGGTATCTATTACCTATATAGTCTAGTCTAGTTTCATTTGTGGAAAAGTAACGTTAAAAGTGCTGATGGCTGTTTGGTACCTATGAAGTACGGGAGAGTTCAAATAAAAATATTTGTTATTTATGATACTAGTGTGGTAAGTTGACTTTTACAAACCAGTTTAAAAAACAAACAACCTTATTTCTTTCCGTTATTTTCCATTTGTATTTACGATGTGTACGGACGCTTGCTGTTTTTGGGCTAGTCTTATATTTCATAATTTTTTTAAGCTATTTAGTTCCAATAGTCGGACAAAAGCTACAATAAATTTAACTAAACATAAAAATGAAATTATCTTAATGAAATAATAACAAAACAATTAACAAACAACAAACTTATGTGCTCTATTGTACTTAGCTTAGACGCGCGTGTGTGTGTGTTGTTTACGGACGTAGCTCAATACTACTACAGCTAAGCAGGGCTGCCCGTGTGCGCTTGCTAGTGAGTTGGAAAAAAGAGCTAGATTCTGTTACATGATCAAAATTACAAAAAATATCTAGCAAGTACATGTCGTACCACGTAAACTGAAGTAAGAAAAAGCAAAGATCAATCAATTTTTTTATCGTTTGACTCTGAAGCCCTAAAAATCTAGTATATAGGTTGGACAATCCCCAAAAAAGGAATTTATATTGTAGTGATGCTAATGAGATTTTAATCAACTGCTATTTAATTTACATTAAATAACATAAAAATTAACTAGATATTTGCATACTATTATTATTCTCCTACCTTATGGGAACCTCTTTCCCGCTCTTTGCTATTTGACCTTGCATATTTTACGACTTATTCAGTGCATTAGTTGACCGCGTTAATTACAGGTTGATTTTAAAACTTTTGGTTTAGATTGTGTGCTTACGCGTTTCTGACTAGTAATATGACTATGTACTTATGTATAGTGCTTATAACAACTATCGGGCATAACGTCCGAAGTATACGGTTCCTTCAATGTCGTTATATCCGGGTTCGATTGTATAATAAAAATGGGAGCTGGGTTGCTCTAAAAAGCGCCAGCTCCGAAATCGCAGTGAGTGAGAAATTGGCAGCCCTGATGAGGCGAGCGCTGGGAACGTCCCGTAAACGAGATAGCGAGCAATAGAGTGAGCGAGAATTCCGAGGATATACCTCATCCCTCTTACATCTACAATCAGCGCACTGCGCATCGGAAAGTGCGATGTTCCGAGCCGCCATAAAGTTTGCATCGAACTATGTGTAAATGACAAAGTGACTGCCGTGAAATGATAAAATTTCGTCGCGATCCAATGGAAACGGCTAGATACGATAGGCAATAAACGATAAAAACTTTTGACGACAAACAATCGTTATAATGGGAACAGGTAGAGACGACAGTCGTTCAACGATAAATTAATCGTTACGACATAGTGGGAATGCGAACTCATTTTATTTTTTTATTTTACTGGTTACGGATTCCGACTTTTGGATTAATAACTTGATTAAGGAACTGGATTCAACTTGAGTATCAGATGTTTGTATAAACACATTAAAATAATAAGTGTTCATTCACGTTGACTCGCGGGCGCGGGCGCGGGCGCGATAGACGTTACTTAGACCGCGCGTACATTTCGTACTGAACACATGGATATTACGCCATATGTTTGATATTTCGCGACCGCGCCCGCCACCGCGCCCGCGAGTCAATGTGAATGAAGCCGTCCAGAGGTTCATTAAATTAAAACTGAGCCAATAACCTAGACATGCTGTTCGCTTTCATCAGCTACCGATGAGACAAAACAGCAACAAGTTATGGCTGACCAGCGGTTTTTTTTAAATCTACAGTAACATTGTGATTGTGATTACTACATCAATGAATACTCTATCCGGTTATTGACTACTTCCGTCATATGGTTACTTTTTATAATAACAAATACGATTCTTACCCGGCCGTCCTAAAATTCAAAAGGCCCTCGTGTGTCTGCTAGTCTGCGAACAAAAGTAAAACACAGTACTTGTTCACACAACCACTCGGCTACTCCTGTCCCTGATAGACACACGAATAAAATACAGTAGCCAATAATCTTGCTTTACGGCAGCACCTAACCGGTGGCATCGCTTATCCAGCGGCAGCGCCTAACCGGTGGCATCACCTAACCGGTGACAGCGCTTTAACCAGCGGCAGCACCTAGCCGGCGGTATCACCTAACCGGCGGCATCGCTTTAACCAGCGGCAGCGCCTAACCGGTAGCATCACCTAACCGGTGACAGCGCTTTAACCAGCGGCAGCGCCTAACCGGCGGTATCACCTAACCGGCGGCATCGCTTTAGCCAGCGGCAGCGCCTAACCGGCGGCATCACCTAACCGGTGGTATAATCATGTTAAATTCACTGAAAAACTAGACCGGACTTTCACCTTTTGCAAGGTAAACTTTAAAAGATAATGAATACACGTACATCGTCTATACAAACAAATTTCTTGTTAGTTATGTAACTCAAAAATAATTATGAAGAATACTACCTACGCGATTTTTGTTTATTATCCATGTTCGCAACATACCCTCACTTTTGTTACACGAAAAAAAAACACTTGAATATGAGGGTAGTACAGTTGCCTACCACGAACCATAATAATTATTACTTGTAAAATTAACTCATTGTATTACTTTGCATAATTTAAAATAATAAAAAGTACCATACCTTTTGTGCCAGGTAGAATTGGAACGTAATTGTTACCTTAGCTTACCCTTCGCGAACCATAAAATTGCACTTCCACTCACAGCACTAACGTGGGTATGGAACCTCACTCACGTCGCTCCACAGGCACCTTCAAGGCGCCACCACTACGCCGCCGCTAGTTCCGGCGACGACGGCCGCGAAAGATGTTATGGCGGTCATCCAGAACGAGCTGAAGCTCGAAGCTGATTAAAATCAAGAACATTCCAGCACGTCCATGATCTTTGCGACGGGCTGTCCAGGGACTGGCGAATTCAAGAGGGGTCTTATTTGAAGGACTTTTGAGGACATATTATGTCTTTCAGAATTTTGAAGGCTATTGCTTCAACCCGGGGAGCATGTTGGACCACGCACGGGGGGAGACGTTCGGAGGAGGAAGGGCCGCCCCACGTCCACGGCTGGGCAGCAGGCCGCGGCTGCCGTGGGTTCGCCGACCACTCGCCCGCACGACGGTTAGTGCGACGGACGACCATAATTTGTATATACTATATAACTTCGAATACACCAGCATCTTTCATTATACAGACCACAGTCATTTAACCACCTTAACCATCAGTATGTCTGCTAGACAGACCACTCTTCTAAAGAGCTCTGTACTGTTCGATGGCTGGATCGATTATGAGCCATGCCGACCGAACCTTCAGCTTTTATAGTCATGAATAGTTACGGATTCAGACTTTTGGATTAATAACAAAGGTGTAAATAATGTAATTAAGCTTGAGTATCAGATGTTTGTATGAACACTTACTTTGTTATTGTTCCATGTTTTTATACATAATACACCACATTAAAATAATACTTGTGAGAAGGTTATAAACAATATAATGTATCAAACATTAGATTAACCTCATACACGCAATATCAATCTATTCGAAATTCTTTTTAAAAACAATTACATGATATATTCCAATGACTGACTCCAACATTTTTATTGTTAAAACACAGCAGACAAGCTGACGGGCCAACTGTGATCGGAAGTGATTACGGCTGTTGATGGACATTAGCAATGCTAAGGTCCATATACGACATCACTGGTGCTGGTAATGTGCTGCCGACCTCGAAAGAGAAACTGGAACCTGGTCACTGATGCCGAAACACAAGTCAAAGTTGTTATGGCGGCATATTCTAGACCAGAAGTGGTCTTTCAGTTGGGCAAATGCCCTACCGTGGGTAGTTTTGCCGCCTCTTACGACAGACTATCGAAATTACTATTCTTTTCCCGTTTCTGCACGGAGAGTATTTTTGTCCTATCACCATTTCATACCCTTATCCCATTCCTATTTACCATTCCTGCTGTCCTTCTGTCTATCGCCGCGTCCTTCCTATTTCA
This sequence comes from Dendrolimus punctatus, assembly GCA_012273795.1. NCBI lineage: Eukaryota > Metazoa > Arthropoda > Insecta > Lepidoptera > Lasiocampidae > Dendrolimus > Dendrolimus punctatus. The sequence goes on from CM022544.1 coordinate 17,478,124, forward strand.
TTCCATCTATTCATCTATGACAACGCATTCGCCTCTGTCGTCACGAACGTCTATAGGCAATGGCATTTCATTAGATATGTCGTCTTTCTGTTCACCAGCTTCTTTTTATGTTTGCCTGCAAGCAAACTGGCAAATAGGTCCACTTGATAGCTAGTAGCTATCGTGGTTCATGTACGTTTGTAACACCAAGGTGGTCGATGCATTATCTACCACGTTGAGTCTTAAATATCTGCTTCCGCCCCTTTTGAAAAGCCCTATTTTGCAGCGCTCTGGGGAAACCGCGGCAGGGAGATCATTGCATAGTTTTCTTACGTATGACATGAAGTAGGGTGTGCCACGCACAGTATGACTTGCAGGTGTCGAGTAAAAGTGGATGGATTTCCAATCGCCAGCGAGTCATCCGACGATAAAATAACGACAAAGACACCAAATCAAACAGCTCATCAAGTAACTCCCTGTTTTAAAGATGGAAGAATACGCTTAGAATTATGTATGTAAGGTTGGGATCATCGGCAATCCGGACCACTAGGCGCACCTTTATGCCCTTTTTGAAGAGCCCTCATATTGCAGCTTTCTGGTGTCCAGTGATTTTCAGGTGTCAAGGAAATATGAATCAATCTGGATGCTTCGCAATAAAAAAATAATTATCGTCTTTTTTATCTTAGCTCATCTTTTCAGTTGCTTTTTACTAGGCTGTTGTTACTTCATTTTCGTATTCTTCTTCCACACTGATCTTTTAAATTGCTCTCGGCCGAATCTAATCAAGTACGGAAATCTACTAAACAATAAATTTCAATCAGTCTCATTGGGGTAGGAGGATTCCTTTGTTTTCCTTTTTCTCCATCAATCGTTTGAATGGGATTCGGGCCTTGTATTTTAATATTTCTCAGAGACTTAATTAAAGCGGTGTTCGCATCGCGATTCAATTATTGGCGAACTATGTCGCACACCAGACTCCGCCTGCATATTCCACGTATTCGAAACGAATGCGGACAATTTTTACGGTGTTCCGCGTATTAATTACGGTGTATTATGTGGAGTTATTGCGAATGCGGCTTTAATTGAATGCATTGATTTTTGAGAACCAATTATAATTATTATGAAGTAAGTAGTGAACGACGAAGTATAAATATATGAAAAGACTCATTAAATTGTCACTTTTAGGGTATATTACATTTTTTTGGTTGAATTTATTTTGGCGATAAGCTTTAATAGTAATAATACAATTGTATAATGTAACAAATTGATTTTTAATTTTTAAAATACTGCAATGAAAACTTGTTATTGAAGTTTATAAATTAATTAATGTATATTTTTTCAGTTTTTGCTGAACATGTTTTTTTTGGTATAAAACTATTGAAGGTCCCAATTCAGTTTGCAAAAAATGTCCTCAACACGGTGATTTAGGATTAACAATATAAATAGTAGTTAAATTTTACATTGATTTCGAAATCTCAAACAGAGTGCACGCTTAAATTTATTTATAAGTTTATCATAATGCGGTTAATGAAAAACAACTTTTTATATATTGTTACAAATTTGTAGGATGCAGACTCGAAAATGCCGTTGAATTTATCACAAGGTTCATTAGAAGACCAAATACAACAAAATCAAACCGTAAGGCAGAAAATCGTCATCACATAAATCGTGCAAAGTTTTTCGTTATAAAATACTCGCTCCGAAAGTGCACTAGCTAACGCCTCGTTTGCAGTCAGAACACGTTTGGCTATTTTCCCGATTGATCGACCCTTATACATAAGTAAATTAGATATGGCCTCCTAGCAACAGGCCGCCCAATGGTTCTTCAAATCGTTAAATGGTCAGCTTAATGGCTTCCGAGAATTTACATGATATACCAACAGAGGAAAGAAGTTTGTATGACATCTTACGGCGGCGTGAATATCACTTAAATTCTAGGGGGTAATAAAACACCTGCCAAGGATTAGTATCGGCTTGCAACAATATTACTTTTTACACGACTTCACAAAAGGAGTATTATGTGTTTTGACTAAAATTGGATATCTATATATACAAAAGGAAATATTTGAAGGAAGTTTGATGCGTTTGGCCAAAGGCTATGTATGCCTTCTGACATTAATAACTGACATATTCGCATTGACTTGATATGATTTTAGACTTGTGTCGTATTACAATTAATTTAACGGCGTTATAGTTAATATAAAATTTTAAGCGATTATATTATAATAGCTTCTGTCCGCGAATTCGTCCGCGTGGAATAGTAAAAAAAAGTAAGTTGAAATAACCCCCCGATTTCGAAACATTCTTCATTGGTGCTCCGCTCCTGTTGTTCTTAGCGTGATGATATATAGCTTATAACCTTCCTTGATAAATGGGCTATCTAATACTGAAAGAATTTTTCAAATCAGACCAGTGGTTCCTGAGATTAGTGCGTTCAATCAAATAAACCAACTCTTGAGCTTTATATATTAGTATAAGATAGATAGATAACCTATACTATAACCCATAAACGTCTCTACTCAGCTGAGATGAGAATATTGAGATGGATGTGTATATAAGTTGAGATATGATAAGGGGATCTTTGAAAGTTGCTCCCGTGACTGAAAATTGAGAAGAAGACTAAGTTGGTATGGGCATATAATGAGGAAGGATGAAAGTCACGTGACAAAAAAAAAGTTAAACTACAAGATGGATGGGTACAGATGTGAAGGTAGAACAAAAAAAAGATGAATGGACTTCGTGAAGGATGATATCATGATTTGTGGTGTGACAGAACATGTATGTCAGAATAGAAGAGTGTGGAAGGTAAAGACATATTGTGCCGACCCCAATTAGTTGGGATATGGTGAAAGAAAAGGGAGAAGATAGATAACCAATTTTAGTTCAAAAGACATAACTACTTTTGTGAAGTCGTCTAAAAAGTAATATACAAAAGGTTGTTTTTCATTAACCGCCTTATGATAAACTGGCACAATAAGTCACGAGCGTCGAAACCATCTCGCCTGTCGAAAACTTTGAAAGTGGGTCATTCTTACATATTTCATTTCGCTGTAAAAGTACACACAATTTACATAAAGCAAGTAAATAACATGGGGAACATGAATAAAGGATCTTGTTTATTCACAACAACGGTTGTTTGCTTAAGAAACGTGTTAAGCTGGACATAAATTGTATGAAAGTTGATGTGAGTTTGGGGTTACCAGGTAAAATTCTTAGAAAATTTTGGACTTTCATGTAAAACATATTGTTGCGAGCTGTACAGGACTCGAATTAAAATGCCATTAGAATTACTATGGAGTTTATTAGAACTATACAAACACGTATAGCACAGGTTCAAATATAACCGAACAAAAAAAATCCAAAAGAAATTCGATAAAATGCGCAAAGTCCGTCACTATTAGTTTTCCAATTGAAGTACACAAGTCTCGTCTTGATCGTGGTTCTCGCTCGACTGCGCCCCTCCCTCAATCAGGCCATCGTTTTACACTGCACAAATCCAATATGCCCGCTCGGCTAAGTGGATTGAATTTCTTAGAATTAGCTTTACTTTAAAATCCGTAACAACTGGCTCATGATTACAATACAACAATAGGCTGTTCTCAAGAAACGTATGCCAATAAGTAAGTAAACAAAAGAAGACATAAAAGAATTAAAACAGTTTCAATGTTATTAGTTCAAATGCCGACGAGTAATAAATGTGCTTCAACAAATCTGTATGTGGAAAAAGTCTTTGTCGTCGCCTAGGTTGTAACAATATCAACGAGTGAAAGCCTATTTGATTTTGCTATGGATAGGTTTGTGTTTAACCACTGTCTCACCTGAGTTGAGTTATGACGCGGTCTATGATTGAATATGCTAACATATAAGATACCTATTCACTCGTGACTTGAAAACTTCAAGATTGTATTTGTCAGGAAAAACAGACTCCTGCAAATTATACCACTCTTCTTGATTTAGGCGGAATTTTAACAACTACACAAGGATATAATTTAAAGTTCAAATTACAGAAAAACACAAAACAGAACATATGTAGCTATAACCTATATACTCTAAAAACCCACTTAATATACTGTATGAAAATTGCATATAAACGTTATGAATTTTATTATATATAATCTTTATCTTTTATGTTATAATATTATAATAATAATAATAATCGGCAGACAAACACACACATTGTATATCCCCAAATTAAGCAAGTTACGCTTGTGTTATGGGTAATATACAACGGACCACTCTGGGGCCGATCCCAGACACCCAGACCATGGTAAATAACGGAGAAAATACGTTTCCGAAATTTACTATACCGGGAATCGAACCCGGAGCCTCTGGGTTGCAGTGAGGTAGGCCGGCAAAGGCTTAGCCCGCTCAACCACAGAGGCCGTCAAATTATATAAATACAAGTGGTCACCCGTGGTCGAAATTCGTAATTTGTTGTCAAATACTATATTTCTATAATCACAGATTTCGCCAAGGCTACACTAACTATTTGAAGTTCACAATAAACAAAAGAGTATATAGTATCGTATGCTTCTGGAGGAGTATACGCAAAAATGCCATTTTTTTTATTAAAAACTATGTATATTACAATTTAGAATGTCTTACAAGTATGCAAGTTGTAAATTTTAGCCTTACACAATCAACTAGTTTTGTTTTATTCACCATTTTGTTCCTTGTCTAAAACAGCTCTTATGTATGTACGTCCATTTAATATGAAACCCTCGAAATGCGTGTGTGTGTCAAATACACGGTAGAGTGTGTAATGTTTATTTATTGTTTTTTTTTATGCATAATTTAAAAAAAATATCATTCGTCGCTTCTTCTCTGTATAAACTAGAAGTGTGCGAAATTTCATACTCCTCCGTTCGCGCAGTTATCGCAAAAAGGGGTACAAAGTTTTTGCGTCACGTATTAACATATAAATAATCTTCAAAAAAAAGTATAGATTTAGTAAGCCATTTCTAGCGAATTGTATAAATTACTAGCTGTCCCGGCAGACGTCGTCCTGCCCGGTAAAAAATAGGGGTTGATCGTAGAGGGTTGAAAATTTAGGGTTGTATGTATCTTTTAATGCTGTATCATAAAAAAATAGAAATTAAATTTTTTGTCTAAAAATAAAAATAAAAATTTAGGGGTGGACTACCCCTAACATTTAGGGGGATGAAAAATAGATGTTGGCCGATTCTCATAGATACCGGATAAGCACAAAAAATTTCATCAAAATCGGTCAAGCCGTTTCGGAGGAGTATGGCAACGAAAACTGTGACACGAGAATTTTATATATTAGATAAACCTTGCATAAACTACGTATTTTTCTGGGATAAAAAGTATCCTGCTAAATGTCTATGTCTTCTATCAAAGTAAATGTACATTACCTATATAAAATCTCAACAATATCCATTTCCAGTGAATTACAGAGATTCCGTAAAACTGACATATCCGGAGACTTACATACGCATGTCAACACTTTGTAAGCACTTTGCTGATTTAATGGAAATAGCTGATTCGGTGTGTTTGCCAAAGGCTATTTCGTGTTTCAACATTGTACATATTTTCTCTTACAATTAATTCGGATTGACTTGATATGTTTACATGATATGACTTCAGACTTGTGTGATATTACAATTAATGTACAATGGTAGGCCATGGATATATATACGGTAAAATAGCTGTAATGTTTGTTACCTGTCCAATATGGACATGGAAATACTAGTTAATAAATTAATTGGTCAAGCGTGGCGGTTTGCCAGGTGGTAGGGTATATGCTCGCCTGGATGGCTACCACCCCTATTTAGAGTCTACCGCCATTACCTTGAGTTACGGCATTAGCGGCCAGGTTTTAGTCTCCCCCCTTTGGAGAGCGGCAGCACATTGATAGCATATTCGAAGTTACAAATGTCCTTAGGCAATAGTAACCGCATTTCATCAGATGAGCCGTCTTCCTGTCTGCTAAACTCACCCAATAAACAAAATGCTTATATTAATATAACACTTAACTAATTTCTGACACTGCTACCATTTAAAGATGCTGAAGAAATTTTACGATTTCTTAGCTATAGTAGAATTATTTTCTCCGTGCAGTTTGAGTTATAAATAATCGGAACGGTGAAGCGAGTATTTCACTCTCTCTTCCACTCACGAGACTTATGAGCAGGCATAGTGATACGCATTATTGTTGTCGATAAGCGTTATTGATAGTGTTTTTAGTTTTGTCATTTTGTGGGTTAGTGATATAAATGAAAGAAAAAAAATAGATAAAACAACGTATTTATTAAAATAAGAATAATAATGATTTAAAATAAATTATTAATTAAGTATCTATGTATTAAAAAACTATAAGAACAAAAGTTAAGAATGTAACAAGTTATATTAAAAATAAATATAAATACTTATACCTAAGTTTAAAATTAACAGCAAAAAAGATAATAATGATTTTTATAAGAACAATAATCTTTCTTAGATAAGAATGTGTCTTTATCGACAATGACGTTGCGCTCGCGCAACATGCTCACCGCCTTAGGCAGGCTGAGGCCGAGATTGATTTATGACCCAAACTGCACGGAGAAAATAATTCTACTATAGTCACCTGTGACCGACCACCATTTGAAAATAGTTAGTTTGATCACTTACGCCTACACAAACACTACGCGCAGATACGCACTTTCATGCCTACTTGAATACAAATAAATAATCCCCCCCCCCCACACACACACACATACACAAAAGCATATTGTTATTACTAACACCTTATGAATATTAAATTATAATCTTTAATTTAACGGTAGAAAATATTATTTATACACATACATTTTCATTAGAATAGAATAGAATATTCTGTATTGCACACAAGAAAGTAATACGCATGAGTTACAATCATATAATTCGTACAATCGGCGGTCCAGACAACCTCCTGGAGATAATTTTACACTTTTGATAATGGGTCACAAAGAAATATTTTTTTATTGCAAGAGTACAGCAGACAGGCTGGCCCACTTGATGGAAAGCGGTTACCATCGCCTATGAAATGCGCTGCTGCACTCTTAAGGGAGACTGGTACCTGGTCACTAATGCCGGAACTCAAGGTTGTTATGGCGACATACTTTAGACCAGGGGTGGTAGTCATCCAGTCGGGCAAATGCCCTACCACCTGGCTGTGGGTTGTTTTTGTCGCCTCTTACGTCAGGCCGCCCGGCCGCAGGAAATTGTATTATTTCTCCGTTCCTGCACGGATAAAATTTGCATTAATGTACTTATCATCAATGATAAGAATTATATGACCGAAGCGAATCCTACTGTGGTCTGCCACACAGGCTCGAAGATGACATATCGCAGGAAACAGAGTTTCCATTGGGACGCCATTTGTACTGTTCTCTGTATCTTAGTCATTTTATAAAATACTAGTTGTGCCCGCGACGCCGTCCGCATGAAATTTGATTTCAAAGCCCACGATTTTGAAACATTTTTCATTGCTGCTCCGCTCCTATTGATTTTAGCGTGATAATATATAGCCCATATTATAGCCTTCCTCGATAAATGGGCTATCCAACACTGAAAGAATTTTTCAAATCAAACCAGCAGTTCCTGAGATTAGCGCGTTTAAACAAACAAACTGTTCAGCTTTATATTCTTCTTCTTCTCTTTGAAGAAACATGATAAATAATAAAACTACGTTTTAACAGTTTTAAGCGCGGTAATTTATTTTATTTTGGTTTATCCGACGTGTCGGCCGCTTTTCAGTGGCCGTGGTCACGGAAGACAAAGATGACATTTGTCTAACGTGTATTGTCAAAGTTTTTATTCAGCCTACCGCCAACTTGTTCATTTTAATTATTTAGTTTTAATTTTGTTTATGGATATTGTTTATTCTATGGGAGCCTAATCTAATTTTACCACCGCTTCACAACATGTGGCTGAAGAGAAGAAGCGGCGCAAGAAACTCTTCACCAAACATGTCTAGTTCTAAATTTTTTTATATAATATTAAAATGGGTGGAAAGAAAAAACGTATTTTTTTTATGTGTACAAGTCGCGAAAACTTAAGAAAATATAACATGATAAATATCAAGATTAAATGAAACTTTGTGCTATGTATGCCTTAGAACTGCCAGTGTATCTAGATACGTATCTACTTCACCAAGCGGTTCTGCAAGGGTGATTGCATTAGGCCTTAGCTATTTAATTGCCATATAAAGAAAACACACACTTGTCAATTCCTCCCGTCCATTCTTCATACTCTTTTAACCTCTCTAATCAAAAACGAAGGTATCGATAGATTCTGAAATTTTGAATATAATCAAACCCAACACTATATCGGAATTGAGGTCTAACAAAGGCGTTGTTGGCGGACACGTTTCTCGCTGGTAGGTAAGAGAGTAATTATAACTCACTTTGTTAATTGTTCCTTAGCTTTGAAGAATTTATGGACTGTTAAGGAAAGAAGGGTAAAAATTATACAATGAAAATAGATAAAAATCATAATTTTCTCACACGATTCTATTGGTAAATAAAATTAATTTAAAAATATATATTCAATACAAATACAAATATTACAAAACCAACAAGAAAAATGTTAATAATAACATTGAAAATAAATAAACCCAAACCCAAAATGAATAAATTCGGTTTTAAATTTTGATGTTAATTTGCTTTTTCAATTTAACCTTACGACCACCTCAACAACCGTGGTCATAGATCACACATTAATATTTACCATATTATTTTTCTACCCTCAATTTATTTGCTTTTAACTACTTCATTTTGTTTATTGTTGATTTATATATACTACTAACGGTCTCGGCAGACGTTGTCCTGCCCAGAAAAAATAAAAATCTAGAACCCGATTCCAACGCCACCTACCGGGTGTAATTGTGAACCTAAACTACCCTGGACCCTTGAGTGGGTATACATATAAAATTTCATCAAAATCGTAGAACCCGATACCAGTGCTTAGTATTTTTGATTGGTTACATTATTGATGTTTTTAAATAGGGATAATGTAGCATTCGAATGGTAACAGAATCTTTGAAATTCGGTCTCGTAGTTTTTAAGTTTATTCGTTACAAATATACAAAGATACGAATCTTTCCTGTTTATAATATTTGTATAGATGAGAACCTGGTAGAATTTTACATTGTTTCGTCGCATGTTTATGGCGTGGCGAGAAGAATAAAAAGAAAAAGCTCTCCAACGACGTAACTAATAACAATGTAATATAATATTAAAGCAAAGAATATAACAAATAAAATATACGTAATAATATGAGTAATGTAAATATATGAATATTGTAATCTGCTATTTAATTTAAATGAGTATATATTGCAAAATCGGTATTTAAAATAACTCTATAAGGTACTCCGGAGGAGTTAACCTGTGGGGAGAAGACTGCTCTTCTACTGTACTGTAATCTACTGGCAATAAAGTTATTCATTCATACATAAGCGTGATCTTCTTTTATCATGTCCGCACCTTTTTCAGCAACCATGATGGTTGGTACATTCGTATTTGCACTGGGAACAAATGGCATGATACTTGCATCTACTACTCTTAGTCCTTCAATACCTAAAACTCGTAGTCTAGAATCAACTACAGCACCCATAGCACAGGTACCCACATAATGATACATAGTTACCATCATACTCAAAACATAGCATCGAAGATATTCTTTTGTATATTTCTTATATTTTGCACAATGTTCTAAATCAGGATCTACGAATTCAGCTCCAATACTTTTAAAGTACGTCGTATTTATTACTTGAATAAAATCATCGACATATCTAACATGATTTTCTAGATCCTCCCTATTTGAATAAACATTTAAATTGATATTAGGTTTCTCTGTAGGATCGTTGGTTTGCAGTAATATGGTTCCTCGCGATTTTGGATTAAAGTGAAGTACAGTGAATGAAACTAGGTGCCCTTTACTTTTTCTTTCCAGGGCGTCGCAGATATCATAATTCATACCACAGCTGAATGCGCAAAATGCTAGCATAGCTTTAGAATCTTCTAAAAGTATGGACAATGTTTCATAATCAGAATAATCTTTTTTGTCCAGAGAAACCAATCCGATTATCGGGAGACCAGGAAATTCACTAAAATTTACTGGTTGTGGTGATTCCTTAAGCTTTTGAAGTTTAAAGAATACTGTTACTGAAGGATGTTCGTGTAAGTTTTCACCAACTGGAAGGTCGGCTATTAAATTTATTCCTTTGCTCTCAAGATGTTTTCTTGGTCCGATGCCCGACAACATGAGCAGTTTTGGAGTATCAATAGACCCAGCTGATACAATCACTTCTTTAGTTGCTTTTACTTGAAATATTTTGTCCATATTAAAACGTATTTTCACACCAACCGCTCGTTTGCCGTCAAACAATATTTTAATGACTTGGGATTGTTTTATAACATGCAAATTTTTACGTTCTTTAACTTTTTTCAAGAAAGTATAGGCAGTGCTTTGTCTCACCCCGTCACCTATAGTGAACATGGGTTCAGCGTAACCAACATGTTTACGGCCATTTACATCCATAACAATATCGTGACCTAACTCAGCAAAAGCATTTAAATAATTTTGACTAACTTCATTAAAATATTTTTTCACTTTTATGTTTCCATTACTTCCATGAAATTCTCTGTCTGCTTCATCAAGAAGATTAGTGTCTGTGTAATTCTCACTTTTTAAGAAGTATTTCAATATGTTATCCCACTCCCAGCTACTGTCGTTTGTAACTACCGCCCATTTGTGGTAATCATGTGGATTTCCTCTTACATAAACCATGTAATTAATAGAACTAGACCCACCTAACATCTTTCCTCTAGTTAGATCTACTCGTTTGTTAGTTAGATTTTGGTAAGTGAAGCCATCGTCGGACGAGGTGTAATTGTAGTCACAGGCAGAATGTTTTAAGTACGCCATTGCCCCTGGAAGCTAAACAAATCATTACGTATAGTAAACTGAAAATCCAAAAAATAGAGATAAGGAAAAATTTACGATTAGGTTTGCATTTCCTTTTCAGATATAACTTAAATTTATAATTTTGCAAATGTACATTTTCTGTAATTATCATTAACATGTTCGCAAGTTAATCTTTATATTGGAGATTTAAAATTACGAGATAAGATTCATGTAAAATTCAAGTATCGGACATTCAAAACGATCTTACCACAGAAGAATAAGGCGGATCACCTCCAGCCTCTATAAGTAGTACATTCACTTGTGGAATTTCTGACAGTCTATTAGCTAGCACGGCTCCTGCTGAGCCGGCTCCGATTACTATAAAGTCGTAAGATTCTGTCAAAAAATTAAAAACCTTTAGCTTTCTATCTTCTTCATTGTTGAATACACCTGGGATGTTATTTTTACACAACTATCACAAATGCAGATTTCTTTAAACAATTGCAAAAACTACGCACTTTATCAGAGTTTTGCACGTGATGTCAATTTATGGCGGATTCTTATATCTTATCGAATTTCATCTGCCTTACTATCAGTTAAAATTTGACACAAGCTTCATAAAACCAATCTCAAACTTTAACCGATGGTAAGGCAACCGAATGAATAGTAAGATAAAGGACAGGTCATTAGCTAGATGGAAAAAACGACGATAAGTTTCGGCCATTGGAATAGTTTAATCAACTAATGAGATTGACAGCAGATCAGTTAATTAACGTTTAGTATTTTCTTATGACACTAATATTGAATAACGATCAATACTTTGATAAGTATGACGCACTCCAGTTGTTTCATTGAAACGCATTTATCGTCCTCGACCCCGGTGAAACATCTGCATCAATTCTTTAAACTATAAAGTTATCTAGTCCATATTATCTCTAAATTACAAATTATAATCACTTTATATCTCAAGGAAGTCATACGTCGAAGTCCAAAATTTTACTTATTATTAGTTGATCCAAAATATATTTTGTACTATAGTAGACTTATTTTCTCCGTGCAGTTTGGGTCATAAATAATCGGAGTGGTGAAGCGAGTATTTCGCTCTCTCTTTCACTCATGGGCCTTATGGGCAGGCATAGTGATACGCATTATTGTTGTCGATAAGCATTATCGATAGTGTATTTAGTTTTGTTATTTGTGGGTTAATCATATAAATGAAAGAAAAAAATTCATAAAACAGCGTATTTATTAAAATAAGAATAATAATTATTTAAAATAAATTATTAATTAGGTATCTATGTATTAAAAAACTATAAGTACAAAAGTTTAGAATGTAACAAGTTATATTAAAAACAAATATAAATATTTATATCTAAGTTTAAAATTAACAGCAAAAAAGATAATAATTATTTTTATAAGAATGATAATCTTTCTTTGATAAGAATGAGTTTTTATCGATAATGGCGTTGCGCCTACGCAACATGCTCACCGCCTTAGCCAGGCTGAGGCCGAGCTTTGATTTATAACCCAAACTGCACGAAGAAAATAATTCTACTACAGCTAATGCTCGCGACTTCGTTCGCGTGGTGCGGTTTTTTAACTATCCCATGGGAACTCTTTAATTTTTCGGGATCAAAAGTATCCTATATGTTGACCATGGATATAAGCTACCACCATACAAAATTTTATTTTAATCGGACCAGTCCTTTCGGAAATTAGCCGGTACAAACAGACAGACAAACAGAGAAACAAGAAATTTGAAAAAATCTAAATGAGTTCTATTTCACTTCTGACATCCCCTGACTCGGTTTTAGGCATTTTTTTTCATTGTACAGAAATTCGACTTCTACAATTTTATTATAAATGTATAGATAATAGAATGTTTATTGAAAGCGTTGTGGATTTTTTTTATAAAACAATACAAGTGAAGATTTTCAATCTTCCCAAAAGCTTAATAGATGCTCTGCAACAGTGATGGATTCCGTGACGACTGGTCCATTTATTTTATTTTTGAAGTGAAACTTCTTTATCGGCGTTGGGAAAAAAAAATCGGTTACGCGTCACATTTTTTCCGTTACGCGCCATCTTTTTCTTGCCCCTACCACTGGCGATTCGAACGAAGAGTAATTACAATTGATTAAATGCTGTAATAATCTTAGTAGCAATAAGGTAAAATGAAATTATTGTATTATTTGTATTCATGTCTATGATAATAAAAGCCTTTTGTTTAAACTTTATCTAATTTAACTTTATTCAACCAATTTCTGTAAAGTTGCATATAGTAGATCATTTTTCGAAAAATAAGGTCATAAAGAAGTTTCACTTCTTACGTGTGTACGCTAGTACACGCACACGTTTTTATTTAATTTGTTTGGGAAACATACAATAATTAATATTCTTAAATATAAGACACGAAATGAAAACATATATAAATCAAGCTTCACTATAAAATAATTTATATAATAGAAATTAGATCAAACAGTTAATTACAAAAAAAAGAAATACAATTATAAGAAAATTAAATAAAATGTCTATTTAATTAAATTATTTAATTAAACAAAATAAAAAGAAAATTTCACCACAATAATTACTGATAAAATACAAATAAAAAAAGGAAATTATATAAAAAAAAGTTTATGTCATTATTCTAAAAATTGTAAGTCATTGGATCATTCTAAATTAAATCATTTTTTAATTTGGGTTTTAAATTGATATAGTTTACCTATGAAAGGATCAATACTTGTAAATAGTGCATAGTATCGTTGACAAGTCCGGTATAAAAACGTGTTTTTACTATAGTTCGTTTTTTATAAGTGGTACTGAGAATAGGGATTTGTCACGTGATAAATCATCGTTTATCTCTGAGCAATTGGCATTAAGTTATTATTTTATGAATAAATAAAATCAGAATTACCTCTCAAAACTGTATTTTCCGGCCACATGTTCGTAAGCAACAACACTGATAACACCTGCAGTGAAGCTTGCACATTATGAATGTCCTCGACAACTGCTGCGGAATGCATTTTTAATATTTATTTCTAAATACGTTTATTGAGATATTAACTGAATTGTGTTTTCATAACCAAAGCATTAATGACAATGAACGTCTTATAGAAGTCAATTTATGTAAAAATTATCTTTGTATTATTATCTATTTACACATACAATACTGTCGAGGTTTGTGTTTAAATATTCATTTATTAAAAATATCAAATTATATAAATTTATTACTTAAATGATGAAGATAACAAAATATTTTTATTGTTTATTTGCGTGTATATAATCATTTATTTATTAAATAGTTTAACATTAGATTCACTAAAAATCGCCTATTGTTCATATTTAAATATTATTCATAATCTACATATTTGTATTGTTACGAGTTAGCGGGACTCGAATTAAAATGCCGTTAGGGTTTATTTGAACTATACGAAAACGTATAACACAGGTATAACCGAACACAAGAAATCCAAACGTAATGCAGAAGCTCGAAATTCAATAAAACGCGCAAAGTCCGTCACTGTTAGATTCCCGAATGTACACGCGTCACGCCTGTACTGTAGTTGCATCTCAACTGATCCCCTCTCTCAATCAGGCCGTCGTTTTATACTTCACAAATGAAAATGTGCCCGACCGGCAACGTCGACACAATTTCCTAGAATAAGCTTGTACTTGTAATCCGTAACACCTGGCTAATGATGCTCCTGAGCGAGTACAAAAGAACAATAGGCTGTTCTCCACAATAAACGTGTGCCAATAAATAAGTGAAGAGTGTGCTATGATATTATTATTGTAATGTAAGGTTCTTGAATAAATATAACTTCAATTTTAAACTGGCTTTTTTTCACTTTTTGTAATCTTATCTAATGTATCTTTTTGTCGTACAAAATGGTCTCTTCATAACACAATTCAAAAACGGTGTCCTCTTTTTATTTTTGAATTCCCACCAATGAGAGCGACTTTTATACTCTTCTCTCATTGGTTAGTCAAATCCTTACGACCTGGCTAACATAGGCATATAGGCATCGAGTAACAAAATAGAATATAATTATGTAGTTGATAAATTAAATTAAATAAACAAAGAAATTGAAATAGATATTTATATGTAATTTGTTTTATGATTAGAAATTATGATTTAAAAATGAATGGAAAACATACCGTAGATTAACAGAATGTTGTTGCTATGTATTTTGTACGATAGCACTTGTCAAACGTCAAACTCAAATGCCAAAAGGCTGACCTTGAACTTGACCGGCTTTTATTTACAAATGAGAATTAGGTTAAAATACAAGTAATATTTACTACAAAAGCTTCCAATAGAAATAAGTTGAAATACTATAAATGTAAGCAAATAAATGAGTTGAAAGCCTGAGCGTGTGGTAACCAGGATCGTGGTACATTTCAAGCAAAAATATAATATAAAATTATCTACGACTAAACGTGGTAAGTGCATCCACTACATAAGTGAATAAAAGAAGACGATCATAAAAGGATTACAATTAGTTACGTGGAATTTGTCTTAGTCGGGGCCTAAGTTTTAACAATATGCTCCATATAGTCAAGATGACGAAGTCCGTCAATTGGGTAAGTCCATACACCGCTCGTTTTTTAAACGGAATTTCACGCCAGCTACAATTCGAAGACAAAATTCATTGGTGTCTTAGCTTCGCCGACTGATTTGCTGTCGAGAAAAGAAAAAACAACACGTGTGCGTCTCGGGACGCCCGACAAAAGTGATAACTTAAACTAAGTTGAACTATTTTATATTGAATTTGTTTAACTTGAGAAAAGCTTAGATTATTATTTAAATTTTATGTATATTAATAGGGTAATGTAAGGAAGGGTTATTTATTAGTAAAATCTTTGATTGATTATAAAATATATTTTATTTTTAGTTACAATTCTTGAATATGTACAGTCGAGAGCAGAAAGAAAGTAGCAGCCAAGATGGTCAAATAGATAACAACATCGAAAGTGATCATTAGTATCTTAGGTCTAATTGTTCGCATCAATCTTCTTGTTCAAAAACATAGTTACACGCACAAAGCCAATACATGAGTTCATTCAAGTCGCCAAAATGATCGATACACTCTAGAAAAATGAACTCTATTCTAAACGTGATTAGAGTCAAATCGAGATGAATTCATACTAGGTACATCAAAATTGTATTTCGAATTATGTATTTCAAATTGAATGACTTATTAACGCAGCTTGCTAAATTTGCATTGTAATAATCACCTTTCTTTTTTAAAAGGCGTTTGAGTCAAAAGTTTAAAAAAAATCCTGATCACAGCAGTGTGATGATGTGAGCATAATGATTACTTTCGATGTTGTTATCTATTTGACCATCTTGGCCGTCCCTTTCTATTTTCTGCTGACTGTACATTATAATTTTGTGTATGTAAATTATTAGTATTATTATTTAATCTAATTACCGAAATACGGCTAGTACTGTGGGTAAGAGTGAGAGAGGCTAGACAGACTGGTGCCGTAACGCGCTACGTAACGAAGTGGTTTACCCTCCCATAAGAAGTTATCACTTCAAAAAGGGTTATTATCACCCCAAAAGAAGGTCTACACTGAAAATTAGTGCTGTGTCGAATATTATGACGGCGCAACAATAAACTGAGTACAAACCGTACAAATTCTCAAAATATGCTTTTATTTTTTTGAGATACGTGTAAGCTATTTCTTTAAATGATTGTTTCCTTTTTTTTATATATAAACGGTAGAACCAATAATAGCAGTGAAGTGTAATTTTTACTTGAGTGACGCAATCAAGAGCTACGTGGCACAGTAATAAAGATGCTGCGATGGATTAGCGGAGTCACGGGAAAAGACCGCGTTAGGTATTCCTGCACCTCGGCAGTCTTCATCTCCGTGTCATAGAAGACGGACTGCAAGAGTCACTTAACCTAGTACTATTAT
Source organism: Dendrolimus punctatus (assembly GCA_012273795.1). Lineage (NCBI taxonomy): Eukaryota > Metazoa > Arthropoda > Insecta > Lepidoptera > Lasiocampidae > Dendrolimus > Dendrolimus punctatus. The sequence continues at coordinate 17,494,918 of CM022544.1, forward strand.
GTTTTACGGAGCTAATTATGTGGGGAACAATTCTAACAATGCCGACTCTACCAGCTACAGGTAGAAGGGGCAAGCCCAAGAAATGATGGCTTAACATCGTGAAAGATGACATGCGTGCCAATGGTCTCAAAACGGGGGATGTTAAAGACCGCGCGAAGTGGAGTAGACAAAGTAAGAAAGCGGACCCTGAGCGTTGGAGTGAGCGCTCCGAACGTAACCGGGATTTAACCTTCGGATGATGATGATTATGACTCAGTCGGAGTAAACTCTTTCTTTCTGTTCACCTGATGCCGCCTCTGAAATCCTAGCGAAACAAGCAGAAAAAAAAATTAACGCTTACCGTCACTGGAACCGCGTAAGGAAGGATGCCGGATTTTCGGCAGATTTGAGCTTCCTTGCGTTGAACAAACCCTAAACCAGTTGGCAGGACACGGTTGGCACTTTGAGAAACGGTTTGATGCACAATTCAGCACTATTCCAACATTTCTTTTAATACTAATTGACGAGCGTGGCACCGTTGCGATATTTAGGCAGCCAATTTTGCTCGACCAATGAGACGCATGCTTGTGCGCAGCGCCCTCTGCTGGTGGCCGGTCGAATAAAGGTATGAAAGAGGAAATGTTGCCAGGAAAGGATGCTTTCCAGGACTGTGACGGCATGTTGTAACAGTTTTTTTTTCTTGGATTTGACTTTATGTTGTTGTTGTCCTAAGACCTTACAACTTGACCGGGGGTTATAGGGGCAAGCGCCTTCGCAACGCGAAGGTGCCCGGGGGGCAACTTGCTCGGAGGAGCTCCCCAGGGGGCTTTACCTCGGCTGGACTGTTGCCACGAAAGGGGGATGAATCTAACGATGCCGACTAGAGGGCGAAACACTGTACTATCAGTCTAAGTCAGTCTTAGCCTGATCCACACATTGAAGTATTGGCCGCAATACTTCGTTTTATTTTTTTATTGCAGAGTTTAGCAGACAGGCTGACGGCCCTGATGGAAAGCGGTTACTATCACCTATGGATATTAGTAACACCAAAGGTGCTACAAATGCGCTGCTGCTCTCTTAAGGTTGTTCACAACTCAAGGTTGTTATGATGGCACACTCTGGACCTGGGGTGATAGCCATTCAGTCGGGCAAATAACCTCCCACTTCGCTGTGGGTTATTTTGTCGCCTCTTACGACAGGCCACCCGGCCGCAGGAAATTGTATTCTTACTCCGTGCCTGCACAGATGAGAAATAAGTAAGAAATAAAAATCGTTACATCGATGCAAAAATGACCAATATGTGGGCGCGGCGTAAGAAGGTAAAAAAGGGGATGAAAGTGCACTCAAAGCAAGTATGGTTATTCTTAATCTACGCGGGCGAAGTGTCTTCATATTCTTTGTTTATTCTTCGTGCACCACTTTCATTAGAAACATACACACGTATATACATACCAAAGAACAAACACAAAAAACAAATAGTAGGCATATCTAGAATAATATCCAGTCGTTCCCACAAAATGGGTCGGCGTTTTGTCTTACTACCCTTGTAAAAACTGGAAATTATAATATTACACATTCAAAGTGTATAAGAGTCTATGATCATATTTATAAGGTCTACATTCATACGAACGCCTCATATTATGCCTAATATGAATTTAAGCATCAAAGGAAATGGGTACAATTTTTTACAATTTTCCCTGGAGAGTGCTTTTTTGTACGGCCGGGTGTTTAAGCGACTAATAAAAAGGTTGTCTTGAATTGTATTCGATTCTTTTATTTATTTAAACAAACTAAAAAACATACATCGAGCGACCTTCATCGAGACCTGACACTAGAGTTTGTCACCAGCATTATCAGGAAGTACCTACGCCCACGAGCATTGGCTTCATCAGATTGAGAGTATGCCGCAATTCACAGAGACAGATAGATATTAGAAAGGGACAGATAGTAAATAAGAGAATAACGAAATTATGGGTTCTAGAAGATTCTCCCGTGTATATAAGCAGCGTAAGGCGCGCCGGCAGTTAAGAGTTGAGTTGAGTTTAAAACGGCGAAGCGACAAATGCGATACGGAAGAGTTGGAAGAGAAAATTAATAGAGGACAGTGACGAATTAAGTGTTGAATTTAGAGACAAGTTTAGTGGACAGTTAAGTGAAGGAAGAGTGTAGCGTAGTTCGAGAGACGAACCGGAGGCAAGCTACAGGCGGTAAAATCGGAAGCGAGCACTGCAGTAGCAAGAGGTGGTCAACGCAATATCGGTGACGGTATTGTGAGCGAGACACCTTGTCGTCGGGACTGCGCATCGTTAGTCGTGCATATAGGGGCAACCCTACAGAGGTATTGCGTGCGGCTCTGTAAGTCAATAAAACCGTTTAGTTTCCTCCTCCTCCTCCTACTCCTCGACAACACGGTCATAACGAGAAAGCTCAAAAGTAAAGTAAGTATATATATGTAAATGAAGAGTAACTTCATTTAGTTTGAATTTGGCGCGCATGGTCATTGTATACGTCAAGTGTCAGTGTTATGTCACTTGTCAGAGTTTTAGCAGTTAGAAAATATAAACCAATTAAGTGCTATTTGAAAAACTCTTAAAAGATAATAGATTGATTGAAATTGTGAATTAGTAGCTTTAAATGTTGTTTCTCTTCTTAGAGCAACCATTAGTTTTGTAATTTATATATCAAAAGTAAAACACATTATATATATAACAGTGCTACATCCGTCCGTCCTAGGGTGCAGTTGAAAACCAGCGTCAGGCATCTGCTGCTGCCTGGCACATGCTGAACTGCACCTATTTACCATCGCAAGACTTTTTAATACTTATTATCTATCAGCGTACAATTCATTCCATGTTTGTCTCGTTGTGTGATTACCGAATAAACGTTTTTTTCTTCCTTTCTTTCGTACCATAAGTGTCACTTACCGATTTCATGATACTGTGAGACAGATCTGAAAAGAAAAAAACATTAAATTAGTTTTATATATGTTAAGGATCTCCCACACCGCGAGTATTCGCGTGTAATATAACATTGATGATTCGATTTTGAGCATCACTTTACAATACTGCCTCCCTGACTGACCAGCATTCACCTGTAAGGAAACATTTATGATTCCATTTTGAGCATTTAGCTGATTCTAAAATGTCTGACGAAGAGATCGTTGTGTTACGGGTTGTATCAATTAAATAAACACAACTACGCAATATACGCAACTACTCTTTCCTGCACCACCTACATCACCTGATTCAAATTTGTTTTTTGATTTAGGTTGCCTGGAAGAGATCGCTTTGAACGATAAGGCCGTCTATTGTATCGCCTAGAAAATATTGTAAATATGGTCTGTTTTTGTAATTGTATGTTTTGGTGTGCAATAAAGATTTCTCTCTCTCTGTCTCTCTCTCTCTCTCTCTCTCTCTCTCTACACGACGATTCTCTAGAATTTCTGTTTCGCGTACGAATGTGTTTTTGATCTAAAGGGAACTTCCCGCCGAGGTTGTCCAGGGTTTTAAAATTCCTTTCCGGGAACGTATTGGCAATGCCTCCGATGTTGCACACAGGTTGTCTGCAGGAGATGGATCTTCTATAAAGTGGGCACAGGCAATAAAAAAAGGCTATCCAAACAGGGATAAAATTAGTTTAACTCGCCACTTCCGCGAGGTTTCGCTTCTTAACTGAGGCAAACGTGGATCAGGCTTAACGTACAGAAATTATCTTTCACATGCAATGTGCGCCTGTAATTAAACTTCCTCCTTTGCCAACGCCACATACCTTTTGTCTCAATGCAAATCTGTCTACATATTGTTGTTAACATGTACCAGAAAAATACGTAAAACGATATGCATATTATGCATTATTTATGTCCATTAAATATCAACACAATACACTGTTAAGGCTAAACAGTCAAGGTCTACTTTCAGATTAACTTCTTGAAGTGACAATTTCTTATGGGAGGGTGGATAAACCGCTTCGTTAAGTAACGCGTTACGACGCCAGTCTCTGGTTTCCCTTTCTCTCATGCATACGGCAGCGGCAGGCAGGCTCATCCTCTCTCACTCTAACCCACAGCGCTAGCTGTATTTTAATAATTCGATGACATAATTATACTAATGATGTACATATACAAAATAGTAATGTACATATTTAAGAATTGTTACTGAGAATACAATATATTTTATAATCAATAAAAGGTTTTATTAATAAATAACCTTTACGTACATTATCATATTAATATACATAAAATTTAAATAATACCCTAAGTTTTTCTCCAGTTAAACCATTTCAATATTAAATAGTTCAACTTAGATTAATATATTTTTTATATAATCGGTAGACTACCACACATTTACCATATCCTAGCAAAGTAAGTTACTTTTGTTTTGTGGGTGTGGATATAAAGGGAAGATTATTTACCAAGTTTACCATGCCAGGAATCGGACCAAGAACTTATGTGTTCCGGTGAATTCGGCTTGCAACCATAAATGGTTTTAAATATCATGATTGCGCCGAGGAACACCTTATTATAAATGTTTCCTTCCAATCCTCGCCATCAAGAATAGAATGAACTTTAAATGAAGAAAGCGCAAAACAAGATACGTTCAGCCAGTGTCCGTGCAGTCACCGCAATAGAGATAATAACGATTGTTGGAACACAATAAAGAAATAAATTTTTAAAACTCAATTTTATGCTCATAAACCATATTCTAGTTTGTGTGTGTGAAACCCCGGGGGACGAGTGCAGTGAGGCGGCGGACTGGTGGCGAGGCAAGTCACTCTTCCCTTGCTTCTTCTTCCACGTCCCTTTGCCTTCTCCTGGCCATCGCGATAGATATTGTTACCAGTAGGAGACTCGAATTGAAATGCCATTAGAATGACTATAGAATTTATTAGAACTATACAAATACGTATAACACAGGTACAAACATAACCATACACAAAAAGTCCAAACAAAATGCAAAAGGTCGTAATTCAATAAAAGGCACAAAGTCCGTCACTATTAAATTCCCGATTGTAGTACACACGTCTCGCTTTGATCATGGTTCTCGCTTGACTGCCCCTCCCTCATTCAGGCCATCGTTTTATTCTACACAAATGCAATGTGCTCGTATCGTAGTCGACATAATCTGACATGCCCGGCTAATAAGTTGGCCGCAAGCAGCCATAAACGAGTACAATAAACCAATGGGCTGTTTTCTAGAAACTTTATGCCAATCAATAATTACACAAAAGAAGACGATCATAATATAATTACAATTAGTTCAAATGTGTTTTGTTTCAGATATGCAGGTGGATCTTGTATTTTGTTGACACCTGAGCTGTAACAATATTATTAAAGTTTCATATTGCGTTTTCTTCGTTGATAAGCATGTCGTTAATAAGTTTTTAAAATAATAATAACTTTATTAATGACTTGATAATAACTGAACAGGATTTTTCAAGTAGGATCATTAAAATAATTTATTAACATTATAGAATAATACTTAATAGGAGTTTCCATTGTAGGTTAATAAGAATGTAGGTTGTGTGAAAAATCTTGTACTCTCCTGTAACGCAAAATATTTATAAATTTATTGCAATTACAGTTTAAATAAAATATTTATATATTTTAATAAAATAAATGTTTGTATATTCTGAATGTTAAGACATATATACATAGATACATAACTTCACGCCAGGTCCCTTGCGGTGTAGGCACGAACAATAGAATAGAGCGCCATTCAGGCTTATTCTTACACACCTCACTTGCTTCTTTGACATTCATAGCTCTTGTTCTTAAGGCTCCTGACATCACCTTCTGTTAGTACATAGTCCGCAAAATCTGCTAAGTGACTGAATACTGAAGTAAGAAAGAGAGTGTGTCTGAAACAGAGTGTCGGGGTGAAGGTAAGGAAGGAATGCTCCGGTGGTTCGAGTATGTGGAAAGTATGTATGATGAAAGAATGACTAAACAGATATACAATGCAAAAGTGGATGGATGCAGAAGTCGCGGAAGGCCACGACACACCTTCCGTGATCAAATTTATCATGTACTAGAAGAAGGTGATGTTAAAGACAATTAATTGTGATGTTTAGCCTTAAGCAAGGTAAATGCAATTACTGAATTCATTTACATAACTATGCATTTGAATATATGGTATAGAGAATCCGATTATTATTTCAATTTGCATTTCAGGATGCTCTTGGGTGGATTGTTTGTATGTGTAACGAGGGCTTTTCACTCGACATAGCCTGTATAATATGTAAGCTTGTTCCGCGGGAACACATTCCGGTTTTGAATGTATCATATATCAGAGCAGAAGACTACTAACATCCACAACTGGACCTACTTATGCAAAATGGAACCAACCCAGATACTGACAGGTATCTTAATGGTATACTATTTCAATACCGTTACGAGTCGTGAGGCTCGAATTAAAATGCCTTTGGAATGATTATAGAGTTTATTAGAACCATACAAACACGTACAACACAGGTACAAATATAACCGAACACAACAAATCCAAACGTAATTTAGAAGATCGTAATTCAAATACACGCACAAAGTCCGTCACAAAATAGATTACCGAATGTACACAAGTCTTGCTTCGCTCGTGGTTACTGCCGATCTCTCAATTGGGGCATTGCTTTATACTGCACAGATGCAATATGGCTACCCGGCCGCGAGGACCGAATTTCCCAGAATCAGCCTGCACTTTAAATCCAAGACACCTTGGCAGTGATCACAATACAATAGGCCATAAAAGATTACAATACACAATGGGCTGTTTTAATCACAAATTTTAAACACAAAGTAAACTAAAGAAGTCCATATGCCGAAAGGCAATAAAATGTGTTTCTACAGGTGTGAATTTGTCTTTTGTCTACGTCTAGGTCGTCACATTATTATTTGTCTTCTTGGAAAACCTTTGAAGTTTCATTCAGAGAAATCGTTCCACGTAACCGAATAATCGGGATAAATGTTGAAATTATTCAAGAAAAATCCCCATACGTGTGCAATTCGGTCCGATTTTTGGACAATCTGAATCTATCATTGACCCTTTTTGCGGTAGGACGGCGCTCTGACAGGCGAATCATGGCGCCACTTTCATTCGCTCATGTGACTATGAGTTACGCGGCAATAAGGAAATCAAATATATCGGGTTAAAGCCCTTTAATACTCATGAAATAGTTTAAAGAATTTACTTATAGCCCATTCGTATTGTTACGAGTTGCAGGACTCGAAGTAAAATGCCGTTAAAATTACTACAGAAATGACTAGAACTATACAAACACTTATTACACAGGTACAAGTATAACACGCGCAAAGTTCGTCACTAAATAGATTACCAAATGTAGTACACACGTCTTGCTTCGTTTGTGCTTATCGCTCGTCTGCCGATATCTCCATTGGGGCATTGCTTTATACTGTACAAATACAATATCTCCAGACGAGTGGACTGAATTTCTCAGAATCATAAAAGATTACAATGCACAATGGTCTATGTTGGAATCTCCAAAAAAAAGTATTTATTACTTTGGTATGGCATAGTACTGGCCACCAATACTAAATATTTGAATTTAGAATGTAGATGTTTTTTGTTTTTTATCTGTATAATTTTCCCCCCAATTGCAATTGAATATAAATCGTCATATATTACGCACGTGCAGTTTTCTTAAGTAATTAAAATATCTCCAGTCCACAACGAACTAATATTTAAAGAAGTGTTTATCATATTCTTTTTGGTCCTTCGAGCCGGATTTAAACCAGCGATCTATGAACATTTTTCTAATTACAAATTTTAAACACAAAGCAAACAATGGAAGTCCAAATGCGGGAAAGGTAATAAACCAGGGGCGCGTTCACTTTGTCGGCATGTAACACTATGTTGGCATGTATAACTTCAGATAAGATCACGATCACACAGAAAACTAACTAAAAATAAAAATAAACAAAAAATCCTAACAGTAACATAGTTACCCTAATACTTCTTTCAGATAGGACTTTTTTACCGTATGAGAAATGAGAAAGATCACTCAAGCATTTGTCGTGCGCCCGTCTGTGGACCGCCTAAAGTAGGCCAGTGGTCATTGTTTGCAATTTTTCAAAACAAAATATATTGGAAATCTTATTTTTATCTTTTGCCGCATATTGGGGCTTAGGAGGGATACCATTCTTATTCAGCATATTTCAGTGATCAATTGTTGTGTATGTATGTATGTTATATTTATTTCTATTTTTTTTTAATTGTTGTCGTAGTAATCTTTTTAAATAACGCTTTTGAGAATTGACAATAATAATAATATAGACCCGCAGGGGGCTTTGTACCCGGCGGAGGGCTTTGTATCCGCTGGGGGGCTTTGTCGCCCGCAGGGGGGCTATACCTGACTCCTGGGGCCAAGTGTTTGCCTTAGCCAGGCGGTACGGAGTGGAAATCGCTAGAGCTAAGACTTAATCTCCAGGGGCGGAAGTGATAAATGGCATCATGTCAAAAGTAGCTTTGGTGAACCTGCAGCCCACCTCTCTACGCCCGTTAGCCACTCACACCCATGTTGCCCCAGTCTTCTATGGCATTTTTTGGAGCCCATGCAGGGAGTAGTGAGTCACCGTCTGCCCATTTTTCCATGTTCCCCGAACATTTTAACGGGCAGATGCCATAGTCCCCATATTCCCAGACCCCTAGTCCCACTAGCAGTTAACCCCAATAGCCCGGTACATTTTGTTCTCATTTCCCACAATAGTCCTACACTGACCGGGGCTTGTCCTTGGATGCATTATTATATGGTTTGGCATCCCCAATCTGTCACGCCACATTTACATTTAATTTGTCAAGGAGCCTCTATGTGTTGGCCTTCGCATGACCCCACCTAAGCCCTCCTAAAGTCCAGGCCAACTCATGACTTTGGTTTTCAAAGATATCTATACATATATTAATATAATAAGAATAATAAAACCTTTATTCTAAATTAAAAATCTTTTTCAAAATACGTTTTCAGTTTCCATATAACTACTTAGTTTTTTAAATTTATTCACACTTGTGAATATTGAGGCTGGAAGTAACAGATGTGTGAAATGTTATGTAGGTCTTTATACTAAACTATAAAATTAAATACTGCTATAAACATATTTACAAGTTAAAGATGTAGTCCAAATCGCTGTCGGTGGGGAGCGTTCCCAAAACGCTGGCCGCATTCCCTCGCTGCATGGCAACGCTTATTTGTTGCCCTAAATATAAGCCAGCCCACTACTTAGTGGTTAGTTAGTCAGATTAGATGTTAGTTGTGTTGATAGCGTATTAATATGTAATATTAGTTAATTAAGTTAATGTCGAGACCCCTCTTCGGGGGAAGGCCTATTCCATCTTCTTACAGATTTTTTTTTACTTAGGATTATTCAATCTCTGCGTTCTGTTTCTGAGGCTTTACTTTCAAACACGTTTCATCGGTTGTTTCATCCGATCTGCTCCAAAGAGTCAATAAATCTTAGACAGAATAAAGAAAGAACAAATATTTCCAAAAAACTAATAATAATAAAGTCTATATAAGACAAAATAAATGGATTATAAAATGGAAAAAACACTTAAATATAAAAAAAACAAACAAAATAACTTCTAAAGCGAAAACAAATGATGGAAGACATACATATATACATACATACATAACTTCATGCCAGGTCCCTTGCGGGGTAGGCACGAACAACAGAGTGCCATACAGGCTTATTCTTACACACCTCACTTGCTTCTTTGACATGGAAGACGTTTGAGAGTAAGCCCCCTGATACGTAATCAGCCTACCATATTTTATCTCACGAGCTCAGCAGATAAGCAAACGACCCACCTGATTGAAACCAGCTAACATTGTCAACAGACATCTGTAGCAAAAGAGCTACTAATATGCTGCCGCTCTCTAAACGAGGACAAAATCCTAGACACAACACAAGTTTGTTCCGGCGGCATACTCTAGACTAGTCTAGACCAAGGGTGGTATCCAACCAGACGGGTAAATACCCTACCACCTGGCTGTGGCTTCCTTTGTCGCCTCTTACGAAAGACCTAAAGAAAATTTATTCTTTCTCCGTTCTGCATAGATAAAATTACATTAGATGCATTAAACAAATTATTATATTATGTGTTAAATTACCTAATAAAGAACATTCTTCCAAACTCGCTATACTTGGTTCATAAAATTAGCTACATAATTTACTAAATCATACACAGTATTATAGACTGATACTCTCACTCTCAGACATGTATTTATTAATGTTGTTAATTAAGCTGAAATCTCATAGGATATTTATACGAACACAATTAAGCAACGCTGTTAAATGTGGAAGATAATGAACATTACATAGTGATCAAGACAAAACGTTAAACAAAGATCCATGGAGCTGTAAAGCATTAAATGTGTGAACTGCTTTTACAACGTTTCAAACCGTTGCTATGGGTATAGCAATAGGAAGAACAGTAGCCTAAGCTCTTGAAGTACAAGGGTATACGTGATAAATTTTGATTTAAAGTCAAAATACATAATCATGGTACGTGGAACAAGTGTTATAAAGATGTAGTTATATACAGCATATATATAATATAATATATATAATATCAGCCCATAAATGTCCCACTGCTGGGCTCGGACCTCCCAATTTTGGGGGAACGGACAATATACCCGCCCCGCTTGTCCAAGGCGGCTTGGCAGATTTGACACATCGGTTATCTCGATGTGCAGGTTGCATCACGATGTTATCCTTCACCGTTATTAGCATGTGCTAATTGTAACAATATGCACATTCGATCAGAAAACTGACTAAGTGGTGCATGCGTTCCGGTCAGGATCGAACCCACGCCCTTTTAGTCTGGGACGCGTGCGCTAGCCATTACGCTATCACGACTTCATATAAAGCATTCTGACAGGTATTTTATACGTGCTGTTTGTGGACCACCAGTACACAAAGAGCCACCAAAGCCTTGCGGGTCCAATACAATAATGGTTTTAGGATGTTGATGGGGCTGCCGGGTTCTGTAGTATCAGGTATGTTCGCAGAAGCACGATTTGAAGACTATTACGCTGTTGTTAGGAAAAGAGCTGCCTCGTTGCTCTGCAGGATCCGGGCCAGCTCTAACAACATCCTAAAAGTCCTGGCTGACAGGTTTGATGTGCCCATTCTGAATTGTTATGCTAGCAAATGTAGAGCTGGTACTATGATTGTGAAAAACTTTAGGCTATAAGTTCTACTAACACTAATTTTAAGTATTTCTGTTTTATGCGATTTTACTAACCAACATATGAATTGTTTGATACGTATATTATATAATACATAATATAATATACGTGTTTAAATACGAAATAAACGAATATTATATATAATTTATGGTCAGTAGTCAATATATGGGTCATATGATACTAAAGAATATATAAATCTAAGACAATATAAAAAAAATTATTCATGCTATATAAGAAAACTTGACGGCCTCTATGGTTGAGCAGGCTAAGCCTTTGCCGGCCTTCATCACTGAAACGCAGAGGCTGCGGGTTCGATTCCTGGTATAGTAAATTTCAGAAACGTATTTTCTCCGTTATTTTCTATGATCTGGGTGTCTGGGATCGGCCCCACAGTGATTCGTCCGTTCATCCGTAGTGTATTACCCATAACACAAGCGTAACTTGCTTAATTTGTGGATATACAATGTTTGTGTTTGTCGGCTAATTATCATTTTTATTATTATAAACTTAACTCAGCCATATTGTATTCTTACCATAGTACCTCAATACTATAAGTACAATACTGAGCCTAGGTCACCGTCTTCTATGGGTAAGGAGCCCAGAAGGCTGGCAATGTTTCCTCGCTGGATTGCCATACAGATCCATTGTCAGATTATATTTATCTATGATCTTCATTAAAATTATTATTGAGAAAACATAAAATATCTATGTCAATTATTATTGTTATTAAAGTTGTATATATATACGTAATAAGATTAAATTGGAGAATGCCACTTGTGTTTTGAAAAAAAAACCATGCAAGTATAAAAGCGAAAACTAAGCCAGAGAAGAGCTTTTTTTAAAAAATAATTCTGGTTTTATATTCTAATTAGTATTTTTCCTGGTATTTTCCTTCATAATTATTGATTTACCACGATAGAAATACTATTTACAACTAAAAGATATTCATTCAGCACAATCGCTGAAAATTAGTTCAATTGTCAGAGTAAAAGTAAAAAATAAAATAAAATATACATTTGTAAAGAAGTTTAATTCACGCACGTTTCAATTTGAATACTCCAAAATTGTTTTACATAACGATAAAGGGAAATTATGCCGTAAGGTTTTGTGCAACAGGACCCCAACAACAAAGGTCGCACGCCACCATCACGCGTTTCCGGCTCACAACAAAATGGCCGACAAAATGGCGTCCCGTCAAAGAGTTTCCGATGTTGGGAGCGTGGTTACAACTTCTCTAATATGTGTTTAGTTTCAACGTTTCGAACGAGGAACGGATATTTCCTTACTTGATTAAGTTCGTGGCTTCTAAATGTGTTCTAATGAAAAATACCCTTTTTTTGAATGCTTTTGTACTCAAATAAGTAGCATGTATTATAATATACATACATAATATCACGCCTGTTTCCCTTGGGTGTAGGCAGAGAATATGGATCTCCATTTGTGATGACCCTGAAAAACAAGTTTCGCTTCATCTATTTGCACGTTTATTTGAGATGCTTTTTACCTGACCTCTCTTTAACACTTCTGATATTTGATCATGATGTGTTCGTCTCGGTCTACCGGTAACATATACACGAACAGAAGAATTTTATCTATAAAGATAAAAAGAAATCTGGGATCAAAACCCCTCGTGAGCGTCCTTAGAACACCCTACCTAAGTTTCTTCACAATTTGATCAATTGATTAGGAGCGCAACGAGGATACATGGATTTGTATCTATAAGACGAACTATTCATATTTTCGTTATGTCCCTCCGTGCACCTGTTTTTGAATTTCAGCATTTTGTTCTCAGAAACTGTGAAGGGTTTATAATATTGTTACAACTTAGACTCCGACAGAAAGAAATTCCGCCTGCATATCTGTAGAAATTCATTTTATTACCTGTCGGCATTTTTTTTTATTTTTTTTATTGCAGGTCAGACAGGCAGACGGCCCACTGGATGGAGAGCGGTTACCATCGCCTATGGACATTTGCAACACCAAAGATGCTAGAAATGTGCTGCTGCCCTCTTAAAGGAGACTGGAATCTGGTCACTAATGCCGGAACGCAACACAAGGTTGTTATGGCGACATACTTTAGACCAGGGGTGGTAGCCATCCAGTCGGGCAAATGCCCTACCACCTGGCTGTGGGTTGTTTTGTCGCCTCTTACGACAGGCCACCCGGCCGCAGGAAATTGTATTCTTTCTCCGTTCCTGCACGGAGAAAAACGGCACGGCATTCGAACTAATTGTAACTATTTTATGATCGTCTTCTGTTGTTTACTTATTTATTGGCATACGCATCTAGGAACAGCCTATTGTTTTATTGTAATCGTTTACGGCCGCTTGCAGCTGAATCATTAGCCAGGTGTTGCGGTATACTCCGACTACAATACGTACACATTTGTGAGGTATAAAACGACAGCCTGACGGAGGGAGGGGGCAGTCAAGCGAGAACCACAATCAAAGCGTGACGTGTGTACAATCGGGAATCTAATAGTGACGGGCTTTTCGCGTTTTATTGAATTACGTTTGGACTAGTTGTGTTCGGTTATATTTGTACCTGTGTTATACGTGTTTGTATAGTTCTAATAAACTCTATAATAATTCTGACGGCATTTTAATTCGAGACCCGCTAAACTCGTAACAATATACAACGCAAATTGCTTAAATTAGGATCAACAAAACGTTTCAATCATTATTAAGGTATCCCAAGTTCTCATATTTTCGATTGTAGCAATCTATGTTTTATAATATTTCTTGCAATATATAATTGAAAAACTTCCTTTGAAAAGTGCTTTAAAACTTTCTAGACATTCTCAGAGTCCCTTTGCAGAAAATCATGTTACAAATTTATACTATTTGATTGCATCTAACAAGTTGGTGAATTTCTTTTTGAATTCTAAATTTTATAATTATTTATATTTATGAAATTTTTGTTCAATATTTTAGTGTAATATAAACAACTAACTGTCCTCTTGTAGGCTCCTGCCGGGAGCGCATGTCACTTCGAGTATAACACAATAATAATCTGAAATATTATAATCTTATGTTTACACTAGAACTATTATATTTGCGATATTAAATATTAATAAAATACACTTATAGACATAAATATTAGCACAACTACAAGAGTTGAATCCATTCTTGTCAGGTGTAGAGCAGTAATTTTCTCTCCAAGAATACTGCCATTATCAGGCAGTAATTATCGTCCATAATATATTATGTGCTCCTTGTCCAAGATTGTCATTGTAGACTGTCGGTTGTAGATTGTATATATTGTCCTCTCGTAAGATCCTAGTGCGTCTGCAGTGACACCACCCTGTAACACTTTGGCGCCACTTCATTTTCACTTCCGTCATAACACCAACTTCCGCCATCCGCATAACTTCCAACTTCCAGTTACTCCATTGTCAATATCCGATACATACATACATAGCTTCACGCCAGGTCCCTTGCGGGGTAGGCACGAACAACAGAATGCCATACAGGCTTATTCTTACACACCTCACTTGCTTCTTTAACATTCATAGCTCTTGTCATGCACGCTTGTCTATTCTTAAAGCTCCTCCTCCTCCTCCTCCTCCTCCTCCTCCTCCTCCTTCTCCAATATCCGATAGCTTGATAATAAAAGGTTCTACGTTGAAATCCAGTTATACGACTTCCGATTACTACATCAATGAATACTCTATCCGGACATTGACTAATTTCGTCATATGGTTACTTTTTATAATAAAAATGCGATTCTAACACCCGCGACGTCGTCCGCGTGAAATTTGTTTTCAAAACCCCCCGATTTTGAAACATTCTTCATTGGTTCTCCGCTCCTATTGGGCTTAGTGTAATGATATATTGCCTATAGCCTTCCTCGATAAATGTGCTATCTAATACTAAAAGAATTCAAATCAGACCAAGTAGTTCCTGAGATTAGCGCGTTCAAGCAAACAAATAAACAAACAAACTCTTCAGGTTTATATATAAGTATAATATATGATAACAGAGATGTCGATCACATTTTATAGATATATTTTACTCTGGTATATATCTGTACATGGTACATGTCTCAGAAAATTCAGTTCTGAATCACATTTTCAAACACGCAGGTTATCGATCCAATGTTAGCACGATCTGAACCGCATGAAAAGTTGTAATAAAACGCAATAAAAGGGACCGATGTGGCACAGCCATTAGAAGCCATAATCCATCCGACTGCACACAACATGCCTCGAGAAACGCGAACTTGATAACTTTCTTGGAATTTGCCAAACATAAAATTACGTTTTAATACACTCGGGCTGAAATAACTTTTATGATGGACGGAGTTTGTACCACTTGTTCATTTTGTTCGCAAATTAATTTTGAATTTTACGATGGCTTTATGTGTGGGAGGGTTTCTTTTGATACGAATTATTTCTTAGAGTATCGTAGAGATTTTGCCTAAAATAGAATCCTTATGTTACTTCGTCGTGTCTATCTGTATTTCTAAATCATAGTATTGTTACATGCCGGCGCAGGTAAAGTTACACCTTCCTGTCATAAAACGCAGTTTATTACCCTTCCCGCATTTGGAATTCTTTTGTTTACTTTTTGTTCAAAACTTGCAATTAGCCAATTGTTTTCGACTTTGTTGGCCGTCTGCAGGAATAATTAACCAGGTGTGCAGATTACATTTTCTTAAAAGAACCCAGCCCACGCAATTGATTGTGTATTATACAGTTTACCATAAAACTATGTCCGAAGGGAGAGGTGGGGCAGTCAAGCGAGGACTACGATACGAGCAAGACGTGTGTAGTACATTCGATAAGTGACAATGACGCGTATTATTGAATCCTGCAGTTTGTACTAGTAGTGTCTAGTTATATTTGTATACGTGTTTGTATAGTTCTAATAAATTCTATAGTACCTAATTCCAACGGCATTTTAATTCGCGTCTTGCGTAACTCGTAACAGTATTTTTTGTTTGGGTACTACTAGCTATTTAATTCTTATATAATCTATGAGACGATTTATACTTTTGGCATGCAGGAACACAGAAAGAATATAATTTCCTGCGGTCGGGCGGCCTGTTGTAAGAGGTGACAAAATCACCCCATAGCCATGTGTTATGGTATTGGCCTGCTTGGACGGGTCTTAGTACGCCGCCATAACATCCATGAGTTGTATTCCATTAGTGGCCTGGTTGCGGACTCCGTTAAGAGAGCGGCAGCACATTGTTGGCACCTTTATTATTACAAATGTCCATAGGCGAGGGTAACTGGTTTCCATCAAGTGGACTATCTGCCTGTCTGCTCAACTCATGCAATAAAAAAACATCGATTCAGCTACTGGATTCAAATTCGAAGCTAGCTATTAGCTAGGTTCACCTGACTGTAGGTTGTTATATCGCCTTTTGCAACAGGCCGCAAGGCCGCAGGGAATTGTAGTCTTTCTCCGTTCCTACACGGATAAATTAAAAATAAATAAATAACTAATACACGCTTACGCTACGGAAGGTAGATGAACATCTTACGACCCAAACAGTATTCCACAATTTTTATAAATAAAAATTTAAATAAAGTGTTTTAGTTATATATTTTATTGTGAAAGGTGATAATAAAGCAAGATACATCTTATATAGTGTTATCTAGTATTTTTGGACTGTTTTAAAAGTGGTATTTACGTAACAGTACAAATGTGTATTAAGTCAATTAACTGGATAATTAATACAAATAGTGCTATCTACATTTAATAAAAAAGTGCGGTGTCCTTCTTGTGTATAGCAAAAATATACGCTTTATTGCTATACGAGACAATTCTATTGTAAATAATAACTATACAAGCAAATAACGCCATCTGCCGCAAAAGTGAATGTTTAGATCGACTGCTAACTACTATCTGATTATTATACAATAATGCCTTCTGAGAGGTGCGGCTGTTGTCGGAAATTTATATCACCTGTAGATGGCGCTAGGTGTAATAAATGCAACTTATTGCAACACCGTACTTGTGTGGGGCTGCCGGCTAGGGGCATATTGTCTCCGACTTGGCGCTGCCCCGAGTGCAAAAAGGGGGAGGTAAGAGACAATAGAGATGACGCTCCCGTAAGGGGTAGATCTTCAGCAATTACTGATGATTTTATCCAGAGGGGCCAGCCGAGCAGTAGTCCTACTTTATACACTTCTCAGCAAGAGCAGTCTGCAAAAACAGATATTACAAACGAAGACCTAATGGAAGAGTTAAAGGCAATGCGTTTCGACCTAGTCAATTTTCGTAAGGAAATTTCAGGACTGAAGGTCGAAATTCAAACGTGCATCAATCGTATTGACGGTCTTGAGTCTCGTATAGATGCATTGGAAAAGTGCACAGTTGGGCAAAATGCAGAGCCTGGTGATTTTAATAAGGTGATAAATCAGCTGAGATCTGATCTGAATGACAGGGATCAAGACTTACTTGCAAATGATTTAGAAGTGAGAAATATACCCGAAGAAAAAGGTGAAAATCCTACTCATCTCATTATTTCAGTTGCTGCAAAGTTGGGGCTAAATCTAGAAAACCGGGACATTGTCATTGCAGAGAGAATTGGAGGCAGATTTTATAATGCAACAAACTCAGAGGGACCTACAGAGGCGCGCTCTCGTGCTATCGTAGTTCGCATGGCGCGACGTGATTTACGCGATGAACTACTTCACAATGCCCGAGTACGACGTAGCGCTGACACTAGTGATATCGGGGTTGCTGGGAGGCCAGTACGTTTCTATATAAATGAGCGCCTTACAAAAATTAACCGGCAATTATTTCGTTTGGCACGTGAAGCCGGACGACGAAATGGTTGGCAATTCATCTGGACCAGGCGCGGCCGTATCCTGGCTCGACGCAAGCCAGGGGATACTGTGGTCAGGATTCGGGATGAAAATTATGTGTTTAATAATATTGGCCCTATTACAAATACAATATAATTGTCCTATACTATTATCGTTATCAAAATATTTTAAATTATTAAAAATAAGTAAATATATTATTTATATATTAATCTCTCTAGCTGACATTGTCACAAGTTTGTATGATCATTCATATTATAAATACATTGTATATAAATTACAAATACTTGCTGTTGTTAGGATTTATACACATAACATATTTTTATTTTATTACTTTTTGTATTTAGCATATTTAAATATATTTTATAATGCATACGTAAGGATATATTTACTTATAAATACAATGCAGACACATAATGTAAATATATACAATACACATACTAAGTTATGGTGTTATATCCTATACTATATATATTTATATATTTCTTATAAAATATTTATAAAAATTAAATTAGTTATAAATAAACTACTAAGTCTTAGTGTTTTCATGTTTTATACAGGTATGTTATGTTGTTATTTGTTGTATTGTAAATACTTATATATGCATTATAATACGCTTGTAAGAATTATTTTATTTATAAACATTCTCGATAAATGTTATGAAAGAATGTATTCTGTGAACTACGTATTATTAAACTAAGTAAGTATTCTTTATTCATGATAAATAATGATTAATAATAAATGTTTTAAGTTAGGATTGTTAAATGCTGGTTCTCTTGGGACAAACCAAGATGAGTTTTTAATAGCAATGTGTAAGCACTCTGTAGACATTATGGCAATAAATGAGACTTGGCTTCGCTTTGGTGAAGAGGGCCGTGCTCCTAATGTCCCAGGATACAAACTGAGGCATGAGCCACGGCCACAATGCACTCGCGGCGGTAGGGGAGGGGGAGTTGCCTTTTATATAAAAACTGATATTCACCCAAGAATAAGAACAAATCCAGACAACTCAGACGTTGAACAAATCTGGATGTCGCTGAAAGTATCTGGAAAAACTATTCTCATTGGAACAGCATACAGACCACCCTGGCTTGACATAGATACTTTTCTCAGGGGTATAAGTGATAGTGCTATCGCCCTGGCACCTTATGATAACATGGTAATACTAGGTGACTTTAACGTAAACTTATTAGACCCAAATACCTCTAATTTTAAAAAAATTCATGAATTCCTTAATCACTTTAGTCTAAAACAAATAGTAGATAAACCTACACATCACTCAGGGCAGAGCTCTTCTCTTATAGATATTATATGTACGGACATTGTCTCTTATACTGTTGAGGTAGATCAAATAATTGATCTTAACAGACACTCCTTTGTAACATGTGAAACTATCATAAAGAAAGAAAAAACCCCTGCACGTTTAGTAACATATCGACCATTCAAAAATATAGTACTAAATCATTTTGGACATGATCTGCAAAATATTCCGTGGCGGGATGTATGCGAAGAAGTTAATGTTAATACTATGGTGAACAAATTAAGTTATTACATAACTCATTTATTTGATACGCACGCGCCTATAAAACAGAAAGTATTTAAAACTCCGCCTACGCCCTGGATAACAGATAATATTAAATTAATGTTTAGATTAAGAGATAAGGCTAGAAGTAGATATCACAACACAAAGCTAGATGCACATAAGCAGTATTATTTGGACCTTAAGCATCTGTCATCCACGGCATTGTTAAACGAGAAAAAGGCTTATTTTACTCAACATATCAACAATAACTTAAATAACTCAAAATATTTATGGAAAAATTTAAAATCAAATGTGTTACAATCTCACCAGGAAAAATTGCTTCCAGTGCACTTTAATGATCCAGAAAGCATAAACAAAGCTTTCTTGGAAGTCCCTGGAGCAAACATCGTTAACTTAGAGCAGTTAAAATATTTTCAGTCTCATAAATATAGCCAAGCTAGTTTTTCTTTGAATGTTACAACACAAGATAAAGTACGACATATTATTAATTCATTAAAATCAAATGCCTTTGGAGTAGACAAAATAAACATAGAAATGTTTAAATTAACAATGCCCAACTCATTAAATACATTAACTCATATTATCAATTTTTCAATTAGTTCAAGAACATTCCCAGACTTATGGCGACAAGCTATTGTTCGTCCAATCCAAAAAAAAAATAACCCAGTTAGTTGTAAAGATCTCCGTCCTGTCAGTATACTGCCATGCCTCTCGAAAGTTCTGGAAAGGGTAGTGCACTTACAAGTTACTGAATATTTAGAAAGTAATAATATATTACCTGATTACCAATCAGGTTTTAGAAAGGGATATGGTACGGCAACAGCCCTATGTGATGTGATAGGCAATATAACAGAGGCTCGTGATCAGGGACAGGCTACAATTCTTGTTCTTTTAGACTATTCTAGGGCATTTGACGCCATTAACACAAATTTACTTCTATCCAAGCTGGAATATTATGGTTTCACAAGTGATACTATAGAATGGTTTCATAGTTATCTAGAAAATAGAAGACAACATGTTGAAATACAGAAGCCAGATGGAACATTTATTGTGTCAAGTCCGATGCACCTTGCTAGAGGAGTCCCTCAAGGCTCAATATTAGGACCATTGTTATTTATCATTTATACTGCCGATATAACCAAGTGTATACGTAACTGTAAATTTCATATATATGCAGATGATATTCAGCTTTACATACATTTCAGTCCAAATGAAATAGACAAAGCAGTTGAAAACATTAACAGCGATCTTAACAGAATTATGGAATGGTCAGAATCAAATTCATTAGTACTTAATCCTTTAAAATCGAAGTTCTTGATTCTTGGCAGCCGTCATCAGGTTAAAATTATCAAAGAACTTAATCCTATAATTATTGTAAAAAATGAACCAATTGAAAGGGTTGACACCGCTCGTAGCTTAGGGCTTATAATTGATTCGGAGCTTCGTTTTGAAAAACATACTAATGATGTGATTAAAAATTGTTTTTATAGGTTAAAGATTTTGTATAGTATCAGGCCGTATATTAACGAGGAAGTTAGGAAAAGATTGGTAGAAAGCTTAGTACTGTCTAAACTCAATTATTGTGATACAGTGTACGGACTACTTATGAGAACTGAAAATCTTATACAACGCATACAAAATGCTTGTGCTCGGTATTGCTTTCAGATTCCTCGGAGAAGCCATATAACACCATTCCTTAACAATCACAATATTCTAAAAATGGCAGCTCGGAGAAAATTACACTTAGCATGTCTATTATTTGGAGTGATATCTTCTCAGAAACCTATTTACTTATATAGCAAAATAGGATGGAGACAAAATAGATCACAGGAATGTACCATTCGCTCTGTTATCAGGCCCTTAGTAACAGCTAAGCATAAGACTAGCGCATTTAGAGGATGTTTCAAATATGCTGCTACTAAATGCTGGAATGATATTCCTCCACCCATAAGAGACCTTAAAACACTACATTCTTTCAAATTTCATTATAAGAGAAACCTACTTAAGTTGCAAAAAGAAGACCCCACATATAATAAAAACTAATTAGTTCATAAATATTTATATATTTATTGCATGCATAGATCTACAAATATAATATTATACTATAATATATACAAATTAATAATTTATAAAGTATTTTGTGATTTATTTACCTGCAACATCGAATATCAAAATATTATGTTATTTGGCCTGAATGTGATTTGATCTTTATACTTTTGTTTACCACATGTTTCATATTATATAACATGTGTATATAATAAGTGCCCTATTTAGGATACTTTAATTTTTTAGGTATTTATTTTTATAGTTTTTTTTTAAATTTTTTATTTATATGTTGATTATAATTTAGTTTTATTTAACTTGCTTTTAATGGGGTCACATAACTTTGTAATTAAGGAGGTGGGCACTGAAAATCAGTGCTGTGTCGGAGTATGTTTCGGCACAGCAAAAAACTGAGTGCCAACCTCATTTCGCGAATTGCGGCACACAATTTCAATGTTATTATTATTATTATTTATTATAAATCATTGTTAAAGTGTCGCATTTTTAGAAATAAATATTTTTCTTTCTTTCTTTCTTGCTTAGCAATTAAGATAACTAGCTACGCGTCGCGGTTTCACCCGCGAGGCGATGGAAATAGTTATATTTTGAATAATTCAAACTATTTCTTTATAAATTATGTGTGAGCTATATTATTGTAAAGTTTCATCAAAATCCATTAAGTAGTTTTTGAATGAGAGTAACCGACATACATCAATACATCCACCACTGTAGTGGCGATCTCAAACACCCAGACTATATATACGAATAACTTAATATTTTCTTAAGTTTTCGCGACTTGTATACATAATGAAATAAAACGTAGTTTGTTTTAAAATACGTTGAAGATGGATAGAAAAAAAGTTATTTGTTACGATACAATTATTTTTTGAAGGTCAAAAAACTCTCCTAAAAGCTCGTTTACGAAATTTACCGTGTCAAGAATCGAACCCGGAGCCTATGTGTCGCAGTGCTCAAAGTCGATAAAAGCGTAGTCCACCCCACTACAGACGCCGTAAGGCCGTTTTGGAGGTAACTGACAAAAACACCGCATGATCGTTGCCTCTACGAAACCATTCATTTTGCGTGTTGCAAAACACGTACAAGACAAGTACCTAACTTGCCAATTTTTAAATAGATAAATAGAACACTATATTGCTCACCAAATAAACAATTTCAAAAAATACACAATTACAATATTGTCATGGTAGAAACAATAGGCGGCCTTATGAAATAGTTATAACCTAATCTGATGGTGCATATGGGTATATTATAAATAAACATACTTAGACTACATATTTTAAATATAATAATTCACGCCGTATTTTATATATAAAACCTTATACGCAGTTTACTGCCCTTCATGTCCTTTATCAAAAGGAAAATAAAGAAATCCCCCCTGATCCCCCCCCGCCCTCTACAGCCGTATCCGCCAGGATGAAAGAGATATTGTTTTATGTCGTCATGTATTTTTCCGTTTGCTGATTCTATCTTTTGGGGAAAAGAATTTTATAGAGACTCTTTGTGACAGTCAAAATATTATGATATATTTTTCTATATCATATAATATCAACTTCCTATATTATATATAATACTAGGAGTCCACGCTCGGCTTGAAATTCTCACGGGATTCACAGCACACAAAGTATCGCAACATTTTAAGAACAGAAGCTATCGTTTCAGTGAAAACGGTGTCGGAATAGGTAAATTTTTATGTAAACGAAAAATTAAAAAGCGGTCACGGGAAAATTCCCGCGGGATTCCTGGAATAAAAAAATCACACATTTTATTACATAAAATTTGCTATCGATCTGTGAAAAAAATACATTGTATCTCGATTTTTTAATCTGGCCATTTTAAATAATTCCCAGTAAATATACCGCGGGATTCCCATCATACAAAGTAGCGTAGATTTTAAGTCTACGAATTTGCTGTCGATTAGCGAAAACTGCACCGATATCGGCAGAGTAGTTTTTACATGTCTCCCTAACAAACAGACAAGAAATCTAAAAAAAAATGCATCGTGTTCTCCATCGATTAGAAAGTGTATTCCGGCTGTTTTTTTTTAAGCAATGCACAGACACGGTATGTTTAGAATTGTATAATATGATAGAAGATGTATAATTAAGTCAACATTTAAAAACTCAAGTAGAATAAGATTTATCAATTAAGATAGTTTGACCCGCCGCGGAGTAAACTCTTGACTACAAATTTACCCCGAATTTCAGCCACTCGGTCCATTAGTTTTTCCGTAAAATCATAAAAATCAGAAAGACCAATATATTTTTATCCCGGAAACTATCCCATTTTTCGGGATAGAAAGTATCCTATGTTCATCCTCCGTATCCAAAATATACTAGTATATATAATGAGTTTCAGCCAAATCGGTTCAGTAGTTTTTCCGTGAAAACAGAACAGACATAGAAACACACAGAGTTACTTTCGCATTTATAATATTAATAAGGATAGGGATTATTATAATTATTTAACAAAATTGGGTCGTTCAACATTACCATACACTTAGGATAAAATAATCCAAAGTGTACAATATTATTCAATTTAACGGCAGTTAATTGCAGAGAAACAATGATCCCTACCTCCCGTAGCAGAGGCTGTATAGTATCTTGCGACGTTACTCTATAAGTTTCTACTACTACAGGTTGAAGGTCACTACTGTACCATCATAAACCGTTATCTAACTACAGCTTGTCTTCGCAGACAAGCTCGCATGAAGGTCCCTTTTCAGGAAGAGTATATAGTAACTTATAGAGTAACGTCGCAAGATACTATACAGCCTCTGCTACGGGAGGTAGGGATCATTGTTTCTCTGCAAAATTGGGTCGTTTTTGTTTTATGCTAAAAATAAAAGATTTGCATTGAAAATCAGCGTTGTGTCGGATATAATTCCGGCACAGCAATATGCTGAGTGCAATCCTTGTTTGCTGGAAATGCGGCGTACAAATTCTTAAAATATGCTCTGTGTGTAATAATATAGTCGCTATTTCTTCAAATAAAGTCTTTCTGTTCTTTCAAATGGAACGGCTACCGGTAACTATTCCACGTTTATCGGTATTAATTCGATTATTTAATATTAATTGTAAGTTTACGTAACGCACCGAGGCGAGGTAGATTTCCTATTCCCGAGGCTTGAAACCGGTTTAAAATTATCTGGTTATAACTGGTTTTAATCAACTATTCAATAACTTTCATTCAGGTTTATTCGGCGAGAACAGGAAATATCATTCTACATACATACATACATACATAACTTCACGCCAGGTCCCTTGCGGGGTAGGCACGAACAACAGAGCGCCACACAGGCCCATTCTGACACACCTCACTTGCTTCTTTGACATTCATAGCTCTTGTCATGCACGCTCGTCTGTTCTTAAGGCTCCTAACATCACCTTCTGCTAACACATGATCAATTTGATCATGGAAGGTGTGTCGTGCGTGGCCTTGGAAAAATATTCAATATCATTCTAACTATCCCAAAATGTGTTTGGGTGGAACTGAAAATTTGCTGTATCACATGACTGCGATTTGAAGGCGGTAAAAACGGTTCTTTTGTCGTTCTTAACCAGCATGGTAAACAAAACCTACTTAATAATATTTTCTTCCCAAAAACCGTTAGTTTCAGCATAAAGTGAGAACAAAACCGAACAGAAAAGTTTATGTGTACTTAGAATGTATCCAGTTAGAATTTACCGGTTTAACCGGTTTTAGAATAGGCTATGCTAAAATCAGCTTCCTATAACCGGTTTTAATATGAGCTCGGAGCTTGGCATTAACATTAAAGGCATTCAGAGGTCACAAACAACAGGAGTCACGCCATGCGGGCCAAGCTGCTGCCAATTTGACCTCGAGATGTCGAACTTGGGAATATAGCCTTCTGTTATTACGTGCCAAAACAATATCTGTACGGTCCGAAGGCCAAATCTCAGATGATATTGTCTTGTTAGACCAATATAAAATTGATACCGCTAGAGATGGGTAGCGAACTAGGTTTACTTGTCGCAAATTGGGTTGACGTAAAAACGCCTTCGCAGTTTATGGAATTCCGATAGGCGGAAAACGGAGGGGGGAAAGGGGTCGAATGTAAACGATGGCATAGACAAACTAACCCGTGTTTTTGATGGTGTTCCCTGGCTTATTTGCGAATATAATTTATGCTGGTATTTGTCATTTGTATATAGATTATAACCGGTTTTGTTCAAGCGGACCACTTTGTTAAATCTCTCCCAAGAAAATTCACGTGGAATTGCTACGATACAAAGTACTGCAGATTTTAAGTCCGAGAATTTGCTATCAACCAGTGAAAACCTGATCGAAATCAGCATAGTAATATTTACGTTAATCCCGAACAAACAATTAACGGCAATTATAAGAAACCAATTTCCATTATATTCTTCTATTTAACCGATTTCAAAAAGGAGGAGGTTCTCAATTATTTTGTATGTGTTCTTTTTATGTTTCTTACTCGTTTTCTCCGTCAAATGTGAACCGATTTTCAAAATGTTCCTTTAATTGAAAATATATGCTCCCGAATTGGGCTTATAATCACCCTGTCAGTAACTGGTGGGTAATTCTCAGGGAAATCGAGAGAAATCGTGGAAAAATTTTAACCAACTTTTTTTGTTACACCATATCTCCGTCAATTGTAAAGCGATTTTCAATTTTTTCTTTATTTGTAAGTGTTTTGAGTTAGTCCATAGTCACCGTCTCAGTATCTGATGTGGATCCCAGTAAAATTAAGAGTTACCCTTATTAAAGAATTCCGAGTGCCTAAATTATAAGCAAAAAAAATCTTGTATACACGTATCAGTATTACATTTTCTACAGGCGCTTAATGTATTATTTCTATAGCTATTTAAGTGCTTGCGCAACTAAGAAGTAAGATTTTTTGTAACAAAGCAAAACTGCCTTCAGACTAATAAGTAATAAATAAATAATTAATCTACTTTCTACATGTAAAATATAAAAATTCCTGTATTTTGCACATTTTAAAAAAAAATATTTTACTTCGTCCCAACTTCAAGATGTTGTAGAAAGAAGTCAGTTTAGTATTTGGTTTTTGCATTTTAGGGCCGCTTGCATAACGATCGCCTTTAAATAAAATTAGTTAATCATATTAAACTGTCTAAATACGTTTTACAAAAAAAAGCGTACTGACAGTTATTTAAACATATTTAGCGGCAAACTTTTCGTTGTGCAAGACGCTAACTGTATTCAAGGGTGTTAAATACGTTTTGTGTTTCTTAAATAAATTTAAGCAACTTTATGCACGCGGCCCTTAGTCTAAGTCGGTAAAGTTTATTTTAATTTTTTTACCAAACCTATTTCGTAGAAATGATTACTGAACTGTTCTTGATTAATTTTTGAAACAACCAACTGGTGTCATTTGCAAAACTGGTTACAGTAACTTCGGAGCAAACCTCAGAGCTTTGAGGGTATGTCCCAACGTCTCTGTTAGTTTTGTTGATTAAGCTTCATCCCCTCAGTGGTTCAATAGGCTCCAAAACTTTGCATGTTACACAACTTACAAATTAATACACCGTTTCAGAACATAGTTCGGAATAATTCGGTTATAAGTTTTTATTGGATTTGGGTTTATGAATGTAGGTATGGAGGACGCATACGTGGGAGAATTTGCCGACTAGGATCGTAATCTTTTATAATATATGTACTAGAATATATTATATGTACTAGGATATATGCACGACTTCGTCCAGGCTTGACTGGGTATTATCGATTTCTGGGACACAAAGTACCATGCATTTGGAAAAAAAATTGTTACACATGTCCACCACAGTAGTCATGAGAACAGGGCAAGGGTTCCCCTTTATTGTTCAGCCTCTGACGTCACTATTCATACTGCACAGTAAGCAATGAACACCGTCTACACGCCACTACGCCTCTTATACGAAAATGCTACCTTACAAATCAATAACATTGCATCATTGCTAAAAATAGCAATTACATCACAGTGTTGCCAGGTTCATAAAAACAATTATAATAGTTAATTATGCACTAAATTATTAGGTGATAATTTAGTGGGCTTATAAAATCAACGCGTTCGTAGAAAATGGTAATTAAATTATTAATCGAATTATCTCATAAATCGACAAAAAAATATTTATGGAGATTGTCTAGCTATGTGATATTACATACACAACCATACAAACATACATATCTTCACGCCAGGTCTCTTGCGGGGTAGGCACGAACAACAGAGCGCCATTTAGGCTTATTCTTACACACCTCACTTGCTTCTTTGACATTCATAGTTCTTGTCATGCACGCTCGTCTGTTCTTAAGGCTCCTGACATCACCTTCTGCTAGTACACGATCAATTTGATCATGGAAGATGTGTCGTGGCCTTCCGCGACTTCTGCATCCATCCACTTTTGCATTGTATATGTGATATTAATATACCCTATGGTTCTTATGACTACTGTGGAGGATATCGTGTAACGTGTCAATGAATGTTGTTAAAGGTTTATTTAGCCTATCGCCAACTTGTCCAGTTTAATTATTTAGTTTTAATATTGTTCGTGGTTATTGTTTACTCTATGGGAGCCTAATCGAATTTATCACCGTCCGTGTTGTGGCTTGAATAGAAGAAGCAGCGCAAGAAATTCTTTAGCAAAGATGCCTATCTCTAATAATTTTATATAATACTAGCTGTCCCGGCAGACGTTGTCCTGCCCTGAAGAAATAGAATTTAGAACCCGATTGCAGCGCCATCTACAGGATCCATTGAGATGTAAGCTATCCTATCTTTTAAGTTGGATCAAACTGCACACGATGTGCAAATTTGATTGAAATCGGTTCAGTAGTTTTGGAGTTTATTGGCAACATACATCGTGACACAAGATTTTTATACATTTAAGATTAAAATAGGTTGGCGGTAAAATAAAAAGAAATTGTTAGTCAAGTTGTTAGTGTTCCGGTACACGGAGATAGAGCTCGGAGTATCTTGAGGTATACCAGTTCGTTTTTGCTGGGTTTGGTCTTAATAGTTATACTAAATCCCGTGACGCCCGGCATAAGCGCGGATACAGGGGCGCAAGTTTAGGTTTAGTGGGTAGTTTGGCGATCGGTTTCTCGCGACTGCTGTTTGAAGCCAACGTGGAGAACCGGTCGCTGAGAGTTCCCACACATCCCCGATGCATGTTTCTGCGCTGCATTTGGCCCTTCCCCCGCAGGACCCAAGGACGATATCCAAAGACATTCTTCCTGCGTTATAAAGAAAAAAGGTCTCAGTCGTATTGATAAAAGCAATTTGATACTTGCACGATGTTTGACGTCGCACTAAAAATCACTAGTATCGAAATTACTCTTGCCTAATACTGGAGTTGCTCGAATTCAGAGGAATTTGCGAAAGGACGCCCCTATTATTTTGTTACCCTATATAGTCTAATTAAATTTGCACATACATTAAATCATGATATTAAAAACACGCCCCGCCCCCCTCCCCCGTCATTGACTCCGGCAATGTCACCAATCAGCGCCCGTAACAGTTCACTGGTTCAAAATCAACAAATACCTAATTAAACGGACGCAATTTATGTCAAATCGCTGATAAATTCAATTTTCCATTTGGAAAAATTCGTTTCGCTCCCAAATGAGGCTGGACGAATAAAATTAAATGGGGACCTATTTTCACTGTACTAAATGAAAGGACGTAAATAAATTTGAAATTGAACAGTTGAGGTTAGTCAGCGGTCTGACTGAGAGCGGGAGCGGTAAAAATCAACAAAAAGAATCATTTAAAATTTGTGGTTGATTTGGGTGGCAAAGATAAGATGATGGTGGTGGATCACGGTAAAATCACAGCTAGTCAGCTGCACTTACCTGCAGGTCTTTAATCTTCGAACCTATGGCCTAGAACTCATCTTCAGAAAGAGTTTCTGTTGATAAGACACTGGCACACAATTCTACAAATCAGAAATATAATGCTGTAGAGAAATTGTTATATGAATAACTGGCCTGTATTACAAAATAATTACCTAATTTACTAACACAAATGTAATCAAGCTTAATAGATTTTGTATATTAATCCTACCATATCCGTTTTTGGGAATCCAAATAAATTAAACGTAAAAGCCATTTTTTCTTTTATTATTCTTTCTCCAAGATCTTGGAAAATAATTTTCATGAAATGTAATATTTATGTACTAAAACTAACGAGAATTAATAAATTACTATCTATTCTTTTCAGCTTAGGTTTTAAATCCTATGGTAATAAGGCTGTTTTAACCGCAATTATAAATACCTTTTACATAGAGTCAAGATCACATCACGAAAAATACACCGTGTCACAATGGATACATCTTCGCGACTAATCCGACCGCACTACTGCCGATAGCGATCTATAAGAGATACGCACGCTAACACTTGTACCCTACTCTTAGCCAAAGTAACATTTGTAAGTCCCGCTCCCAGTAAGACCACACACTTAGTTTTCTACCCTTTTATATCCATTTGTAGCTTAATTGAGTAATGATTCAAGATTGTCGTTTTCTTGTAAGCTTGGAAATTATACCTTTGGGAAAACGAGCTGAAAATTGTCTTTTGAGTAGCTATCTATCTTCGAGATTTATCCTACAGGGTATATAAAGAAGGCAAAATTTAATGGAACTTGCAGAACAATAACTCTAGAATGTTTTTGAAAAAATTATGATATAGAAGCAGAGGATCAAAACAACTAAGATGCTCTTCAGCATCACAAAACGTCGTAGCCTCATAGATTTTTTATTTTAAATTTGCTTGTAGGCAACATGGCAAACGGGTCCACTTGCTAGCAACTGGTGAGTCGCTCATGAACATTTGCAACACCATTCGAACTCGGCGCAACTGCCATAGATTATACATGGCAACTGCGTTCCAGCGGACCCAGCTACTCAAGGATCAGCACACTTAACCACAAAGACTGTCAAAAACATTTAAAAAACAAAAATTAAATATATATTTTTTGTATTTATATTCGAGTCATAGACATTATAATAATAGCTCCCATTATAGGGGGGAACGGTCAGTATACCCACCACGCTTGTCGAAGGTGGTTTGGCAGGCATCATGATGCAACCTTTTGATTGATTATCTCGATGTGCCGGTTGCATCATGATGTTTTCCTTCACAGTTGTTAGCGCGTGGTAATTGCATTCCGGCTAGGATAGGATCCGCGCCCTTTTGAGTTTAGGACGCTTGCGCTAGCCATTACGCTACCTCGACTTGGTTCCATCTACTATTAGTGGGTAGATTTATACAGCAAAACAAAGAACATGGAGACGTTTAATTCGAGTTACGAACAAAAAAAAATCCGATCTAAAGTACACTTAATTATAATTAATTATTCTCACACAATAGTAACTTGGGTGACTCATTATTGTGTGAGAATAATGACTTATAATTAATTAGAGAGCTACAATGGCATCTGCATTGAGCCAAAGTCGCAATGACAATGATCTTTCGTCTCTATGCCCGCTCGCTTTTAATTCCAATTATTAAACAGGACTACCCGCAAATATTACAATTGTACAGTAATAGGTGGCACTACTTGGCACAAATGTTATATATAACACCACATTATTGAACATCAACACGACTACATAGGTTAGTCAATTTAGCTATTTTAGAACATATCAAAAAGTTTAATCACAACCCCAAATCGACTTTGGAAACTTGTCCTCTGCCATATTCCAAAGCAATAACGAGTTCCTATAAAGGTTATTATATTTATTCATCAAAAAAATTGGTTGCGATAGGATTTTTTGTGATTCCCTTCCAGTAACGGATGAGATGAAATTTCGTTTTCTCCAAGTACGGTTATTACTAACTTTTATAATACCAGGAAAATAACTCAACCGAGGCTTTGGAAAATTAAGTTACGGTCTGCCAACTGTATTTTGGCGTACCGCGTCTAGAGGTACTCTCGTTAAATCTGTGAAGTCACTAATGCTAATGGCATAAGATTAATATAACAGGTTAAACTGGGTCATGAGGGCCTGGAGCTCATCCCCTGTATCAAAACCTCTCAAAGCGTCTAATTAAAGCCTCGTGTGACCAAAAGGCTGGCTTGCATCTAAGTCAACGCATCAACGTTTTGCCAGGTGGTAGAGTATTTGCTCGACTGGATGGTGACCAACCCTGGTCTAGAGTATGCCGCTATAACAACCTTATGTTGTGTTCCAGCATTAGTGACCAGGTTCCGGTCTCCATTAAGAGAGGAGCAGCGCATTTGTAGCACCCTTGATGTTGCAAATGTCTATATACGACGGCAACCGCTTTCCATCAAGTGGCCTGTCTGCCTGTCTGTTGAACTCATACAATATAAAAACCCATGCACACGCATGAGATAGATTATATTGAAAATCAAGATTTACAAAACCGTCATACGGGCCATCTTGATGTACGGTTGCGAAGCCTGGACGCTTACTCAAAAGGAGTAAGAGAGCCAGCTGTTAGTGACTGAAAGAAAGGTTGTCCATAAGATTTTGGGTCGAACGAGGAGAGGAGGTGGCAACTGGAGGGACCGAACCAACCTGGTCGCGTCTAACATACTAGCAGAGATATAAACTCACCGCCTCCGTTGGCTCGATCACGTGAAACGGATGGGAGAGTATGGAAGCATCAAGAAGGCCATGCTCGCCCCAAGTTCCGGTGGACGCACAGAGTGGAGGCGGACCTATGTGAGCTTCAAGCCCTTAACTGGCAAGAAATCGCAGAAGACAAAAGCAGCTGGCGTATTCTCGTTTCGGAGGCCAAGACACATTTTGGGTCGCTGAGCCAACGGAGTTAGTTAGATAATTTCGTCACAAGCCTTTTTGGACATCATTTTGGTCATCAAGTTGTTGACGTTGTCCCAATTTTCTTAATTTTCTAGCATTATATCCAACATTGTAATTGCTGTTATGTTAGCACCTAAATTTATCTGAGCTGTTCTTCTCGGCTCTTCCCATCGTTCGCATTCTAAAATGGTATGCGCCGCAGTGTCCACTTTTTCACAATATGGACATGTGTCTGTAACTATCTTCCTAATCTTGTATAAGTAACAAAATAGCTACAGAAAGTTTAATAATGTTCGATAAGTGTTTATAGATCAACATATAGCTCATTTCCTGATTCGGCAGAGTATTCCTTCACAGGTGAACCCGCGTCAACAAACTTAAATATCAAGCATACAAGTTTGTAATCAGAGAAGGAAATCTATTAAAATGGCGAGAATGTATCGCTTCTGCCAGTTCAATCAGACCCTCCACAAAACAAAGTAACATCCATCAAACCTTTTAGTATCAAATTCACAGTGTGTTTTATACGTTGAATGGAAGAGCCACTGTTCATTGTGTAATTTGGTAATGTTTCTCGACATATGTTTGAAATGATTTCTTGCTGCTTAATAATAATAAAGATAGGTTATACAAAATTAGAGATCATGCAATTATCTATAAAAAAATTAACTTTTATCTTAAGAGTTACGGTTTGTGAGATATAACGATTCAAAAATTTGAAAATGTTGTGTTCTTTATAATGTGCACACGTTTCCTTGCCACCTGTGGGGTAATGTACTTGGTTGCGCTACTTACTTGCGTTTTTTTAACTTGGTTTCTCCGGTAGACCTATTCAAAAATCTATTACGATTCTGTTCAATTTAATAAAAATAATAACAGACCATAAATGTCCCACTGCTGGGCTCGGGTCTCCGATAGGGGGAACGGGCAATATACCCGCCACGCTTGTCCAAGGCGGCTTGGCAGGTTTTTACACATCGGTTATCTCGATGTGCAGGTCCTTCCCACTGGGTGAAAGTAATTATATATTCTACGGAAACAGCACTTTCTCTAGATGAAACATTCTCTATGTCCTTTTGTATACCCCTGACCACCTATATGCAAAATTTCAAGACAATTTGTTCTGTAGTTACGGCGTAACGTTACAAACTCACATTCCTTATTATAATATTAATTAGGATTAGTATTGATTTAAACTGTAAATCAAAACAGCAACATTTGGCGATTTCTCCTTTTAGAATAAGCATGACTAGACTCAACTACGCCCGATTGGTTTTTGTTATGTCACTAAACGAAGCCTTTTCCAGCGAACCATTAATCAATGTACTTACATCCTTGAAAAAGCCATCTCCGAAATTGTTCTGGAAAATACTAACGCACTGTTGGAAAGCACGTACAGAACTTTCTCAGACGATCTTCGACTTTGTATTGTGTATAATAAGGTACAATTCCTACATTCTTTATAAAGGAATAGCATAATTATATTATTCACTCGACGATGTTTATGGAACAAAATTTTATACTTTATGCCTTTGTAATAAGGTTTATGTATGATGGTGTTTTATTTTATGGCCTGTATTCAGAGGATTGCTTTTAGGGGGAGCCAAAGCATGTCTTCCCTTAATGTTGAATTATTTTTTCTCGCGTCCCGTTTTTTACGTGAGTTTGCGATATAACGCTTACGCGGTACTCGTTACGGCGTTTTTAAATCTCATTTTGTTAACATCAGAGTGAAGGAAATCCCGTTTGTCTTGACGTGTTTTTAATTGGTTTGCTTACGCTTTATTCCTTATTCAGTTACTTCAAAGCGTCAACAATATGGATTTATAAACATTTAGGGGTCTTTTCTCGGAAGAATCAATGCGTTGAAATGAAATGTATGGAAGCGAAAAAATACAAGGTCACGCCACAATTTGATAAAGCAAATTCCATTTCGATTCACGCATGACAGCCTTTGTGGTTTAATGGGACAAGTCTTTACGGGCCTAACTCACTACAGAGCTCAAGACCCGGGTTCGACTTTTTGTTGCCTTAAGCAAGTAAACGCTAGCAAGACGTTTACTTAACGTAACGCATACATCACTTAGGTAGATTTCTGACCTAATTATAATTATTGCACGTGCTAACATCAGTGAAGGAAAACATTTTGATGCAGCCTACACGTCAAGATAACCGATGTATCAGGCCTGCAAAGCCACCTTGAACAAGCGTGGCGAGATATATATTTTCTCCTGTAATGGAAGGCCTCATGCCAACACTGGGATATTTATGAGCTGTTATTAGTACGCAAATAAACAGGTGAACGGCCCACTTGTTGGCAAATGACTGCTGTTGCCAATGGATGTTTGCAACACCACCATACTTAAAAAATCCTATGTCATAGGGGAGAGGGCAAAAGCGCGGCGGGCAATTACCTCCAAGTTATTTCTAGCATAGCAAATTTCGTAAACTAGCTTACCTATCCTTGCTATGTTTTAGACTGGTTTCAGAGTGGCCTACTGTATATTGCCCCTAATACAAGCATAACTTTTTCCATGTAGAAGCTGTCGTAAGAGGCGACAAAACAACCCACATCCAGATGGTAGGGCATTTGCTCGACTGGATGGCTACCACCGACGGTCTAGAGTATGCCGCAACAACAACATTGAGTTGTGTTCCGGCATCAATGGCCAGGTTCCAGTTCCTCCTTCAAGGCAGGCAGCTCATTGGCAGGTCCGCTAGTATTGCTAATGTCCATAGGCGACGGTAACGATTTTCCATCACAGTTGGGCTGTTAGCCTGTCTACTGTGCTCCAGCAATAAAAGAAAACTTGTCTAGGTTATGTAAGAGTAGGTATATATAATTTTTATGTTTCTCTGCCAATTAATATTTTAGTTATCTAATGAATTGTTTACGACGTTCTACAAGAAGTACCTCATTTGACGTCACCCAAAAATCTACAATTCAGACTTCTGTTACACTTGGTTCTGCATTCGCTGGGTGTTTATCTTTAAAAAAGAGTATCGTACTTAATTATTTTCATAAGTACCTACTTCATATTTGCTACATACCTACTTACAATATTCAAAGCCTTATTTGAAGAAGAAAAGAATTATACTGTACAAAGACACCAAATAATGACTTTTTACATATATCACGCCAGCGCTTCAGCTTACAAATAAAAACATAATTTCAATTCAACATATTACACACTAGGGGACACTAAATAATATTGATAGATTTTTCTAATGAAAAGCAAGGACAGAAATACAGAGAAGAAAAACTATTTTCGTGGTATTCAATTTGAGCTGTCACAATAAATTGATTTGTATGGCTGAGCAAGTGAGCAGCTGCGTATCAATCCCTTGGAGGGTTTCGGTTGATAGATACTGCAATAAATTGTCGTTTGTGACAAGTATAGTTCTTGCAGTCCAACAAGGCGACCGAACTTTGGTAGAGGTTGAATATGTAAATCCCGGTCATAATGCGTATAAAATGAACACAGCGTTTTAACTTCTGGCAATATTCCACCGTATTTGTCAACCCTTTCCCTAAAGTTACTGGTAGTGCCAAAGGTAAATTTTGAGGTCCTTTCCTACCTTTTATTGCAGGAGTTCAGCAAACCGGCAGATGGTCCACTTGATGGAAAGCGGTTACCATCGCCTATGGAAATTTGCAACACCAAAGGTGCTACAAATGCGCTTCTGCTCTCTTAAGGGAGACTGGAACCAGGTCACTAAGGCCGGAACACAACTCAAGGTTGTTATGGCGGCATACTTAGACCAGGGGTGGTAGCCATCCAGTCGGGCAAATCCCCTACCACTTGGCTGTGGGTTGTTTTGTCGCCTCTTACGACAGGCCGCCCGGCCGCAGGAAATTGTATTCATTCTCCGTTCCTGCAATGGAACAACCGTGTATGCCATAACTGATTTATTCCGATCTACCCACGTTTACATTATAACGCATACACCTATAATAAATTTCCTTATCAAACCACGTTACGATGGTTGTGTATTAATTGCCCTATCTCCTGGTCTGGTCCGACCTTCGATAATATAATTCAAGAACAGTGGACGGCAGGACAATCAGATCATTCGTTGTATCTACAGAGATAAGAGTTTTACGTCGTGCAGGACACATTAGAGAGTCAATAAGACCGATGATTAAACATAGGTCCAATTTGGACCGAAATAACACTGATAATAATTTTTTAGACTAAAACAGTGACAAATTGTGACACAAGAAGTTCATTTTTAAATGTAATATGTTGATGGATTTAGGATAAAGCATAAATGTTGTTACGAGTTGCAGCCCTTGAATTAAAATGCTGTTCGAATTACTATAGAATTTATTAGAACTATACAAACACATATAACACAGGTACAAATATAATTATACGAGTAAAGTCCGTCAATAAATAGATAACCGAATGTAGTAACACGCCTTGTTTCGCTTGTGCTTATCACTCGACAGCTTCCCCCCTCCAATGGGGCATTGCTTTATACTGTACAAAGACAATATATCTGCTCGACCGCGTAGACTTAATTTTCCACGAATCACACCTGGCTAATGACTACCATAAAGATTACAATACACAATGGGCTGTTTTTCGAATCACAAATTTTAAACACAAAGTAAACAAAAGAAGGCAGTCATAAAAGAGTTTCAATGTTACTAGCTCAAACGCCGGCGGGTAATAATTGTGCTTCGTTTACAGATATGCAGGTGGCCCAAATTGTAATAATATTAATAAAAATTACAGAACAATTATCTGTGAGCATATTCTTTGATGTTGCACTTCTACTGCGTGTGACTTGTACACACATATATTTTTTTTACTGTGCGCTTCTGTTTAATAAGATGGATGGAATATTTAAGACAGATATAGTCAGTAATTATTTATTGGCATTTCAAACCAGCTACAATCTCGATTTGAGTCAGTCGTAAGTCGAAAATCCTAATGGCTATTATAAATTTCGCAAATTGCTTGTAAAGCAGCAAACTTAAGAGCTTGTTGCTTGCTGTTGACATTTTTTGTGAATGGGTCCCGGGATGATTTAGATTCTCAATTAGAACCGGTAGGTCACCGGTATTTTTCAAAACAGGACACCGTCTGCTGGCCCCACTGATTTTGAATACAAACCAGTGTCATAACAGTCAGAACAATTATTTTTTCTTAGAGATTTTTTGCGTTCTCTTAGTAGGTACGTATTGCAGTAGATGTCACTGTTCTCAAATTAAACATCAAATAAAAGAATATTATATTTTATGTTTCTTTATACGCAGTTGTTTTAATACTTGTTTAAGAAATATTTGATATGTTTTTGGAAGCCATATCAGCTAATAAATATATTTTAAAGTGTGTAAATTCTAGTCCTCACCTTTTTCAAATTATAAAGTTCTTTTTAACTTTATTTACTAGATTTTTGATGAATTGTCGATTTACCAAAAACTTATTTCAAAGATGTCAATTATGTCAAAACCAAAAAGACATTCCGATCGATACAAGTTACATTCGTGAACGTATGTACTTTGTTTGTGTTTTGATTATTTTTCGATAACTTTGTTTGATTCCTGGTCTCCAAAGACTTCGCTTTTCACGTTTACTAGTGTTCTGTGATCACGTTTACTAGTGTTCTGTGATCACGTTTACTAGTGTTCTGTGATCACGTTGGACTTGCGCATGTACCCTGGACCAGTGTCCAGGTCCATTCCATCCAAGTCATTACAAAACAAATCGTTAGCCAAATCAGTATTTGGCTAACGATTTGTTTTGTAATGACTTGGATTATGGCTTCTTCTGAAAGAGGTTGTTGTGTGCCCAGATGTGGTAAAACTTGTAAGTAAATCATCCTAACGGCACCAGATTAGATGTGGATTCAAATGATGTTATAAAAATGTATGCCTTTGAATATTTTAATAAATGGAAACTTAATAAATCACGCTACCGCTAAATTGTTGTTTTATTTACTAACAAATAAACATTTTTTGGAAAGGCTTGGGAATTGCAGGAGTTAAATTATAACTCACGCAATTTCCAAAAGTCTAATATAAAAATCAAAATAATACTAGACCCCCTGGATGGTTTTTGCCGTTGAATAGTGTCGTATACCGATAGAGTGCGTTAGTATATATATTATGACTGTTGACTCTATACCAGTATATATAAAGTACTCTCTGATACAAACTTTTGGATTTTAAATTTTGATAAATGGTATGTCCACCGTGTAAAGATAAGGCAAACTGATGCGTCTGGTTGACCGATGATAGAAAGAGGATAGGGTAACTAAGTTATAGGTCCATAGCAGATTCGCCTAAGTTTACCCATTAGAAAACAGACTTATTATCAATTTCTTTCTAGTAACATAAGTCATGAAAATCTCGAGACCCGGACTTGACTAAACAATAGGGCGTAGTTGGGTAAAGCCCATTAGCCGTTTTTCTGAACAACACAGGCAAGAAGTTGGGGGAAAACGTTTAACTTTGAATAGTAGTGTGATTTGGGTCGACTTTTTGACGCGTTACGTTTTTGTGGGATGGAAATACAGGGATTTGTTTGTTTATTCTTTAGTATTACGTAACCACTTCGGCAAAAATGGAATCCTTAATTTCTTCAAGATGTTCATTCATCTATTATATTTCTTGCAAACTATTTTGTTCCCTTTCACAATTTTATATTTCGGATGCTGTAGATGACGAGGTAGTGAAGTGTGCCTCTTGAGAAAGCATTGTTACTTCTCAAATGTATCTTTCCTCCATCGCTCCAGGGTGTGCAGCTCGCAGAACAACAGTAATCACCATTAGTTCCACTTCACAAATAAAACTTGCCACAATGTGAAGAATGGTACAGACCAGAAATCAAAGATTGAATCTCATGAAGAAATGTGTACGCACGGTGGACAAATATCGACAGGTCAAGTTTGAAAAATGGTTTTCCTTTCGCCATCACCTCACACAAAAATTAGGGTAGATTACAAAGATAGTAAATACTAAGTATAGATCAAGCCAAGTTTCCAAGATAAAACAAATTATCCGTGGAGGAACGGTGAAAGAATACAATTTCCTGCGGCCGGGCGGCCTGTCGTAAGAGGTGACAAAACAACACACAGCAAGGTGATAGGGCATTTGTCCGACTGGGTGGCTCCCACCCCTGGTCTAGAGCATGCCGCCATAACAACCTTGGATTGTGTTCCGGCATTAGTGGCTAGGTTCTAGTCTCCCTTTATAGAGCAGCAGCGCACTTATAGAACCTTTGGTGTTGCGCATGTCAGGTAATATGCGATGCCAAACGCTTTCTACCCGTGAACTGCCTGCCTGTTTGCTGAACTAGTGCAATAAGAATAAAAATTTCGTCACTAGAGTTAATATACTTCTCAAATACAGGTAAAAAATTTAACAGCACATGTAAAAAGTGTTTGATAGCTTCTGTACACATGAACGGGTCGATATACGAACGAAATGAAAAAAAAAATATATTTCGGCCATACGCCCATAAATAACATTTATTATTAAAGCTTGCCTTTTGTATTAAACTCCATCCCTACAATACTCCGGACGACCTTTGAGTGTATTATTGATAATTCATAACTCGAGACTGTATTTTCAGGGTTTCGTAGATATTTCTACTTAAAGGGAAGACTTATGAAATCGTTATTATAGGTTTTTTTTTATCACGTACAGGCTCGCGTTTGACCTTGTTCGATTTCAGCGGAGATAATTATGTTCTAAGATCGAGCACGCTTACCATTCATACAAGACTCAAGTCTTGACACCCAGTTTGTAGGGTCTTTCATTGGCCACCAACCTAAGAAGTTCTCTATCTAAAATATGATTTTGGACTGTAAGGTATTGACTTTGCAGGGTTTAAATAAGTTTTAGGTATGTCATTTACTTGGCGGGCGATGCGTTAAGTTTTTCTTTGGGTCGGAACTTCTTTTATCTTGCTGTGACTACTAACACATAGACAAATATTTTGTTGGGTATTTTCGAGTAGGAATCAGAGTGGTAATAAAGATCGCATTTGCGTTACGATGTAAAAGGAAATAGGCGTTGCAGGAGAAGTAAACAAGCGGGAAGCGAATTAAAGGCACACGTCACCGATATGTCAGTGACATTTGAAGTTTGACATTAGTTTTTTTTTCTTTTAACGCGGCCAGACAGACGTCTATCGCCTTTATAAGTTCTTTAAATTGGATTCTTACACTAAAGTATACCCTAATTTAGAGTTGAGTTAACCTTTCTTTTTTATTACATTTTATATTTTTTATATTTACCTAAATTCTCCTTTAAGTAGCTAAATAAACATGTTTTTTGTCTTTCTTAAACATGCACTAAATTTATTGTTATCATGTATTTTTATATTATATAAGTTTTGCGAAATAGTTTATTTTCGTTTAAATCAGGAATTCCCAAAGTGGTCGATATCGGCCCCTTAAAGTCGAATTTTGAGGGCCGACGAGGTAAAAAAATTTACCCCTATTAATTAACACAAGTATGCAATTTGTATCAATAATTATTAATTACATTTGACATTCCCTAATTTTATTTTTATGTATTTTGTTACATTTTGATAAGAAAATGATGTCCAGTTTACTCACTTAACCAACCGCAAAGATTTTCAATAGCCAAGTATTTTGTATCAATACGAGAAAAACAGGAAGTAGGATTATAAAGTAATTTCGCTTTAGGGTCTAAGGTATCAGTTCATTTTGGAAAAGAGGTCTCATGCCTCAAATAGTACTGTATTTGAACGCCAAATTATTGATCGCTTTTGATCTTTACGGAACCCTTCGTACTACATGTACCGTCACAG
Source organism: Dendrolimus punctatus (assembly GCA_012273795.1). Classification (NCBI taxonomy): domain Eukaryota; kingdom Metazoa; phylum Arthropoda; class Insecta; order Lepidoptera; family Lasiocampidae; genus Dendrolimus; species Dendrolimus punctatus. The sequence continues at coordinate 17,536,036 of CM022544.1, forward strand.
GCTTGCTAAATTATTTTTTGGTACTTTGTATATAGGTTCTTATTAAGTAAATCTACCGCACTTAATATTTCTATAGATGATTGATCGCTAGTGTTAGAAACGCACGAAAATCTATGAGAAAATCTCTTACACTTATGTATATATATATATATATATATATATATATATATATATGTGTCGGAGGGAAGTTATAATTGGATATATTATTGACTGGATGTATAACTCACAATATCATTTTTTAACATTTTCATTACTTCTAAAATTCCTAATTTAATTTAATTAGATTTGTTAAATGTTTCTATAACTTAAAGATCGTTCTAACCTAATAAAAGTTATGAATGTTGTAATTTAATAAACGACCAATGAGAGCAGAGCATGTCTTGAGCGGGGTCAAGGACGCCCTCTATACTTTGGTAGTGTCTACTTCGGTAGACTGAGGAGTTTTTGTGACACATTTGGTTGATGGCAATAGGTCGAGTTGGACCATGGAGTGTTTTAGGGAAGGTATTGATGTTGGAAGTATGAGCGGGTGCCCTGAACCCGCTGCTCGGTCTAAACTATGTTGAAGTGTCTTTTAAATCTAAATTAAAAGTGTATGAACCGTGGCTTTCGTGTTTTATGCTCGCATTTTACCCTGATGACGCCCACTAAACCTGCAATAACTAAAGGAGATGTCATGAGAACGAGGCCGTTCTGCGATAATATACACACACATATATATATATATTATTATTAACTAGCTATACCCCCGATGTCATTCGCGTGGGACGAGGACAAAAACTAAATACGAGTATACAGACAAATTCTACTTTATAAAGTATCCTATATGTTGACCAGGGATATTAGCTACCACCATACAAAATTTCGTGTAAATCGGTCCAGTCGTTTCGGAGATTAGCCGATACAAACAGAGACACAAAAAAATTGAAAAAAATCCAATTTAGTTCTATTGCACTTCTTACATCCCCCTAACTCGGTTTTTGGCATTTTTTTTCATTGCACAGAAATTCGCCCTCTACAATTTTATTATATGTATAGATAATACATGTAAATATAAAAATCGACTCGAATTGTCTGTTTATTTATCTATTGCTGGAATATAGCAGACAGGCTGAAAGCTTACCTCGTGGAAAGTAGTTAACGTTGCCTATGGATATTTACAACACTAGAACTGCTACCAATACGCTACCGGCGTCGAATACATGAAAGGAATCTGGCCACTAACACCGGAACACATATCGAAGTTGTCATACGCGCTCTCATGATCTACAGATTGGGAAATTTTTGCTCCAGAATGTTTTATTGGAATCAAAAAGAATTACAGGTACGGGCTTTTCAGGATGTAAAAATTCGAGCCACGCTCTAAAATGTATCTAATAATAACGACACTCTGAATGTCTTGTAACTTCTATTGTAATAATTTCATCAAATTGAAATCAATTACAAAACTCAAGACACCCTGTATACTCTAGACCAGGGATGGTAGCCGTGTCCACTCAGCGAGCCTTAACTTACGGCGTAGGGTGACCTGGTCCCAGGGAAACACCTCCTGGACAGCTTGCATTGAGGTGTTACAGTTTATCATACGTGTGGTTATGGATCCGTGAGACCTCATTACGATGCGAGGGGACGCTGGATGTCTTGGTGAGTAGTCTGGCGGTCGGTGCTTACAACTTATTCTATCAGAAGCTTGTGTGTAAGTTCGGCTTTCAGAAACTACACATAGCACATTCAGCGTTACAAAAAAAGGGTGGCAGCCATCCAAACGGGCAAACACTCTACCATCAGACTTTGTGTTATTTTGTCGCTTCTTCCGATAGGGAGGCCATATTTGAATTCTTTGTCCATCTCAACTCGGATAAATTGATTAAATTACAAATAAGAAAAAATATATTTCCAAGCCGAAGAAAACGAACGAAATATCTGTGTGTAATGTTTTAGAAGAAAAACTTTTATGTCATTCGAGCGAATCAAATAAAATAAATAAGGAAAACCCACCAAAGGAAATTGTCCCTATTTGAAAGAGTAAGGCATAAATATATACTACCTTTCAATTACGTTTAATCCATGTTTTGTATGTAAATAACGTATAAGTTAACTATAATTTAGGTAAACAATTTTCCTATTGCCAAAAGTTGGGAAACAGGTTATCATTCAACCTAATAGAAAGTGGTAATCGTTGCCCCGGGCAGCTAAAGGTCCTACATCGGTTTTCACCTATCAAAACACAAGGAAAGGTAGCTCAAGGAAATTATGTGTAAACAGCCTTGCAGAGATTCGGGAAATAAGTACCAAATATACCAAATATTAACTATTTGGGCAGAGTATCCCCTTTACTACACAGTAAGCAAGGAACACCGTCTACACGCCTCACCGCCTTTTTATACAAAAATACTACGAAACTACCCTACCAAATAATAATATTACAACATTACTATAAACAGCAATTACATCATAGTGTTGCCAGGATCATATTATTATCTATGACGATTGTCTATGTAATATTAATATACTCTATGACTGCTGCGATGGACATCGCGTAACATAAGTGAATATAATCTGATAGCGAGCAGTGCGATGGTGAAATTGTGGGACTGACACCAGATCAACTAGTTCCTTGGGACACTCCCCATTGTACACACAAGTAAAATACGCAGGGAGATAGTCTCTCAGCGCGCTAAGGGATTCTAAATCATCGGGATCGTCGGATCACAAATGTGAATATGGTATCTGATAATTGACCCATTGCTTGAATCAGGCCTCCCGACATCTTAGGGGAACGGACTATACTCGTTATTCTTATCCGAGACGGCTTGGCATGTTCGACATATATCGGTTATCTCGATATGCCCTTTTCAACAGAAGGTTTCCTACACCGTTAGCAAGTACCTAAATCGATATGCACGTTACGTCAGGCAAATGATCCGTGTGTTCTCCACCGCATGAAACCGCGGTTCGCCGATAGGTATAGTCTTTTATTTATTCTTAAAGTCAAATTAACAGTGTAGCCTTGGCAAACAACAACAACAATACTCTTTATTGTACACCAACTTAAAACAGTGACACATTAACATATATGACAATTAATAGGTAGTAGGTAGGTAAAAAGGTACCTTCCATTAACAATGGAAGGTACACCGCTGACATAGAAAGAAGAGTAAATTTGGGGAATAGTGTGAATGGAGCGTTAGGTAAACTTCTAGGCGCTAAGAACCTCAGCCAGAAGGCCCAGCTTGCCATACATAACGCGGTGCTGGTACCTACGCTCACGTATGGAAGCGAGAGTTGGGTATGGAACTGAGAGCATGAAAGTAGAGTAAACGCTGTTGAGATGCGAGCACTGCGCAAAATCTGCGGAGTGACGCTCGCGGACCGCGTTCGTAATACCGAAGTAAGAAAGAGAGTTGGTCTAAAAGAGAGTGTCGGGGTAAAGGTAAGGAAAGGAATGCTCCGGTGGTTCGGGCATGTGGAAAGAATGTATGATGAAAGAATGACTAAACAGATATACAATGCAAAAGTGGATGGATGCAGAAGTCGCGGAAGGCCACGACACACCTTCCATGATCAAATTGATCATGTATTAGCAGAAGGTGATGTCAGGAGCCTTAAGAATAGACGAGCGTGCATGACAAGAGCTATGAATGTCAAAGAAGCAAGTGAGGTATGTAAGAATAAGCCTGTATGGCACTCTGTTGTTCGTGCCTACCCCGCAAGGGACCTGGCGTGAAGTTATGTATGTATGTATGTAATAGGTAGTAGTACAATGGGCGGCCTTATTGCTTAAAGCAATCTCTTCCAGGCAACCTTTGGATGGACAAGGATCTCAATCAAAATCTGTGATTATAGAAGTATAGTCTTTAATAACAGCACCACTAGCATAGAATTATTATATAGAGTTGGAGAAATTCGATCAAATCACTGAATAGTAAATAATATAATAAGGACACCGACATTATAATAAAAAGTTATGATCTCAGGGTTTTTAATACCTTACTTTTGGTAACAAAATCCTTTCTCCGATACTATAACAAAAGAATGGGGCCATCCTATACAGATTAATAACGGGCAACCTCCTTTTCATTCATAGTACGCTGGTACTTATGTTTCTTTATCTTTAAATAAACCATTCAAAGGACTTAAATTTCATCCTATTATTATAGAAAATTAAATTAGCAAATGAATGGTTCATAAATTTTAGATATTTATTACAAATATCCTATCTTAGGAAAAGGTTGAAATTATGTTTAACTCGGCTATTGTTTTAACATAAAATAGTTACATAATGTATTCGTGTGTTTATTATTGTTCAGTTAAAAGTCTATCTTAATATGAATTCATATCCCTAATATGAAGAATTATGGGTTGCCCATTCATTCCCAATGACATCCCTTTCAAGATTGTTCTTAACAAACAAACAGCTTTTGTCCTTCTTAATGATACAGTCTACCCTTCTGTCAAATTAAATTAACATCCGTTTAGTAGCTTTACTAGTAAAAATGTAAAAAAACAGACTTATTTTCGCATTTATTTTAGAACTTGCCGTCTGTAATGTTACGTTTATCTCTATAACATGTATGTATGATTGTATATATTAACAAATATTATATTATACTTAATTATTGTCTACGTTATTTTTGGAATTTTTATTTAATTTTATGTAGGAAACTATCCCATAATCCAATTTGATCCGACTCGAAGGACCAAAATGTCTCATGTTTTGGTGGGGGTTTGTTGTAATTATATTTATAACAAACAATAAACTTGGTTGTTTCAAGGTAAAGTCGCAAGTCTGATAAAAAAAATATGGTTCAATGAGTACAGATGTTAGCGCGCGACGGAGTGCGTTTGCTAACTAAACAACTGAACTTTGATACTGTTCATAAAAAAGAGCTTCCGATAAAAGCAGACAATAGAGAAATATTTGGTTGAAAACCATACATCTTCACTGTATACTTCTAGTCATCACTGATATTAAAAGTTGGAAAATGATTAAAGGTATTAAAAGAAATCCAAAATTTCCAATATAGTGCCATAACGCAAATTCAACCCAAAAATGTACGAAAAAACAATTTTGGAGGAAATAATATCTTTATTGCTCCATACATCACAGCCGTGAAAGTTTTATATGAAGAAAAACGGCTTAGGAATCAAATTTTCGCGCATACAACATTATTAAATGGAAAAAGTTGCGACCTTTTCGCGAATATTCTCAAGGACTTAAGATTTTGACGGAGGCACTCTTGACTTTATCCTACATTCAGTTTGTATCACGCAAAAATTTTTTAAGGGTAACAAAGCGAACGTTAACGGCTGTGAAGTGGCAAGAAGTGAGGTGAAGATCAGTGAAGTGCCGAAGTACATACGTAACGCGTGTACGATTGAGAATGGTTGTAATTGATGGCAATGTAGGGCAGTGCAGGAAAAAGTTCTACACCAACTGGACTTGCTTTTTCACATTTTAATAGCCGAATATATGACATGATATTACAAAAAGACAGAGTGTTGTGACCTTTGTGTTGAAGTCAACAATCGCTAAAATATGATCATCGGTTACCATATGTGCCTTATGAATATTCGAATAAAATTCTGCAATTTTTCTTTCGCTCATACTGTCTGTTGGAGCATACGCCTGGATTATTGTGATGTTCTAACTGTAGAACTTTAGGTAGGAAAAACAAAAGGCCTATAAGGCTTAGGAATCCTATCTAATACAGAAGTAACCAAAGACAAAAAATATTTATAGAGATCTCAGAAAGAGTCGCAATTCCCTGCATCATAAGCTTTTTTAAAAAGATTTTTAAATACAAGCTTTTGAGATCCTGTAGCAGCAGAGTGCCAGACAAGACAAGTAAAACGAGCCCAAACACTATGGTCTATCTAGTTTAGTACAGGAGTCTACCTTCCAACTCCATCATCAGATCAGTTTCATGGTACCATATTATTGCATTATCACGCGACATATGCGTAAAAAATTTCAGCTCAATCAGAAACCGGGACGTTGGTCAAATTTAACTTGCAAAATTCCATTCGAACTTACAAACATACAGAAATCCATTGCAAGTTAATAGAAAGCTTGTAATTATAAACAAATAATTCAGACGCATCTCATCTCAACCCTCCCTTGATTTACTCACGACAGTTTAAGGTTCGTTTAAGCAAAGCATCCATCCGTATGCTAAAAAGGGGGGGTAATGACGTAATCATTATCCGGCCTATTTCTCCAGGTTACTGCAGATACCTCGAGACGATTTGAAGGGTCATTTCGCGCGCTCCCGTAACCTTGTTTGGACCCTTCTCCGTGAAGAAATGTAATGAAATGTACCAGTTGATTGGGGCTATATTCACTAAGGAGTGCTCATCTGGACGCTATTTGTATTCGGTACAGACGGATGAATGGAGCTGTCGTTGTAAGAGGGTATTGGACCCACTTTTTGCAGTGGCTGGATTTTATATATCTTTACTTATATACATAGCGGCGCGGAGTGTAAATTCGGCTAGGTTAGTGATGCAAACGCCAACTACATCGCTGTTGAAAAAACGTCTGATTCGCTATGCATTATATCTTACCCCATATTATGAAACAGAAATCGGTGCCTGATCGGGTTATGAGTTGCTATTTCATCCGATACGTGCGGAAAGCCACCGAGCGTAAGGGATAGTCATACAGTACCAATATATGCACGAATATAAAACACAAGCGCCAATAAATTAATGGCGCTTTCATCGTATTTGTCGTCGGTTGGTTTTGGAAAAATTTAAAAATCACTGCTCACGTGAATTTTGGTATTGTTACATGCATATTTAGTTATTTATTTCAGCGGATTTTAGACTCGGATCAACGTAAATTAAACTAACATGGATAAATAATTAGCTTTGTTTATGACTCACTGACCTCGACTACAGATAATATAAAATATTGCCAGAAGGCAAAAAAATAGTTCTCGATCTAGACGTTATGCTCAGGTTATCCTCAATTTCGACAAATGTGTACGTTACGACATTAACCACTTATTCGTGTTAGTTAAACGAAATTCATGAATTCGTTATAAAAGAGTTATATTAAATGCATGTAATCGTACAATAATTATGTATACCAACATCGCCACTTCTAATCAGTAATATTCTTGCCACGGTATGTCTGGAAGAGATCGCTTTTTAGCTATAAGACCGCCCTTTTTCTGTAATGGTGTTGTACATTAGTGGTATCTATATCCAAATAAATTCTTAATTCATGCTAAAAACTGAAATAGTAGTAGTGAACTGTAGTTCAGAAGAATTCAAAAGTACTTTTTTTTATATTTTCTTTCACTTTCAATATTGCATGCCGTTATAACGCACCCGATTTGAGAAGAGATATATAAAAGTAAACATCTGCCCGGAGAAAATCCTTCGAATACATTCAACCTGTTTTCCCAAAAGCCATCCATATAACCAAACTGCCACTTTTTATGGTACGGCAAGGATGCCGGCAAACGTCAAACGATTTTTTCACTCTGTCTATGGTTGGTTCTCCACTGGTAAGGTACGACACCGTCGGCGTGCCGATACGACAATACAGCCAGATACGATAAAATTATCAGGCAAAAAAACTTGAAAAAATACCGGGTATTTACTGGTTTAATGTTGGAATATTAATATTGCTCATATAGTGCATATTAATATAATTTTACCTGTTGGTCAAAATAAATCATGAAATATATTTCAATAACCTTAATACATACATAATGGATAGAAGACAGCTTTAACATTAAATTTTAATGAAAAAAAGACATAAATTAAATTCATGTAAGTAATCTTAGAAAACAAACAGTACTATTTAAATTTATGTAAGCAGAAACTTTTGTGATTTTTATGTGAATATATTTAATTTTCATCTATCAAACATTATCTTCCTACAAAAGCGTTGTTGCATGAAGCTTACAGCTTTACAAATAATCGATTTTAATATACCTTTATTCAAATCTTCACACAATAAAGTCATTTTTTTAATACCTGAAAAAAATGTCCATATTCCCTAATTTTCTTCGTAAAGAAGCGTTCTAACTTGCTCTAGCTCTCTATGAATACGACCGTTAGTCTTTCTACGAGCAATAAAGGTGTAGCAGCAGACGGAATAACAAACATTCTATAAAACTGTCCATATACCGTTAATCCTTGCCTTCTCGTTGTCGTACCATGCCAGTGGAAAACAGTCTATTTTTTGAGCGCCGTCCCTGGTGACAAATCTATTTTTCCCTGTTTACACTGCGAGCTCCTTTTAACTTGATGGATGTCCTTGTAACATTTTTCCCGTTTAATTTTTCAGATATTTCTTTTCATAAGATTAACGTTGGTTTTTTTAACTGGGGCAGGATAAGGTCATGTTTTTTGGGTTCCCTGTGATCAAGTCGAATTGTAAGCGCTTTTTAATTAAATTAATTAATTATTTCTAGATTTTCATATGCTAAACAAAGGAAAATTTGTAGATGATTGTTATATTGTTACGGTGGTAGATTTTAGGAAACCTCTTGTATTGTGTCTTTTAACCGACAGTTAGCTACAATACCATTCATCACTGACTTCGGGTACCTTGGTTCAATGTTGCTAACGATTGATGATATAGAATTATATCTAATATATAAAATTCTCTTGTGGCGGTACAAACACCGTTAAACTCCTCCTAAACGGCTTGACCGATTCTCATGAAATTTTGTGTGCATACCTATTGGGTAGGTCTGAGAATCGGAAAACATCTATTTTTCATACCCCTGAATGTTAAGGGTAGTCAACCTCTAATTTTTTTTAATGTTTAGATATTTTAGGATACAGCATTTAAAAATACATACAACATACCATCTTGAAGTCGGCGCTAAAACATAAAAAACAAATTTGTAAAATATAGTCATTTTTATGTCTTACTTTGCACTGACTGATCAAGATGTTAGACTATATTTAATTTTTGCTCTACTTAATTTAAAAGTTGGTATTATTTTTTGTTATTTCTCTTATTTTCTAGTTTTCAGTTACGGAACTACTTGAATAGCTTCACAAGAAAACCACGTACGTGCCTATAATAATCGAGAGTTTCTCCTAATTTCCACTGGAATCCACAAATTAGATCCTGACTTGCTGGCAATCACCTCAGTAGTATAGTACTGTTTCAGATAAAAATAATGAAAATCGGTCCACAATTGACTGATAAATTACGTCAACAACATGGTCTAATTGAGTACCTCCTTCAAAAAGGAATTCTCAAGAACCAACCTCCTCCTCCTCTTTGAAGTCGGTTCAAAACAGATGATCGTGTAAAGGTTAATATAGTGATTTGTTGTGTGACAGACGACGTATGTAAAAATAGAGGAGTGTGTAAGGATGACAATATAATAGAATACAATACACTTTATTGTTCACCAAAATAAACAATTACTCAATAAATAATTATAATAACCTAATGGCAAAACAAAAGGCGGCCTTATCGCTTAAAGCGATCTCTTCCAGGCAACCTAACTGAGAGGACACTTTTAACAATTCATGTCTAGGTATAATTAATTTAAAAACAAGTAAAATATAAATGGAGGAACAGTACAATGTGAACAGTAAAACGGTAACTGCAGAAAGAAGAATTGAAACTTATATATATATTTCATTATAAACGAAGGTAATCATTTGATAGATTTTTTGAAAATGGCAAGTACATACATACATAGCTTCACGCCAGGTCCCTTGCGGGGTAGGCAGGAACAACAGAGTGCCATACAGGCTTATTCTTACACACCACACTTGCTTCTTTGACATTCATAGCTCTTGTCATGCACGCTCGTCTGTTCTTAAGATTCCTGACAAAATGGCAAGTGATTTAGCTTTTCTGACATCTACGGGTAAAGAGCCCCAAAGGCAGACAGCTTGCACAGCGAAGGATTTGGAGCCAAAAGTTGAAGAATGTGCAGCTGCCCTTAACAGGATAAGACAGTTTTGATCTGAAATGATTGAGCTAATAATGTAAAGAAAAACAGATAAACTGACAGACAGACAGATGATTATGAAAATATAACTCCAGAAGCAAAATAAGCTCATACAAATTCATGAAAGGCAACCATAACATTTACAGCAAGCGTACTACCAGTACATAACAAAAAGCACATTGAAGGTATTGATATCATATGCACAGGTAATGCGAAACCACCCACGAGTTTTAGAAGGTCAATAAAGGCCCGTACACACGTATAAAGCAAAGTCAATTTAAACTAAATAATGGAGCATATTGTTCGTGCCGCCATATCGCGTGAATACAATTTAATTTTTTTATGTTTTTTTTGTACGGAATTCAGATTTTTTTGTTATACTTTAGTCCCATTTATTTCTCTTGTGTTCATAACACGTTGCGTTAATGTCACATTTGAAATTTAGGGACTCCCGTTTCTGTGATTTTATTTAGTTGGTAGTATTTTATTGTATCAGGCTGCCTACCGTGATTTCATTGTTATATTATAATAATAATAGTTTATTATGATAATTTGGTAGGAGTGTAAGTGTCTTTCTTTTTAACCGACTTCAAAAGAAAGGAGGTTTTGTATTCGACTGTATGTTTTTATTTTCTATGTTTGTTACGCAATTTCTCCGTCAACTGTGAACCGATTTTTTATATATTTATAGCAATAATAATATAATAATCAACATTTTTTGTCATAAAGATATGATGAGTGGATCCAATGGCAATCGATAGCAAGCCTCGAATATTAAAAGCAATGTAATCATTACTTTTTCTAAAGTTATTCAAGTATTTTCATGACTAAAACGCAGAAAATAAAAAAAATGTAAAATACAAAACAGACTTCAAAAGTAACTTAAAAGCAAAATAATTCTTTACTACAACATATTGAAGTAGGTGCCCAATAGAGCATAAAAAATAATAACAAATTTGTAAAAATAGTTTTTTTTAAAGTTTTACTTTGCACTGACCCCTCAATTTTTTTAAGATAAATCCTAGGAACCTATCCTTCTCCAGGATTATTATTCATCACCTCAACAAATTTGACTAAGATCATCCATTTACTTGTTGAAACTTAACAAACAGAACTCCTTTCACATTTATAACATGTGTATGTATATGAATTTTAATAAAACTACGTTTTAACGGTTTTAAGCGCGGTAATTTATTTTATTTAGGTTTATCCGACGTTTCGGCCGCTTTTCAGTTGCCGCGGTCACGGAAGACAAAGATGACATTTGTCGAACGTGTATTGTCAAAGTTTTTATTCAGCCTACCGCCAACTTGTTCATTTTAATTATTTAGTTTTAATTTTGTTTATGGATATTATTTACTCTATGGGAGCCTAATCTAATTTACCACCGCTTCACAACATGTTGTGGCTTGAAGAGAAGAAGCGGCCGTTAAAACGTAGTTTTATTATGTGTACAAGTCGCGAAAACTTAAGAAAATATTATATGAATTTTATTTCTTATTTTCGTTTCGAAAAGTATTCATATATTTTATGCGACCATTTATATGAGAGGCCGCGAAGAAGCGACTATGAAAAATTTACTATCACATACATACTACACATATATTTTATATGTATGTATAATACTAGCGCGTCCGGAAGACGTTATACTGCTCTAAAAAAAATCTAGCACCCGACTCTACCGCCATCTACCGGATCCGGATTGTGAATCTAAACCATCCGGGGACTCACTTAAACACACACAAAGCACTTAATCAAAATCGGCCTGGAAGTTTAGGAGTTTAATGACAGTGGTCAGCAACGACATTTTTCCAAAAAAAGCTTACATACACGTGCTAATATAACCCTTTCTACATGTGCTTAATTTTTCTGTAAGCATGTTATGCGATTTCTCCGTCAATTGTGGACCGATTTTTAAATTGTTTACTTTAACTCACGAGTTGGTCCCATAGTCACCAAGTCCGGATCTGATTAATGGAACGAAAGGAATTCGAGTACAACCCTTCTTGAAGAGTATATAGGTATATATACACCGATGATAAGATGGCAAATTTGTATACGCGTGCCAGTAGTAAGATTTCTACAGGTGCTTGATATATTATTTCTAAAACTATTAAAGTATTTTTGCAAGTAAAAAGTAAAAAAAAATAACAAAAATAAAACCGCCTTCACACTAAAAACCAAAAAATACAGATTTAACGGATTTCTTTCTACATCACGAAGTCGGTGTCAAGTAAAACATAATTACTATATTTTGTAAATTTGTTATGTATTTCGTTTGTTTTTCTTAAAAAAAATTGTACATCGTTTGCTCAGACGCGTGTATTTTTCCTACTTTTACGTCAATAATGGACCTCAGGAAGCAGCTCAAGCTGTAGCACTACTTCAACAAAGCTCTTTTATTAATCGACCTCAGTATTGTCACAAATTATTATTACAAATTATCAAATTAAATTTCTTCATCACATGAATTACTAAAGTATAACCTACTCATAATAAACCTAATTACAAATTAAATCATACTATAACTAAAACTAAACTTAAATAACATATTTTCTATATTGGTATAGAAGATAACACTGCACACCAAAATAATCACCTCCTGGCTGAAAACTCCACTTCAATAAAGTTGAAAAATTCTCGCAACCTGTCAACTGACACCAACTAGCTCGTACCACGAAACTAACCAACTCCAATTTCTCACATATGTGCAACATCCGTTGCTGCCTTTTACCAATTGCCGCTCGTTTATCCTGTCCAAACTCCGCAATGGATATCGTACACTAGGAAAGTAAACGATGCTTGTCAACTTGTTAGAGTGTAGACTGATTTGAAACAGAATTTTGCAATTGGAAATTTTCAAACAATTCATTAAGATAAAAGTTAATATTATATAGTATATAGACGTGATGGTTTTTTTTTTATATTAATCCTTAAGACTCCGGGGTCTTCTTTTGTGATTGCCTTAACGAGCTAGCACGGAGTGGAGATCGCTAAAGCTAAGACTCAAGCTCCAGGGGTGGACATGATAAATAGCCTAACGTTGAAAGTAGCTCCGGTGAACCTGATATTCACCTCTTTTGACCCTTAGCCCTCATGTTGCTCCTGTGTTTTATGACATTTTTTGGGGCCCACGCAATGAATGGCCCCCGTCTGCCCATTTATCTATATTCCCCGAACATTGCGACGGGCAGACGCCATAGTTCCCGTATTCCCAGACACTTAACACAATAGCCCTGTACTTTTTGTTCTTATTTCCCACAATAGTCCTATGCTAGCCGGGACTTGTCCTTGGGTGCATTATTATACGGTGTAGACAGGAATAATCACCGGTTAGTGTCACGCCATATTTACATTAAATTTGTCTCTACGTGTTGGCCTTCCCATAGGCCCACGCAGGGCCTTCAAAACTCCGGGCCATTGTCGTGGCCCGTGGTCCTCAAAAATATACTAGAAACATGAACAATAAAAATCATACCAAGTTTACAGTAGATTATAAAATTCTCTTTCGTAGGTCCTAATATAGAAAAACATAAGTGAGTATTTTAAGCAATATCGCTCCGACTGAAATACATCCTTCAAAAAGTTAGGCAGACTTATTCCTCGAACGGTTCCCGGAAGATTTACACATTTTATCTCCTCCAAAGATTTGTTCACACGTGAAAATAGGGATTTACGTAATCGATTTTATTTAAGCTGAAGTGTAAATTTGGGCTCTTGTGTCCGTAACGCTATAATTGTCAATCTAATTTAGTACATTTTCTCGAAAGGCTCGAAATGAAGGGACTTGACGGTAATCAATAATATTAAATGATACAAGTTTATTTTTTATACTGTACCCGCAACTAAGTTTAAGTTCTTCCTTATAACATCAGATATCTGCCAGTGAAAGTCCCGTCAAAATCGGTCCAGCCGTTTCAGAGATTAGCCGGAAAATCCAGACAGACCGAAAAAAATATACATTTCATTTTCGGAATCTCCTTGTCCGAATTACCCCCTTGACATTTTTCACATTATTATTTTGACATTACAAACAGACACTGCAATTTTATATACCTGCATAAATGGATTATGTACGGTTCGCACATCTGAGGATAAATTAATTGATAGATGTGGGCTTCGCAGCGGCAGACTCTTCTTCCTCGTGATCCTTTCTTCTCATCTAGCGGTTCCTTCGATAAGTGGAAGCTGGAACGATACAGTGGGTATCTTCCAGCATGCGGGTTGATATAAGCTGGTGTAAAATATGCGACACAACACACAAAACGCGGCGAGGTTTTCGCGGAAGAAGTGGTGAGTGTGGCGGTCGGGCGTAGACTATGTTACATAACATAGTGACAGATGGGGCGAAAGAAAAAAGGGAACAAAGAGGCGGTGAACATATGTGAGAACCCAATATCAAATTTATAGTTAAAGAAAAGGTTAACCATCAACGATAGATATTTAATTGACTTAATACTAGATAGATTCAATTCAATTCAATGTATTTAATGCGAAAATGGGTATACAAAACGGTGTTAAATTTTACATAGTACAGATCTCCAAATTCCGCCTTTCGGCATGCATATATATAAGTATCTTGCTTACAAATTTTCTTATGATATATATATTTTTTTTTTCCATAAATTGTATTATCACAGATACTATTAGCATTAAATAAATATACAAATACATCTTATTCTAAAAATATATAAACAACTTAATTTTAAAAAAAATACAAACTACAAATAGTAAATAGGTCCCAAATCACCGTCAGTTGGGAACGTTCCCAAAACGCTGGCCGCATTACCACGTTGTATGGCAATGCTTATGCGTTGTCCAAAATACAGGCCAGCGTTTTGGTTTCGTGAGACATCTATCAGCCGTTTTGATAGGTCTCGATAAAGGCGATGGGCTTCTGGACCCCATGGCCCGAGAGTTTCGACACCAAAAGCCGCAAATATGTATCCACTGCCAATGGATGCATATTTACGGCGTTTTAGGTCCTCTTGTCGGGCGGCAGCTGCACCAGCTACCACAGCCGTATCGGGAAGATGGGACGCTGCCAAAGTGTCAACGCACGTTGCGTCCCAAACTATTGGTCGTCCCATCTTCCATGGCACCAAAGACATCCCGTCCGGTCTCTTGCCATCGTCGCGACACAGTCCATTTGGCTCTAAAATGGCCGGGGTCCCGGTGGTGACAAGAGCCCGGCGGATAATGTCATTTAGGTATATATTAATGATATAGTGATATATAGTGATATATTTATTTAATTATTTACTTAATAAAATGTCAACCAATAAATTATAAAATTGTGTATTAAATTATAATGCTCTCAATTAAGATTCATACAATTTATAGTTTTGTCATTTAAATATTCATCGATACTGTAGTATGCCTTATCGGTTAACATCTTTTTTACACGTTTTCTAAAAATGGCGTTTTATTGTATTAATTGAAATTCTTCTGGGAGGTGATTATACAGTTTTGGTGCTATACAAAACATACTTTTATTCAAAAACGCGGTTTTGTTGGGAGGGCAGTATAATTTATTCAAATTTTTTTATATTATTTATAAAATGAATATGAACAACTTTTTTTAGTATGTCTACTTTGTCGTTCATTTAATTAGCGCATAGTTTGGATTATAATCTGGCCCTGTATATTACATTGTTATTATTTATTTTTAATGATTGTAATCTGTTTTGTGCTTAAAGAAAGAAATAAATAAATAAATTCAAAAGTTTTTATTCAAAATAAGTTCCACTGGAGAAGACTTTTTGAAGGTCATACATATAGGTTAAAATTTAATTTTACTTCCTAGTCTATGTACACCGCTTCGCAACGTGTTATTGCTGTTAAGGAGAAGAAGCGGCAAGAAACTCCCCAGCAACACGTCTAGCTAAAAATTGTTTTTCTTTATATTTGTTGTTCTATTTTAGTACTTTTTTTTTATTCCTATGACGCATGCTCTTGCACGTTTCAAATAAATTCATATTGTGCCTAACAAACTGTATCACTTCATATATATATAATAGGGTGGTCGTTAAAAATTAAATTTCTTGCGACGCCCCCTAAAAAGCTTACTTTTAATGAAAAAACACTGGGATTTTTTTTAATAATTTTTTTCAAGTCAAGACAACACGTGCCTCAAGATTCAAGTTAATTTTTGTGTGATATCATGTTTTTTCAGGAAACTTCTTCATACTTAGAAGTAATAATTATTTTAAGATTGGAAAAGTTTTAACAATGAAATACCTTCCGTATTACCATTCTCAGTGATGAATTTCAAATTATAGTTTCAGAAAAAGTTTAAAATTCTTCGTGATTCAAGCTTATCTTTCAATTTTTCTTATATTTTTAGTTTTAACTTGAATCGTCTTGAGGCACGTGATGTCTTGACTTGAAAAAATTATTAAAAAAATTCCCAGTGTTTTTTCATTAAAAGGAAGCTTTTTAGGGGGCGTCGCAAGAAATTTAATTTTTAACGACCACCCTAATATATAATGAAGGAAAAGTGAGTACATTAAATAAATAAAAAAAGATATGAGTACACGAACGTGAGCCGCGGTATCGTTGCGTGAACTGACTAATATGATTGCTAAAATCGTGTGCTGACTGTGCGGTTATAATCCTACAGATCATTTTGATTAATTCATCCAAAGTGAGAGATATAAATGAACTGTCTAATATCAGGTCAATAATGGAGTGCTAAGTGTAATAATAAAGCTTCTTATAACTTTAGTCTACCTTTTAACCTAGTTTAAAAAGAGGAGGTTCTCAATTCAATAATGTTATGTTTTTATGTATGTTTGTTACGTGATTTTTCCGTCAATTGACAAATCTAATCAAATATTTTTTTTATTTTTTTGATATAATATAATTGAGAACTTCGGTTAAAAGCATTGCAATATTAATGTTATTTAACCTATGTAATTTTTATCTTGGTGCCTTATACATATTTAAAATAGTTTAAATATCTTTTTAATTTTTACCTCCCATTTAAAATTATTGGTCATTAAATAGGATTTTTGGAACAACCGTTACGTTTACCGATTTTCATTTTTTTTTATTCGTAAGCGTATATCTCTGGGGTTGTCCCATTGTCACCAAGTCAGGATCTGATGAGAGACTCCTAGAAAAATCGAGACTAGCCCTCAATTATTATAGGCATGTATGTATTTCACAGGTTTCTATTCAATTATTTGTGTAGTTAATAAGTAGAAAAAAATGAATAAAAACAATAACGATTTCAAAAATAACTAAAAAACAGATGTTTCAACAACAAATCGATGTTAAGTACAACATAAAATATATAATATTTTTTTCTTCTACTTTGTAATCAGATCGAGATGTTTTAATGACATATTTTTATTGCATGAGTTCAGCAGACAGGCAGACGGTCCACTTGATGGAAAGCGGTTACCATCGCCTATGGACATTTAAACACCAAAGGTGCTACAAATGCGCTGCTGCTCTCTTAAGGGAGACTGGAACCTGGTCACTAGTGCCGGAACACAACTCAAGATTTTTATGACGGTATACTCTAGACCAGTGGTGGTAGCTATGCAATTATGTATATTAAGTACATATCTATTTAATATATAAAACATTCATATATATATCATATATAACATATAAATGCAGTATGCATTTATATGTTTATTAATAGAATGTAAGAACTTGTGCTATGTATTCGACTCACTGTAAACAACTCACTACTGTTCAATGTACAACACTTAACAGTTCGACAACACAATTCAAGGTTGTTATGGGGGCATACTCCAGACCACGTTTGGTACCTACACAGATGGGCAAGTACCCTACCATCCGGCTGTGGATTATTTTGTCACCTCTTACGACAGGCCATCCAGCAGCAGGTAATTTTTTCTTCCTCTGATCCTGCACGGATGAAACGGATATATCTTTTCTGGTGCACTCGACGAAGAATGGAATCAATCACCGGACTCTCTTTATCCTGACAAATATAACATCTAACAATTACTACGATCGTTGTAAAAAATATCATTTTTTACCTCTAAATTCCAGGCGCAATATAAGTGATATTTGTTTCCTGATGAAGTTGGCTAGAGGTGAGATTGATTGTCCAGATATGATCTCAAAAGTATAATTACGGACTAATCAACTTGGCCTTAGGCAGAGAGGATTACTCCACACACCTATCGTAAATAGCAACTACAGACAAAATTCGTTTATCATACGAAGCTCAAATTCCTTCAATGAAATAGTAGTAGACTCAAAACTCGACTTGTATTGCACGCCCATAAATTCTGTTAAGCGCAATTTGGCAAAAAATTTCTTCGATGCAATAAATAGTTAAAAATTTGTTACAATAATATCCCTTAATGTTGTGTATGCACATGTCTTTTGTTTTTATGTTTTTATGTCTTTTTTATATGTTCTTTTTTTTCTACCAATAGACGGAGGCTTATTATCAGCATTTTTTTTAAATACTATTATTTCTATATTTTGTATTTATAAGAATGTAAGCCTTCCTAAAATATAATAAAATAAAAATAGGAGTCTTCAAACCACGAGCGAATAGATATCCTCTAGGTAAGCAAGCTGCATCTTAGATCGCGCCATCATTCAACATCAGATGAGAAAGTGGTCAAACGAAAAACTATGCAAAACTAAAAACTTGGGGTTCAGCATTTTCGCAAAATTAAATAGGTATTAAAATGATAAGGTATTCTTTAGGAGCCCCATTCACTATCCAACATGGTAGTTCGCTTAGCCGTCCGCCGCGTAACGCAGGACTGTGAATGCTGTTGCAGCCTGCACTGCGTCCGGCACCACCAAGCTGAATGCCTCTTGATTCCTGCAAGCTCCGCCCAGTGCAAAACTGCATTCCACGATAGTGAATGAGTCTCTTTAGATTAATTATTCTTATAAAATATAAAAAACCAACTATCGACTTTCATAAAAAAATATGGAATTATGAGTAAAATAGGAACGAGTAAGATTTATATAGAGTCTTATATGAGTCTTACTTTTTCCATTATTTTTCCCATAGATAATAAATACACTGCCAAGTCTCGATATCTCCACCATAACATAAAGTAATATAAAAAGATGGCGGCCAAGTAAGATATAAAATAAATCCCCTTTTTTCCCAGATACAATCATATCGTATTCCCATTTTGAGGGAATGCGAGCAAATCTAATATTTTTAACGAATGCTTACTACGATGCCTCTTGTAATTTAGTGATTTATTGTTGGAAGATAAAAGAAGATGTGATGTTGTTCATAATTATCGATACTTGAATAAAGAACAAATTCAATTTTTGCACAAAAATATTGGAAAATTAAATTCCTCCACAAAATCGATCTCATATTTAAGGGAATTTTTATATTACTATATCTCGAAAGAAACATATGTTGAAACTTGTGGTCAGTGAAAAAGTTGAAAAGGATAGACCTCCCGGTAGATAGTCAAACAGGTGGATTAACCAGGCAGTTGGCCAGATGCACATGTCAATACATTTGGCTCTCCACTTTGGTCAAAACCAATCTCGGTGGAAGAGTGCAATTATTCAGAAGACAGATGTTTGACATGACATGTATCACATTTTTTAAATTATTTTTATGACATTATGACTATACTTCACTTCACTTTTTGTTTTTTTGGCAAGAGGCTTGTTCTTGGTCGAACTACCATTACTGCCAACGTCAGGTGTGGAAAAGAAAAGGTTTATGGTGACGACCAGATAAATAAGAAAACATAAAAAAGGAGGGAAAACAAATAAAAACTTGTTCTAGAATTAGTTCACCGCCACCATCTGAAGCAATGTCAGTATATACATTAATATATAGGACATCACTTATTTTTAAATTTACTATACTTAAGAATGATATAGCTAAATAGACATATTATATTTTTTGTGTGGTCTTGTTTAATGTCTTTTTTTAATCTAATTGTCCAATATCAAATATATTATCATTTTGTTATAGTTGTACGAGCCAAATGTGTAAAATGAATTAATTTGTAACGGAAATTTGACTGATATGTGTATTAGTTATGTACTTTATATCATTAGAATGATAAATATTATATTATTTCCAAATAAATAAAGTAAAAAGTACTACATTGCTAAATATCTAGATCTTATTTTTCCCTTCAGGGGACTATGTATTTATTTAAAATTTTACTAAGAAATAATATTTACATCATTTAATTTAAGTAAATGAATCGTCAAATATATTTTTTATGATTATATACTACTTAGGTATGTTAATTAAAAAATACATTAATATGCTCAATTATCACGCCTAGACAATCGAAAGAGTATGAATTATTAGTCGATATTAATGTGTTTTTAGTTTTTAACTTATTAAGACTAGTATCGATACATCGATACGCGACATATTAATTCCCAACACTAGTTTCCGTTGCTTCTGATATTATGCCTCCAATGTTGGAATTCTATCAGACACTGAAGATAGATATGCTATATATATAGTGGTATAAAAGCCGCACTGTTTGTTCGTATAAACAAAAATCAAATTACTTACAACATCCATACACGAATAATTAATTTGTTTGTACCTGCTCTGATAATTTTTTTTATATTAAACGTTTCTCGGGTTTCCTCGCGTAAACTTTCATTGTTTGATCTAGGAGATCTTATATTCTTTAATAGGATATGCCCGCAACTTCGTCCACGCTTGACTTGAAATTCCCGCGGGATTCCCGGGACACAAAGTATCACAGCATTTAAAAAATAATGTAAGCTATCGTTTTAGTGAAAACTTTATCAAAGCAACTTTAGCAAAGGTCAATTTTTATGCAACCGAACAACTTCAAACCGCTCCCGGGAAAGTTCCCACGGGATCACATGGATTAAAAGTATTGCAGATCATAAGTCTAAGAAAAGCCCAGGAATTTTTACGCAAATCCCGAACAAACAAACAAGAAATCTAAAAAAATTGCATAGGGTCCTTTATCTTTTATTTAGTGTATTTTAGTTGTTGTTTTTTTTAATAGCTTCAATCTGCAGACACGGCATGTTTACAATAATATAATATTACATTGTTACAAGCTACAGGACTCGAATTAAAATGCCATTGGAATAATTATAGAATTATATAGCAAAACAATAACAACAGGAATCAGTTCGACACAGTTGCCTAATGACTGCCACAAAAAGTATAATAACAATAGGCTATTGTCAAACTGCAAATTTTAAACAAAAAGTAAACAAAAGAAGCCCAAATGTGGAAAAGGTAATAAACCAGGTTTATGGCAGGCAGGTGTGCCTTATGCTTTTTTCGGCATGTAACAATAGATGAATCTCTACTTTCATAACAGGCCTAGTAACTACCTAATTATTTCTGTAAAAGTGTTTATAATGAAGTAGCTTAAGTATAAAAATGACTCTTTTAATGTTTGTAATAATAAACAGCCCATCAAACTACCCACAGCCAGATGGTAATGTATTTAACTGACTGGATGGCTACCATCCTTGGTCTAGAGTGTGCCGCCATAACAACCTTGAGTTGTGTTCCGGCATTGGTGACCATGTTTCAGTCTCCCTGGAGAGAGCAGCAGCCCATTTGTAGCATTGGTGCTGCAAATATCCATAGGAGATGATAGTAACTGCTTTCCGTCAAGTGGGCAGTGTGCCTGTCTGCTGAACTCATGCAATAAAAAAAACTATTGTTCATTTTGAAATCAGTATCATATATTTTTTTCCATAACTGATGTATCTTAGTTTTTTTTTTTTTTTTTTTTTTTTTTTTAAATAAATGATGCACCTAAGTGATACAACATTAAAATTACAATCTAATCTAGGAAAAAAGACTAATGAGTAATTTAAATCTGACCTAAAATAACTAGATATAACTTAAACTAAGAATGTGTCCAATAACACGTTTCTTATTGTCTTTATTAAGGAGAAGACACTTTGTTCATGTGTTCTTTGTTAATGTTTAGCACATAGCACTACACTTTATTATTATAAGAGTATTATAACACTAACTCAAATGGTTTTGTCCTCTTGAGTCTTCTTAATAAATCTGTATTATCAAGGAGCTGGATGGCCTCGACATTTACATGGTGATGAAGCCGTTTCTGATGGGCTTCAGCGTATTTTTTTATTACGTTAATGACGATATCCACTTTTAAATCTCGATGGAGATCGTCTGATCTTATGTACCAAGGAGCATTAACCATGTCCTTGAGTACTTTATTTTGGAACCTTTGTATTATGTTTAAATTGGTTGGCTTGGTGCAGCCCCATAGTTGTATTCCATAGGTCCATACTGGCATTAGAATCTGTTTGTACAGGAGTATCTTATTAGGTACTGACAAAGCAGAATATTTGCCGAGAAGCCAGTACATTTTTTTGTAGCGTAACTCTAACTCTTGACGTTTCTTTTTGACGTGGGCTTTCCAGCGAAGCTTAGCGTCTAATGTCATGCCCAAATATTTGGCTGTATTTTCGTATGGTATAATTTGGTCATTTATATATACCGGATGATAGTTAGGCTGTTTGTTTGTAAAATCAATGTGAATAGACTTAGATTCGTTAAGTTTTATCCGCCATTTTTTGGTCCAATTATATATTGCACTAACGGCATTTTGTACCTTTTCCACAGCTTCCTCGTGTGTGACTCCTGTGGCCATTATGGCAGTGTCATCTGCAAAGGTAGCGATGGTGTTATTTTCCAATTCTGGAATATCACATGTGTATAATAGGTATAGGACCGGGCCTAGAACACTTCCTTGTGGTACTCCAGCTTTGATTTCTTTAAGATTTGAATAAGAATCTTCTTGTCTTACTCGAAACATTCTGTCAGAAATGTATGACTCTAAGATATCTGTATATTGTATAGGTAACATTTTCTTTAGTTTATGTTTCAGTCCTTCATGCCATACTTTATCAAAAGCTTGTGCTACGTCTAGGAAAACTGTAGTACACACTTTTTTTTCCTCTAAAGCTTTTTCTATAATACTTGTTATTCTATGAACTTGATCAATGGTAGAGTGTTTTTCCCTGAACCCAAACTGGTAGTCAGGAATTAGCTTTTTATCTTCTATGATTGGTTTAAGACGTTGCAGTAACAACTTCTCAAATAGTTTGGACATAATTGGAAGAAGAGAAATCGGTCTATATGACGATGCTTCATGGGGTGGTTTACCAGGTTTAGGTACCATTATGACTTCTGCTACTTTCCATACATCAGGGACATATTTAAGTCTAAACGCAGCATTAATAATGGTGGTTAATTTTACTAACGCTTTTCTAGGCAAGTTTCGGAGGACTTCTGCAGTTATAAGGTCATATCCTGGACTTTTTTTCAGTTTTAGGTTGTTTATTTCTTTCTTTACTTCACTTGGAGTAACCAGCTTAATTTCTTTATTTTCTTGTAATATTGGTTCAACAATATTTGGATCTTCAACGTCAGCTATATTAGGTTGAAATATTTGTTCCAGATGATGTGCAAATCGATTTGCTTTTTGGTAATTATTAATTGCCCAGTTTCCATTTTCTTCCTTGATTGGAGGAACATGTGTAACAGGTTGTTTTAATGATTTAGTTGCTTTCCATAGTGAGTAATCTGTTTTTCGGTCACTACTTAGCTCGCTGAGGTAAGAATACATAGATTGATCTTTAAATTTTTGGATTTCTCTACTAATTTTTTGTGTTAGGTTGTTTAGCAGAGTTTTATCTGGTGGATATCTTGTTAGTTGCCATTTTTTCCTAAGTTTTCTTTTCTCATATATGAGTTTTAGAATGTCATTAGGATAACTATTAGTCCTAACCTTTCTTTTTATATCACGCGTGTTTGTCCAAGCGCATTTCTGAATATTGTTTATCAATATTCTCGCTTCTAATTCTAATTCCTCGGGTGTTTTTAATGACGTTTTCAAGTTTACAAACGAATCTAAATCTTGCCTAAAGCTGTCCCAGTCCGTATTTTTATTGACTAGAGTTAAGTGTCTTTCTTTGAAAACTATATCCTCGTTCAGCGTTAATATTATTGGTGAGTGGTCTGAACTCATATCGTAGCCTTCTTCAATATTTATAAAATCTCGTGATATTTTCTTGTATATGAAAAAGTCTATAAGATCGGGAATTTTATTAGGATCTGTTGGCCAATAAGTAGGTTTACCTGTTGATATAACATCGCAATGATTTTGTCTTATTGCACACAGAAGTTCTCGTCCTTTTGTGGTTGTAAGTCTCGATCCCCAATATGTATTTTTCGCATTAAAATCTCCACCTAGGATAAACCTGTTACCAAGTTGTTTGAGAAGGCTCTGATATTGAGTGACTTTTAATGCATATCTTGGAGGGCAATATATGGCTGATATGATTACTGGATAACGTTTGGTTTTAACAGATAAAGCAATAGCTTGTATTTCCCTCTCTTCATACTTAAGTACTTGAAAATGGTTTATGTTTTCTTTAATAAGTATTGTACTACCACCTCTGGATGTGTTATCTGGGTGCAAAGAGTGATATGCTTTATACCCTTTAATTTTAATGTAAGATTCCCTTGTGAAATGAGATTCGGATATCAAGCATACGTCGATATTTTCTGTGTTAAGGACTACCTGCAATTCATTTTGATGTCGAAGGAGTCCATTAGCGTTCCATGAAAATATTCTTATTGAAGGTTTCATTTTTATTATATTTTAACGTTATGTTCGAGCTTCTTTAATCTTTCATCAAAAGATGTCATTAAATTTAATATGCTGCTCAACTTTTCATCTATACTAGATGTTTTGTGGGTACTTTGCAGTACTTTTGTTTGGGGTTTGTCACCTCTTGTGATTTGAGCAAAAGATATACTGTCCGTGACAGCTTGACTTGAAGTATACTTTTTATCTTCATGAGTCAGGTTCCTGGGGACTTGTTTTTTCTTTAGTGTTTTATTTTTTATTTGTTGTAACTCTTTAGCTACCATACAACCTCTATAGTTTGCTGGGTGGGAATTACCACAGTGAACACACTTTGGTTTGGTTTCTGCAGGTTTTTCACAGTCTTTTGTCAGATGCTTTCCAGTACATTTCACGCATCTGGGCTCCTTACGACAATATCTTTGTGTGTGGCCATATGCTTGACATCTCTTGCATTGTGGGATTAGCTTAGATGTTTTTAGCGGCTCAATAGTTACTTGGCATCCAAGGATTGATTTAATATTATATATTTTGTTTATATCTTCATCCTTGTCGAACGAAAGTATAAACATATTTAGCGGTACCTTTTTTTTCCAGCTGAGCTTGTTTACAGCTTCCTGGACTTTATACCCTTTGATAGATAGATCTTCTACTATTCTACTGGGCACACAAGATGCATATAACTTTTTAGCAATTACTCTTATCGGCCTATCCTGCTTGTTCTCATAAGAGTACCAAGTACAATTGTTTTCTAACAATAGCGAGGTAATACTTCTGTATGTCTCTTCATTATTGACATTAATCTTAACACTATCACCATTTTTCATTTTGATCAGAAATGAATCTTTTGGTAGATTTGCTGAAAGAAAATCATAAAACTGTTGGTAGTTTATTGTGTTTTCCACAATAACTGGTGGTGGTTGTGGAATTTTTTTAACTTTCGATGTATGTTTTTTTTCTTGAGAAGAGCTTGTCCCGGCTTCTCTGTCTTGTGGAGGGGTTAGTGATAAATTCAGCTTTCTTTTTTTGCGGCTCTGCTGACGTACCCATTCCGTTTCTTTAGCCAATTCCTCTTCATCCGTCTCATAATCGACACATTCGGAGGATCTTTCACCACTCAGAGATTCTTTAGGTGGATCTTTTTTCTTTGGGTTTTGAACGGTTTTTAATTCTCTCTGAAGTTCTTGAATACAAGACTTCAAGTCTTTTACTAAATTCTCTAGCTTTTTCCGTTCAGCGCGTTCATCCAGTAAACTCTGATATAACAATTGTTCTGTTTTTGTTTTAATTTTAACAGTTTGCGTGGCCATATTTAATAATAAAATATGACTTCGCCTTAATAATGTTCACACAAACACATGATGCACACGTGTAAAAATCTGGGTCATCGCGGTGACCGTGAGCGGCTCGCGCGGCGTTGATTTCGCTGCGTCAGCGCTTTACCCGAGCACGTACTAGAGCAAGTGCAACACACCCGTTCACGATGGATGCTGATCGATCACTCAATCGATGTATCTTAGTGATAACAACATTAAAATTACAATGTAATCTAGGAAACCAGAATAATGAGCAATTTAAATCTGACCTAAAATAAGGAGATATATATTTTTAACTATTATCATACTTTTTTTTTAAAATAAAACTGCATTTCAACTCTTCAAGTTCCCACCAAATACTGAGCAGCATTCATATATGTTTGTTATTTAATTAACACCAAGTAAAGTAATTCAATAGCTACGTCACCTGGACATTAATTTCAGGACCCTCGGACCCCGAAGTTGTTTCTGGAACAAAAACAAAGTTCAGCCTTCAGTTCTGATGTGTTTACATTTGTCTAGACGATTTTGTGATTAAAGGAGGGCAAACAGCTAACAAGGCATAGTTTGATTTAAGTTCAGCCAAATTGGACTTAGAGAGTGAATTACTCGAAAGTTTACATTGTAAGTATTTATTAACATAGTAAATGAAGATGTTAGCTCAATCTAGGACCAATTTCAAACTACTTTATCTTGATAAAACTACATTTTAACGGTTTTGAGTGTAGTAATTTCTTTGATTTTTTTAAGCCGACGTTTCGGCCACTTTTCAGTAGCCGTGATCACAGAAGACAAATATGTCAATTAAATAAATAACCATAAACAAAATGGAAACTAAATATTTAAAATGAATAAGTTGGCATAAAATAACAACTACATAAAACTTTAACAATACTCAAAGACACTTGACATCATCCTTTGTCTTCCGTGATCACGGCTATTGAGAAGTGTCCGAAACGTTGGAATAATAAAAAGTTGAACTATTTAATACTGAAATTGTTCGAACTTGAGAAAAGCTTAGGTATTACTTAACGTTATGTCTAATAACATACATCTAATATATAAAATTCTCGTGTCACAGTTTTCGTTGCCATACTCCTCCGAAACGACTGGACCGATTCTCATGAAATTTTGTGTGCACATTGGGTAGGTCTGAGAATCGGCCAACATCTATTTTTCATCCCCCTAAATGTAAGGGGTAGTCCACCCCTAATTTTTTTTTTACCGGGCAGGACGTCGTCTGCCGGGACAGCTAGTAAATATATAAAGTAAATTTATGTATAAATAAAAATATAATTATATATTATAATAATATATAAATATGTATAGTATGTAAATATAAAACAAGCGTCTGTCCGAAATACGGCTAGCGCTGTGAGTTAAAGTAGCAGAGGAGGAGGAGAAAGGGAAGCCAAACAGACTGGCGCCGTAACGCGTTACGTAACGGAGCGGTGTACTCTCCCATAAGAAGTTATCACTTCAAAAATCGAATAAATTACCGCGCTTAAAACCGTTAAAACGCAGTTTTATAATTCTTTTAACTAAGCTCTTGCAACACAGGTTGTATATTATAGAACGTGTTCTACTATATCAGCCGTTCAGTTCAAAGTTATATTGTCAATTAACTAGACTTATAGCCCGTGTACGTCCTGCACTCAAGTGTTTCAGTTACTCAGTAAATCCTTTTCTATCTTGAAGAAAGAATTTCCGCAGAGGAAAATGGCTCGAATAAAAGAGAAATGCAAAAGAGTTGACTGCATTATACGACAGTAAGTGTGTCGGTGATTTAATGTCTTGTACCGAGTAAGATCGTATTTTGAGTTGAGTCAAATGTTATATATGTATACTAGCGGTTCCGGCAAACGTTGTCCTGTTTTGAAAAAATAAAAATCTAGAACCCGATTGCAGCGCCATCTAGTGGGTCCAATTATGAATCTAAATTATCTAAGCAACTCACTCAAACTAGCAGAAAAACTAAGTTTTAACGGTTTTAAGCGCCGTATTTTATTATGTTATTATTCCGACGTTTCGGCAACTTTTCAGTAGCCGCAATCACGGAAGACAAAGATGGCAAGTATCAATGAGTATTTTCAAAGTTTTGTTTAGTATACCGCTGTGAATCTATTCTTAACTGTCTAAACAACTCACTCAAACTAACACAACAACTACGTTTTAACGGTTTTAAGCGCGGTAATTTATGTGATATTTATTATTCCGACGTTTCGGCCACTTTTCAGTAGCCGTGATCACGAAAGACAAAGATGTCAAGTGTCAATAAGTTTTATTTAGTCTACCGCCAACATGTTAAATTATGTAGTTTAAATTTTGTTTATGATTATTATTTACTCTATGGGAGCCTAATCTAATTTAATATTAATTTCATGAATAAAAACGCTTAAAACCGTTAAAACGTAGTCTTATTATACGTATACTTGTCGCAAAAACTTAAGAAAATGTTAGCAGAAAAAAATCATCAAATTCGATCTTGAAATTTAGGAGTTCAATGACATACACACGAACATAATAATTTAATATTGTCTATCATATTACAAAATTCTAAACAAGTCGTGTTTGTACATCGAGGCTATTTGAAAAAACAACTGGAATTGACTAAGGCTGGTGTTCACCGACTTTTAACCGATGGTTAAAATAAAATAATCGCCAAAAATGTACGGAAAAACAGTGATTATTTTGGTAAATTTCGGTGCACACCAGCCTAAGCATATAAACGACGGAGAACCCGGTGGAGTTATTTTAAGATTCCTTGTATGTTAGTCGATTTGCCTGTTTGTTCGGGATTCGAGTGCATAAAAATTAGCTTGATCCGACACAGATTTTACTGAAATGATATCTAATAAAACTACGTTTTAACGGTTTTAAGCGCGGTAATTTATTATATTTTGGTTTATCCGACGTTTCAAAAATGAAATGAAAAATGAATGAGAAATGTCATCTTTGTCTTCCGTGACCACGGCCACTGAAAAGCGGCCGAAACGTCGGATAAACCAAAATAAAATAAATTACCGCGCTTAAAACCGTTAAAACGTAGTTTTATTATGTGTACAAGTCGCGAAAACTTAAGAAATGATATCTTACATTCTTCTTTAAATGCTGCGGTACTTTGTGTCCTGGGAATCCCGCGGGAATTTCAAGTCAAACATGGACGAAGTCGCAGTCATATAGAATAGAATATACTTTGTTATAAAAAAAATACTACATAAAATCAAGATCATTAATATACACGTACAATCGGCGGTCTTATCACCCATGGTGATTTCTTCCAGACGACCTTTGGATTGAGTATAGGAAGGACAACAAAAGTTGGTAATTGCTAAACAAGCACTTGTACAATACTTTAGTTTATTAATTAATAAATAAACAGTAATATATATGATTATATATGTATATATATATGTATATATATATACATATATATATATATATATATATATATATAATATACATATGAAAATGAAAATATTTATTTCTTCAAAAAACACATGCACAATTTGTTAACAGTTGCTGGAATCTTCTTTTAAGCAAAATAAATAAATATATATATATACATATATTCAGTTTAAGTGGGCCGTCATCAGGGTAAAATGCGAGCATAAAACACGATAACCACGGTTTATACACTTTTAATTTAGACATTTTTACATAGTTTAGACCGAGCAGCGGGTTCAGGGCACCGCTCATACTTCCAACTTTAATCATTTCTTTAAAATTCTCAAAGGTCCAACTCGACCTGTTGCCACCAACCAAATGTGCCACAAAAACTCCTCCGTCTACCGAAGTAGATACTATTCAAGTATAGAGGGCGTCTGACTCCGCTCCGAGCCAAATGCTCTGCTCTGATTGGTTGTTTATTAAATTACAAAATTCATAACTTTTATTATGTTAGAACGATCTTTAAGTTATAGAAACATTTAAGACATCAAATTAACAATTTTAGAAATAATTAAAACGTAAACAAATAATATTGTGCGTTATACATCCAAAACAATAATCCATCCAATTATAGCTTCCCTCCGACATATACATAAATAAATACACATTATATTACATACACACATAAGTAAACAATAACACTTTAGCTTGAGGTAGTAATCTTTAACTAATCTGTTAAAAGAAGGCAATGATTCTGTCTGCTTGATGTTTAGTGGTAGTGCATTCCTGAGTTGAATGGCCTGGATAGTAAAAGACTTGCTGTAAAAACTTGTTCTGTGGACAGGCGTTTTCAGTTTCAGATATATTATAAAAATAAAGATCTTCAAAATTTAGATACCACTATCCTTATTTTGGCGAATTGTATTACTATTCATTGTGGTGTTATGATTTCAAATTCAATTATTTGACAGTGGTCACATATATTCGCTACGCTTTCTGTCTTTCGTCAGATTTGCGGAACTCTACATGGTGGGTAAACTCTCACGCACCTGCGCAATATTCTTTATGCAAGCTACGTCTATTACATCACCACATCTTAGCAAAAGGCAGCCAGAACACTTAGTTACTCCACAAGCCATCATGCAAGATTCCCTTTTATACTCTACACATAACAATACATTAAGTAAATAAATTCACACCGCGCTTTATTTATGGGCCGTGAATAAAAAAATACGGTTTTTAGTGAGCTCCCGAATGGGGGTAGTGATAAAAGCCACCGGATAAATTATTCTGTAATGGTTATACCCTGTTAATAAAATAAAACATTTTTGCATCGCTTTTAGGGATACTCAAGCGGATTTCATTTGCAATACTCCCATGGTTATTTATGACTATTTGTATATCTTATTTATATATATATATACGCTCATATATTATTCCTACTTATGTATTGGACCCGCATGCCTTCTTAAGCTTCAGTGGTTTTTTCTTTATTCACTTGCTGATAATGCCGAAAATATGGAGTTCACTTCTCTATTCAGTATTGATAGAAATGAATCACGGTCAACTTTATAATAGAATATTTTATTCTATTCTATTTTGTTCAAGGCTTTGATGAACGTTGTTTTTGTCTATGGCGAAGACTATAAAAAATGACAGGTTAATAAGTAATGGATATTTAGAGGACGATCGCAATTTGAATGTAAAATATCATAACTATGAATGGTAACTCTGGGACAATGAAAGAATATGTGCTCCACTGTTGCTTCATCCAGACCATATTCATAGAATGACTGAGCTCGTAATAAACGAACCTATAGTTGGACCGTTCTATAAAGCCACATTTGGCACATGTCAAACTGACAAGCGTTTCGCTTCATCTTTTCTGGTGCGCACCGCCGAGGAGTGGAATAATTTGCCGGAGTCTGTTTTTCCTGACAAATACAATCTTGAAATCCTCAAGACACGAGTAAATAGGTATATTCTAGGTAAGCATGCTCCATCCCAGACTGCGTCATCACTCAACATCAGGTGAGACAGTGGTCAAACGCAAACCTATACTTACTTTAAAAACTGATTTTAATACTTACGTGAACTAACTTTGTGGTCTCTGAATTTTTGGCACACACTCAGACCAAAGCACAAGCACGGCTTGTATGTATAAATTAGAAGTGAAACGTTCACTGTTGTCTGTTGTTTGCACGGAGCACGCGGAACGTGCGGACGGTCTTACTATCCGCAGGAGACTGCTTTCGCTGCCACGCAATGGCGGCGAAACGAAAGCTCATCTACCCACATTAGCAAAATGTTTGAGGATTGAATAGAATTGAACCGTCTAATATCCAAATAAGGTTATTATAATTACGAGTACAGTAAAAAAATACTTATTACCGATTTGTATTTTTTGTGTTTAAAACTAAATACTAATGTGAGAGGGCACTGATTCCCGGAACACACGCTTCATGCCTAGCTCGGGAGTTAGGGACTTCTAAAAGGTATTGTAACAAATTTTTTGGCAATAAAGATTTATTTATTATTTATTTATTATACTGCGTAATGCTCTGTACCACATAAATAATATATCGGATGCTTATTTATCGTTTATGTTAAAAAAATATGATACAGTTTCGATCACGTTAAATAAGCTGTCGAGCAGAAAAGCCCTGGATTACGCTATTAAAACAAAAAAGATTGAATAGCTAGGGCTGTCACTCCTACTCGTAACAAATGAAAGAGAGGAGAAGGAAGGAAAGAGTACTCTAATCTGGCTAAACTAATTTAGTTATCATAAATTGTGATGGTGATATGAATTTTAACTAAATCTTGAATCAGAGATAAATACAGAAGCCAAAAAATACTGAAAAAAAGTATGCGTGTGCAGTTTAAACACAGTAGAAGCGGAACTTCAAAGAATATATTCACTGGAGTTTCTTCTCTTATTTTTATTAATCTCTTAATCTCTATAAATATTATAACTACCAGCTGTGCCCGCGACGCCGTCCGCGTGGAATTTGTTTTCAAAGACCCCCCCCCCCCGATTTTGAAACGTTTTTCCTTGCTGCTCCGCTCCTATTGGTCTTGGTGTGATGATATATAGCCTATAGCCTTCATCTATAAATAGACTATCCAACACTGAAAGAATTTTTCAAATCAGACCAGTAGTTCCTGAGATTAGCGCGTTTAAACAAACAAAGAAACTTTTCAGCTTTATATACCTACTAGCGGCCCCGGCAGACGTTGTCCTGCTCTGAAAAAATAAATATCTAGGACCCGATCCCAGCGCCACCTACCGGTTCCGATCGTGGATTTAAACCATCCGGGGACCCACTCAAACACACAAAAACAAAATCGCTCCCCGTTGTTAAGAGGATTCTAGAACCCGATCTCAGCGCCACCTACCGGTTCCAACGGTACGAAAACTATCCTATCTTTCAAGTTGGATCAAAGTGCACACGGTGTGCAAATTTGATTAAAATCGGTTGAGTAGTTTAGGAGTCTATCGCGGACAAACATCGTGACATGAGATTTATATATATTAAGATTAGTATAAGATAAGATAAACGCGAACGTTGCAAATGCAAATTTTATGTAATAAAATTAATTTTCACGGAAGCGTTCTCAAGTTGTTCACGTGCATAAAAATTAGCTCATTTCACCGTAGTTTTCATAAAAAAAACTGCTTGCATTCTTTTTCAAATGCTACACTTTGTGTCCCGGTATTCCCGCGGGTTTTTGAAGCCAAGCGTGGACGAAGTCGCGGCCATATCCTAGTCTATTATATTATATCTAGAATGGTCAGAAAATACAAAATCTACTATTTCAGAACGAGGTTCCTTAAACACGGACATTCTAACAGTAAATCAATGCCTTTGTTCTCTGTATTCAATAGCTTAACGTCATTCGATTAAATCTATTATGGAAATTTGAATCGATTACTACGATTTTCCACTCAACTTAGTCAATATAAATTAATTTATACTACAACATCGTAATGCGACCAGCGTTTTGGGAACGTTCCCAACTGACGGTGATTTGAGACCTATTTATTATTTGTAGTTTTTATCTTTTATAAATTAAGTTGTATATATATTTTTAGAATAGGTAAATATAGTGTGTAAAATTTAATAATTTTGTAAAAATGTATACTAAATCCAATCGTCATATGAACCAAGATAATTGGACGTAATTACGCAAAAAGGATCCAACCCACAAAATGTTACTTTGAATTTTTAAAGTGCTGTATTTCCGCATTGGTGTACTTGTTTGTATCTATGGGTTCTTAGGAAAGTATAAGCGTAAATGTATCATTTTTTATACAAATAAGTTTAACTGCATCAATGTGGAATTACAGCTAAAACTTTAATCTTTGATAATTCAAAAGTAACATTTTGTGGGTTGGATCCTTTTTGCGTAACTACGTCCAACTGCATGGACTATTATTTAAAAATATGAGAACTACTACTACTATATAATAACAGCACCCCAGGTTCAGACTTTTAGAGGTAGGTACTGTAAGGTTTATTAGATTATAATATAATATCAGCCCATAAATGCCGCACAATGCTCGGGGCTCCCGTATTGGGGAACGGACAGTATACCCGCCACGCTTGTCCAATACGGCTTGGCAGGTTTGACACATCGGTTATCTCTATACCTACAACTTTGCTATTTAACTTTTATCCATAGAACTTGTAGTTTTTAGTTAGTTAGTTTTCGGAAATCGAGATAAGCCGTTCTTCACCCTTAAAACTCTTTCGCTTCCCGACCTCATATCGCCCGTAAATTATTTTTCCTTTCATTTTTGTTACTATATTCTCTTTCTTTTACAATGAGTTTTAACCTACTATTGTTTTTTTTCCACTTTTTACAATTTTCACAGGGATGAGCACTGGTCTACCAGTGGCGACAATATTTATGATTTTTCTCGAAAAAAACCGACTTCAAAGAGCAACAAAAAGCAATAAAAATATTATATTGTTTACAACAACCTCGATGTGTGTGTGAAAATGTGGTCGAATATTGCGTCGTAGCCGTCGTGATACTCGTGTTACATACATACATAACTTGACGCCAGGTCCCTTGCGGGATAGGCACGAACAAGAGAGTGCCATACGGGCTTATTCATACACAGCTCACTTGCTTCTTTGACATTCATAGCTCTTGTCATGCACGCTCGTCTGTTCTTAAAGCTCCTGGCATGACCTCGTATTACATATACTAGATATTACATTTATTTATTTTTGTATACAACTTTTATTTTTTTAATTTAAAACTAGACTCTAAGTATAAGTTAAGCCTTATTTATATACAGTAGAACCCCTTTAAGCCGAACGGTGATAGGTCGAAAACCTCCTAAACTCGAAAAAAATGTGTTTCCTTCTCCTAACCCTTTAGGGGTTGCTCGAAATTTGAACTCTCTATAAGTCGAAATAAATAATGAGTCCCTATGAGCAAATTCAGTACTTATTCCCCCTCTGTAAACTCGAAAAAATAAATTAAACCGCTTTATCTCAAACATAGTAATATTTGATTTTACAGCCTCAATTCAAAGATAAACAATATAAATCTTAACCTATACAAGTCGTATGTTTCTTTACAAAACTCGCTTAAGTCATAATCCTTCATAAGTTGAAAACTCGAATCTTTTGGCGTCTCCCTTCAAGTTCGACTTAGAGAGGTTTTCCTGTATATGTATTTCAGATGCCCGAACAGTATCAGAGGTAAACATGCGATTTAAAAAAAGTTGGTGCGAAGTTAAACGTAAAAATAAGGTACATACATACATAACTTCACACCAGGTCCCTTGCGGGGTAGGCACGAACAACAGAGCGCCATACAGGCTTATTCTTACACACCTCACTTGCTTTTTTGACATTCATAGTTCTTGTCATGCACGCTCGTCTGTTCTTAAGGCTCCTGACATCACCTCCTGCTAATACACGATCAATTTGATCATGGAGGTACTATATTTTATTTTGTATTTACTTGGTATCGACTGTAAGATATTGTAGACAATATATTAACCTTCTGTTTGTTTATAAAAACCATTTATTTTTCGTTTTTAAGTATGTTTCGTCGTTTCGAATCTATTGTCTTACATTTTATAATTAAAAAAAAAACGCCGAAGCCATTTAATTTCCGTATGAAAATAGTAAGTTATGACTACCAAAACGAGTCAATTAGAGTATTAATTGTTTGTAGAGAATTAATATATTTACCTTTTTTAATAGTACCTCATTATGTGTTATAATAAAGTAAAATACAGTAACAAATCGCTGCCAAACGGGAGCGTGCCCAGAAGGCTGGCTGCGTTGACAAGCTGTATGGCGATACTTATTTGTTGGGCAAAATATGTGCCAGCTGATCACGGGTGGCATCAAAGAGTTTCTTGGAAATCTCTTTGAAGAAACTCTTTGCCGATGGACTCCCCGGACCTAAAGTTTCAACTCCAAACGGCACAAATATGTAACCCCTTACTAAGGTTCCATATTTGCGCTGTTTGAGATCTTCAGCTTTTGAAGCAGCATTACTTTTCATTTACGTTTTTAATTTCTTAATTATTTTTGTAGTAACTTTTTAATGTAAAATAATAAATCGTATATGGGGTTCGCTTTTTTAAATGAAAATATTTATAGAATTTATTGTGACTTCTGTCACTACCCAGCCATCTGTGATAATCAAAGAATATTGTGATTCCTTACGTACAACCCTATTCTGTTGCCATGGAGCGTTGTGTGAAAATTAAATGATAAAATTATAACCAACAGTGCCTACGCGAAGGGGATTATTCGACTCATCTCTGTATTAACGTTTCCAAAGGGTTATTTATTATATTACATTTATTAGAATTTTTAACGTACAAAGGAACTTTGTTGGATGAGAGGAAGTAAAATCTCACTCGAATTTCGAAGAATTTCAAAAGTTTTACAAGTAACAAATGTAGCTTTACAGCTTATACCCGGTCTTAAATTTTCAATTGCGCTAATACAGCGTGTTTGTGCTGTAAATATTGAGTCTTTGTTTATGGAATCGCTCCAGAACATAACACTAATAATTAAATATTACTAATTAATATTATTTTATTATTTATACATACACACACACATATATATATATACATATATATATATATATATATATATATATATATATATATATATATATATATATATATATATATATATATATATATATATATATATATATATATATATATATATATATATATATGATATGGGCTGACGGCCCATTTGATGGAAAGCGGTTACCATCGCCTTTGGACATTTGCAAAGGGCTACAAATGCGCTGCTGCTCTCTTAAAGGAGACTGAAACCTGGTCACTAATAGCGAAACACAACTCAAAGTTGTTACGGCGACATGCTTTTGACCAGAGGTGGTAGCCATCCTGTCGGGCAAATCCCCTACCACCTCTGACTGTGGGATGTTTTGTCGCCTCTTACGACAGTCCGCCCGACCGCAGGAAATCGTATTCTTTCTCCGTACCTCAAAGTCAAACACAATAAAACCAATGTTCTGATAGAATTCTTGTTCACTTTTACAAGTTTAGATGGTGCATGGATTAGCTAGTACCTACTGCGCTGCTTCTTCACCTTTAACAGTAACATAAATTGCTTCGGAACCAGTGGTACACTCATGTTTTTTTAAAAATAAATAATCTGTATGCGTCCATTGACAATGTATGCGTCAATACTCCATGATACTTAATTTTACGACATTCATCATTGTTTTACGTGATCACAGCTACTAAAAAGTGATCGAAACGTCGACAAAAGAAACTGATAAAATGCCGCACTTAAAACCGTTAAAAAGTAATTTTAATTACATATGATCCCATTTAATAATAATAAATACGTTAATTTCATTTTAACCGACTCCAAATTAAACAATACACCGGTTGTGAAAAATCGGCACCCAGCGAGTAGTTCCCAAGAAGAGTTACAGCAGAACCTTAACACCTTTAGCGTGACAAATGTCTATTCACCTAAAAGCCGCTTGCCATCAGTAGTCTCGTTACCCTGGTTGTTGTGCTCCAGCAATAAAAAAAGAACGAAGAGCCTTCACTTCATGTAGAATGACGATTACAATCAGCGCCAATTAATCTTAATGAACCATTATTTAACTCTGAGTGCGATACAGTTCAATAAATTTTACTAGATTAAGTTGTTCACTTTTATTTTTACAGCCGTTTGAGGCATTATCTAAGTTCAAATCTCGCGAGAAACTCAACAAAATAGCAATAAACTGAACTGTTATAAAATGAAATAACATTTCTCTGCTATGTCGCAAATATAATAAAGCCATAAACTATAGGATAATGGCTAGTGTGTAGCCGCCAAGCAGTCTCCGATATGAACGGATAAATTTAGTCGTATAAGTCATACAATAGCAGATATAACATAACGAGATATAAATATCTCGCGCCAAACATTATGACCACTTCTATGCTACTCCTGGTAAAAAAACATGAGTGCGGAACCTTATTTCCTTACTTAGGTAATGCACAATTTTTTGCATTTAAAATTTTATTATTACTAGAATATATTTAAAATAAGATAAGGATATATTTTTTTTGTTGCGGTATAATTTTTAGACTAAAAAATAATAAGTTAATGAAAGTTTCAGTTCAAAATTAGTTTTTTGAAAGGTCGCTCCAATTTTTTTTAATTTCCTAGTACATAACTCGCTCGAAAAAATCTAAACTATTGCACTAGTAAAATTTTAATGCCAAAAAAAACAGTGTTTGGCGATTTTTTAAATTTTAAAAATTTGGAGCGATAATTTTTTTGAGCTGTTCTTTGGAGGGATTTCTAAAAACTAAAATGTCTTCACTCGGGACTCAAAAAACAATTGTTTTTTTACGCTATCATAATATATATGCATATTTTACGTATATAAAAACTATACAAGTTTCAAAGGTGTGTTGTTTAATATCTGTGTCGCCTATCAAATACTCAGAAAGTCATGTAATTTGTCAAGTATTTTAAATTTCAAAGTAGATTTTGACTGTTAGAAAATATCGACTTCATTAAAGCTTTTATTATTGGTCATAGTAAGACGAGTTATTACTTCGTTTGGTCCATAATTAGGTCTGCTGCAGGGTATGTGGAACATGTGTTATGACTAAGGCGCGTTTTAAGATTTGGGTCTGCTAGGAACACTGATAAAGTGAGGGTAGGGCAGTCTAAACGAGAATTTACGACATCGTAAAGAAAAGACATGTCAAGGAGCTATCTTCTATTTATAAGGCTGTTGCTGTAAAATTTGTAAGTATTAAATAACCTTCATATATATTAAAGGTGTTCTTGCTTTTATAGTTGAGATATTTTATAAGATTCTGGATTCTTTCGATCGCATTTATGCGTGTAGCTTACTATGGAGACCAGATGCAGCATCTAAATATACTTTTCTATTTCTTACATAATTGCATAACTCTTACACATTTATGCCTTTTTTTTTTTCAGGGGAAATCCGTTTGAGGACCGTAGGCCGCGCGAGAGGGAAAGGTCGCGGCCCGTGTGTGGGATTCGCCGGGTCGGGGTGGCACTAGCACCCCACGTTGAACTGTGGGGAACTATTGCCACGCCGCGGTTAGGGATACCCACTAAAACCCCTGAGTGATCACGAGAGTCCTTTGTCCAGGCTGTGGACTCGCTCGCGCATTCACCACCAGCCTGGACGGACGGTGGCCGGCCCCTTGCGGGCTGGCCTCTCCATTTGGTAGCCGGAGATTTGGGTCTCTCCGGCTTCTCTACCTCACCGCGAGGTGAGAGAGGGCGCGCGGGTCGGCGCGCGTCCCTCCTCTCCGACCTTTATGTGCGGGCGGGTCCGGTTTCCCCGCCGGTCGCTCGCACGGTCGTAGCTTACGGCGGCTGGAGGTCGTCATGGACGACTCTCAGACGCCGCCGCCGTACACATTTTTGCCCTAGAGGACGGGTCACCCTTTAGTATGGGACGCGTCTTTCTCGATACTCTGGCGGCGTCCCATCTTTCAGCCACTAGCATGTCTGCCGGTACAGCTGCTGCACAACATGCCGTAAATTTTCCTCTATCAGAAATGGCTACATATTTGCGGCTTTTGGAGTCGAGACCTTGGGGTATGGGTTCCTGAGAGACACAAACTTTAACGAGATAGCGAAACGCCTGGCAGACGTCTTACGTGACTAAAAGACTGGTACATACCTCGGACAAGGCATTAGCGTTGCCATTCAGTAAGTTAATTTAGCCAGTCTTTTGGGCACGTTTCCAACTGACAGCGGCACTAGAGTTTATAGTAGTGTAATTGTATAATTGATTATGAAATACAACAATTTCTTGTATCAAATTCAAAATGCCACCAATTATCACTGAAGATATTAATTTTCCTTTGTAAATACAGTCCACGCTCATATATTTAAATTCACCATTTGAACATGTTTTTTTTTGCATTTTTGATCAGTTTCTCAAAGCAAAAATGGACACGGAACCCTAAAATATAAACTACTTAACCCTTGTAGATCACAGTGATAATAGTAACAATGTGGACGGTTTATCACCCGAGATATTGGGCAACCATCCAAATATTTACGTATATCGCTGGATTATTTCAATTTAACAAGACTGCGCTGCTAAATGTCTTGGTGATAGATGACTCGAGTACATATTCCTACAATCGTGCGGTTCTCGATTTGTTTCAATTGTATGGTATAAATGTTAACTATCTACTTCAGAGGATTCCAGTTCCAATGTAAATTATCTTTAATTGAAGGAGAGTCAAAAATCATTTTTTTTATACCTTCAGGCACGGGGTAAGAATATAATTTCCTGCGGCTGGGCGGCATGTCGTAATAGGCGACAAAACAACCCACAGCCAGGTGGTAGGACATTTGCCCGACGGGATGGTTACCACCCCTGGTCTAAAGTATGTCGCCATAACAACCTTGAGTTGTGTTCCGGCATTAATGACCGTGTTCCAGTCTCCCTTAAGAGAGCTGCAGCGCATTTGTAGCACCTTTGGTGTTGCAAATGTCCTTAGGCGATGGTAACCGCTTTCCAGCAACTGCGTTGCC
This sequence comes from Dendrolimus punctatus, assembly GCA_012273795.1. Classification (NCBI taxonomy): domain Eukaryota; kingdom Metazoa; phylum Arthropoda; class Insecta; order Lepidoptera; family Lasiocampidae; genus Dendrolimus; species Dendrolimus punctatus. Next base: position 17,576,382 of record CM022544.1, read on the forward strand.
TGCCGGTCTGCTGAACACCTGCAATAAAAAAACGAAATAAACAGCTTAGTGCATAACAATCCAAATGTATACCCATATCGCCTCCGTCACGTTCCTCGTCTTGAAGAACGCCTAACGAATGCTGGCTTTACATTGTAAATTCAAATGAATTTATTCAATAAAGTTCCACTAGAGAACACTTTGAAGGTTATACATATAAGTTAAAATTTAATTTCACTTCCCATTCTATGTACGTAAACACTTTGCAACGTGTTATTTCTGTTAAGGTTAAGGAGAAGAAGCGGCAAGAAACTCTCCAGCAACATGTCTAGCTAAAAGTAAAGAAACTTCGTTTAAAAATCCGACTTCAAAAACTAAAAAAATAACAAGTATAAAATAACTTATTTCAAAAGCTATTATTATTAATATACTTATATAATATCTAAAACATCTTAAAGTCGATGTGTTGTTCGTGCCTACCCCGCAAGGGACCTGGCGTGAAGTTATGTATGTATGTATCTTAAAGTCGGTGCTTAGTCATTTTTATGTTTTACTTTGCACTGCCTTCAAGATGTTTTACATATTATATAAGTATATTAATAATAATAGCTTTAGAAATAAGTTATTAATTTTTCAGTTTTTGAAGTCTGTTTTTTTAAACGAAGTTTTTATTTTTTATTTGTTACTTTTTAGTGTCTGGCTATGTATGGGTGGACCTACGAATGGTGCCACGCTTCTTAAAAAATATAGGTCCCAAGAAACAAGAACAAAAAATGTTCGTAAAATGAAAACTACTGGGCCAAACAATGTTAAATTTTTAGGGGACCAAATGGCAACTATTCCGCATCAAACTAAACAAGAATCACGTAAATCGGATCATAAATCTCTGAGTAATCGGTGAACATACATAAAAAATAAATAAAATAAAGATCCCGACAAATTGAGAACCTCCTCCTTTTTTGAAGTCGATTAAAAATTGTTTTTCTTTATCAATCTTACTATAAATCTATCTATATCTCAAGTTCTTTTTTGTATACATATTATACAGAAGTATGTTACAGAATTACTTTTGAAGAATTAAAAAAGTTGTAGCAAACAGTGTATACTCAAAAAGACCAAGACACAATAAAAGGAAAGAAAAATATTATTATAGTTATAATAATGATATGACGTATTAAAATTTTATGCTGCAATATATCTATAAGTTCCTTACAAACTTGGCAAGATAAAAACGTTAAGCAAAATAGAGTACAAGAGGTTAGAGCGGGTAGCTACGTAAAACCCCCCAGGGGGTGCTCCCCGCGGTCCTCCCCTCCGACCGCGGTTGGCACACGGGGAAGCGTCCCCGGGGCCCCGAGCGGCTACTGTCACATTTCCCCCTTTCTCTCCGTGACAGTGGTGTCCCACCTTCGTTCCGATCCCTAAAAGGCTCCCTTGTGTCCCTCCTTCACAACTACCTACCCACCCTTTTCCTTGTTTGACGGGCCACTCGCACCCCTCCGTTCAGCGGAGAGGCCCTTCGTGATGTGGCGGCGACGGGTCCTGTGGTCGGGCTTTTGACCAATCCCAGGGCCGGCGACGGAGTGGACCTAAGGGCAGTCTGCCCCCCGTAGTATTTTGCCACCGTCGCGCGATACAGGGTGTGGTGGCGGCGGTTTTTAAACCCGATCACACTCGTACCGCGGTAGAAGATAAAGGCTAGATGAGTCTGGGTGGAGGCCTCGCTCTGTTCGCCCTTAGGGCAGGGTGATACACTCACCCACCCGAAGCTTGGTTGGCGTGCCTTCAGCTGAATGCCGGGCGGGTTATCCCGGCTGTGAGCGCCCTGTGAGCGGCGTGTGGGACATCCTGCACACCGCAGATGCCGTGCACGCCCCTCACAGATCTTCGTCACCCTTCAGATGGCTCCCTTTTAGGGAGCAAGCCAACTCGTCAGAGTTCAATCCAAAAAATGGACACGAAGAAACAAGAGAACCTACCCCAGGTGAGTCGATCCTCCGTTCAGGAGGGCGAATCTCACTCCGAGGCCGGCACCTATGGCCCGGGCAGAAGCTCCCCATCGTATTCTGGGGGGGGGCGCTTTTTCGTGATGATTGCACTCCAGTATCATCGTCAATGTTTGATAGAATGCCCGAGATGGGCGGAGAAGTGAGTTTCCGGAGCAGTAGCCGTAACAGCAGCCGCAGCTTCCGGAACAATAGCCGGAATAGTGGGCGGACATCAGCCCTAAGTGAAGGTAGGAGCGTAACCAGGAGCATGACCTTAAGCGGAGCTGTCGACGAGTCGGATTCGAATGTTTCGATGTTCTCCACTCGGTCGCGCTCCGGGTCGTACTCGCACTCAAGATCGCGCTCGCGCTCGCCTTCCCAGTTTGGCTCTAGACCTGGCGTACGTCCGGAACGAAATGCTGGCTCTACTGAGCTAACGGGAGGTCGCTTGCGCAAAAAGAGAACGAGGCCGATCCCACATAAAGGACCCCGAGACCCTTTCGCGTCAAGCGGTGAGGAGACACAGAGGTCGAAAACTCCCCGCAGGGTATCGCCTCCCAAACCAGGAGATGCTACGGGAGTAACGAAAGAGGCCGGCAGTCTAGCTAGAGCAAAAGAAGCTGTTGCTCAGACTGGTCGCCGAGACTTACAGCAGGACCACGAGGAGGGCACCGTCGAGCTGGTTAGAGCTGCCGAGGAGGCGCGAATCGCTCGACGGGCCCCCGAACTCCTGAGCCGCTCAGGTGCGGGCTCTGACCCTGATGAGGCAGGGGTTAGGACATCCCAAGCCGTCGAAAATGACGTACGAAATGCCCTAGGGATTATTCGCCATGTGGCAAAAGTCCCCAAGGGTCTGAAAGGCACTTTCGTGAAATCGTTGAACGACTCGGTTGCGATAATCAGCGACGCGTTTGAGGTTCTGCGTGGACGCACCGAGTCCGAAGAAGTCAGACGGCTTGAGGCGGCTAATAGGCGCCTCGAAGCTGAACTCAAGGCCATGAGGGCGGAAATGTCCAGTCTACGGGTTGAAATAAACCGAATCCGCCCCACACTTGTGCCTAAGCCGAAGCCGCGGCCAATGCCGCCACCACCACCTCCGCCGCTCCCGCAGCCACCAACACCTATATTGGGAGGGCGCTTTAAGGATCAGGAGGAGCTTTTGCACCATCTAACCCTCTCATTAGGGGCTATGATGGACGCAAAGCTAGCCGCCTTGGACGACCGCCTTCTTCCGGAGAAGCAACTCCGCCCGCCATTGGCTGCAGATAACCGGCGGGCGAGCGAACAACCGCTTCCGACATCCGGAAGAAGAGAGGTCGGCCGCCGCCCTCCCGAGGATTTTCCTCCGTTACCTACAAAGCGGAAACGTGGAGCTGGCGCAGCCGAGCCCAGAAGAGCTGCTCCAAATACGCCTCGACCAATAGGGCAAAATGAAGCCGTTGCATCGACCTCAGCTTCAGAGACGCCCGCAAGATTAGAGGAAGGATGGTCAGTGGTAGCCCGCAAAGCCAAGAAAAAGCCACCGACAAAGAAGACAGACGCTAGCCGAGCTACCCAGCCCAAGGCGGCGTCAAAGCCCCCAGAGAAAAAGGGTCCGCGGATGCGGGTGCCCAACACGACTGCGGTGATTCTCACTCTGTTACCCGCAGCCGTGGCAAAGGGCACCAACTACGCGGACGTCATGCAAAAGGCGAAGAGCAATATCAGACTCGGCGACCTTGGCATTGCCGAGGTTAAGTTAAAGACCGCGCGGACGGGGGCCCGTATGCTCTTACTACCCGGAAAGGATAGCGGGGAGAAGGCTGATGCCCTCGCCGCGCGGCTTAAGGAGGTCCTTCCCGAGGAGGAGGTTAAGGTGTCCAGGCCTGAGAGATGCTTCAACGTACGCGTCTCGGGTCTGGATGACTGTACCACAGTTGAAGAAGTTGTGGCCGCCGTAGCCCGGGTCACAGACATCGCCGCTGGAAGATTCAACTCCAGCGCCGTGCGCCTGGGCCCGGACAGATTAGGATATGTGATAATGGCATGCCCGGCTACGGCGGCCATAAAGCTGAAAGAAAGAAGGAGGCTGATGGTGGGGTGGGCTTCGGCAGATATAAAAGTTCTACCGAGCCGGTCAGAGCGGTGCTGGCGCTGCCTCGTGGCAGGACACGTGGCCTGCACCTGCTCCTCCCCTATCGACCGCAGCAAAGACTGCTATCGCTGCGGTCAGCCAGGCCATCCTGCCGCTACATGCCACAATGCCCCGCACTGTAGCATATGCAGTGCGGCGGGCCGAGCGGCAGGACATTGGATGTGCAGGGGAGTACCAGCTGTGCGTAAAAGTACTGGGCCCCCCACCACCCGTAACAATAAAGCAAACGATAGGTCCAAAAAACCGGTCAAGAAGAAAAGGAAGAAGAAGAAAAGAAAAGGCTCCACAGTAGCGGTGAACAACTCCATGCTGCCACCACCAGCACCACCGCCGCTACCGCAGCGTACGCCGAAGCGCAAGCCGCTGCCACCACCTATGCCGCTGCCAGAGCCCGGGGCCACTAGGATGGAGGAATAAAAAAAAAATAGTTCCAATGGCTATCTTAGTGGTCCAGGGTAATTTGAACCACTGCGCCGCTGCTCAAGACTTACTAGTTCAAAGCATGGCGCAGTGGGGAATACAGTTTGCAGTGATCGCCGAGCCATATTACGTCCCCCCCCGTTCTGACTGGGCGGGGGACCTAGATGGCTCGGTTGCCATTATTGTCCGGACCGCCGCCGCATGCCCTCCCCTAGCCGGTGTGGTAAGAGGACGGGGCTACGTGGCGGCAACGATCGGGGAGATAGTGGTCGTCGGTGGCTACTTCTCCCCGAACAGAAGGCTCGCCGATTTCGAGGGATGGATCGAGGAAGTGGGCACAGTGGTGGCCCGCAGCCGGCCTCGCCCCGTGCTCGTGCTCGGGGACTTCAACGCAAAATCCGTGGCTTGGGGATCCCCGAGAACGTGCGCGCGTGGCGAGGCACTGGATGAATGGGCCATCGAAAAGGGTCTCGTAGTTCTCAACCGGGGCTCCGTACACACGTGTGTGCGCCAGCGGGGTGGCTCAATAGTAGACGTCACATTTGCCAGCCCTGAACTGGCGCGCCGTGTGCGGGACTGGAGGGTCGTCACAGAGGTGGAGACGCTCTCCGACCACCGTTATATACGGTTCAGCGTCTCCAACCGAAACCCGGACCCTCCGTCCCGAGAGTCCCCGGTAGGTGACTGTCCGCGCTGGGCATTACAAAAGTTGGATCGGGAGTTGTTCAAGGAGGCCCTGATCGTCGCCACCTGGGCATCAGGGCCCGAAGTGAACGCTCCCGATGTGAATGTAGAGCAGGAGGCAGAAAACCTACGGTCGCTCGTCACTGGCGTCTGTGATGCGGCGATGCCGAGGAGGGGCAGATTCCAGCCCCCCGAAAGGTGTACTGGTGGAACCCCGTACTTGAGGGGCTAAGGCGCGCGTGCAACAGCGCGCGCCGCCAGTACACCCGCCACAGAAGACGGCGTCGTCGTGCAGCAGACGCAGCGACCGTGGAGGCTCAGCTGTACGAGGGGTACAGAAGCGCCAGAAGAACACTGCGAATAGAAATTCGTAACGCAAAAAACGTCGCCTGGGGAGAACTCCTGGAAACTCTCAACCAGGATCCTTGGGGGCGCCCTTTCAGGATGGCACGGAACAAGCTCCGTGCCTGGGCGCCCCCACTCACCGAGTCTCTCCCCAGGGACGTTGTTCACGACGTTGTTGGCGCTCTGTTCTCTTCACGGGCTGAGCACATGCCTCCTGCTATGGCACCGCCAGAGGCGGAGCCCAGCGCGGAAAGAGACCCTGTGCCCACTGTGGACCGGGTAGAGCTGGGGGTGGCTATGCTACGGCTGAAGGCCAAGAACGCCGCCCCCGGCCTTGACGGCATACCAGGGCGTGCGTGGGTTCTGTCCTACGACGCCCTGGAGCCCCGACTGATGGGGCTTTTCAGCGCATGCCTAGAGCAGGGCCAGTTTCCACAGCGGTGGAAGACAGGAAAGCTGGTCCTGCTGCGGAAGGAGGGGCGCCCTGCGGACTCGCCGTCCGCCTACCGGCCCATTGTGCTGCTGGACGAGGTCGGAAAGCTCTTTGAGCGTATCATCGTCCACCGCCTCGTCCAGCACCTAACGACGACGGGGCCGGATCTGGCGGACAACCAGTTTGGTTTTCGCACGGGGCGCTCCACGATCGACGCGATCATGCGCTTGAGAAGCCTGGCGGAGGAAGCAGTTTCCCAGGGCGAGGTCTTGTTGGCGGTGAGTTTGGACATCGCCAACGCGTTCAATTCCTTGCCCTGGGCATGCATCATGGAGGCACTCCGATATTTCGGGGTGCCGACCTACCTCCGCCGAATAGTCGGGGCATATCTAAATAGTAGAGCCGTCACTTACCCGGTCCACGAGGGTTGGAATCGGCGAGCAATGGTGTGCGGTGTTCCACAGGGGTCGGTTCTGGGTCCCCTCCTGTGGAACATCGCATACGACTGGACTCTGAGGTGTCGGGTCCTCCCGGGCGTCAGCGTCGTATGTTACGCAGACGACACGCTGATCACCGCGCGCGGGAGGACCCATAGGCAGGCGTGCCTTCTAGGCACTGCTGGGGTGTCAACAATAGTAGGCAGGATCCGGCGTCTTGGTCTGGAGGTGGCGTTGCAGAAGACCGAGGCCGTGATGTTTCACGGTCCTCGTAACCGCCCACCTCCAGACAGTAGCATCGTTGTAGGAGGCATCCGCATCGGCATCGGGGCGACCATGAAGTATCTGGGATTGGTCCTCGATGGCCGGTGGGATTTTTCGGCACACTTTCGGCAGCTGCTCCCCAGACTCAAGGGGGCAGCCGGTGCGCTGTCGCGCTTGCTCCCAAATGTCGGGGGGCCTAATGCCACGTGCCGAAAACTCTTCGAAGGCATCGTACGTTCGATGGCCCTATATGGGGCCCCGATATGGTCGAACCGCCTGACGGCCAAAAACGCGGCGCTACTGCGTCAAGCGCAACGTATATTGGCCGTCAGGGCAATAAGAGGATACCGTACGGTGTCCTTCGAAGTGGCCTCGCTACTCGCCGGATCCCCCCCATGGGACCTGGAAGCCAGGGTCCTGGCGTCATTGTACACATGGCGCAAAGAAGCCCTGGCCAGGGGCACCAAACCCGCGCCTCGCGAAATCGAGGCGTGCCGGTCGGAGCTCTGCCAGGTAGCCGTGGGGGTCTGGGAAGATCGCCTACGACGCCCCAGCGCGGGCCCCGCCACCATTGAGGCGGTGCGGCCCGTCCTGCACGACTGGCTTGGACGAAGTCACGGCACCCTGACCTTCAGGCTGACACAGGTCCTGACGGGGCATGGCTGCTTCGGAAGGTACCTGTGTCGCCTCGGCCGCGAGGCAACGTCAGGGTGCCATCACTGTGACACGGGCGACGAGGACACGGCGCTGCACACACTCCAGGAGTGTCCAGCGTGGACAGAGCAGCGCCGAGAGCTCGTCGCCCACACCGGATTTGACACCTCGCTCCCGGCCGTGGTACGCACCATGGTCGGGAGCTCCACCGGATGGGACGCCGTCTCCTCCTTCTGCGAGCAAGTCATGTTTGCGAAGGAGGAGGCGGAACGGGAGCGTGAGCGTAATTCCCTGCTCCGCTCCCGACAAAGGAGGACGCGTCGGCGCCGGCGGTCTGATTTAGACCTTCGGCCACCGTAAGCGGGCGGCGCGGGTGGGGCCTCTAGGGGTATAGAGGTTCTCACTCACCCGCACATGCCGTCGAGATGAGAGCGCGAGTGTTCCGCGCGCGCTCATCTCTCTTCCCGTGGGGCGCGTTACAAACCGCCCCACCCCGAAAAGACCCAGTCGTCGCCGGGGAGTAGCTCCCCCGGCATTGGAAGAGGCCCAGTGAGCGGGGCCCACACCTGCCAGGGCAGCGGAGTTGGGAAAACCGCATACACGTAGCCCTGGCAAAAGGCGCAGGACGGAACACCCAGGGGTTTTAGTGGGTATCCCTAACTGGGGAGTGGCAATAGCGTGGCACCGGTTTTGACCGGGCGCGCTAGTGCCACCCCCGATCTGGCGAATCCCACACTGTCTCACCAAGGTCGCGAGCATCCCCCAGGCTTCTGCGCCTGTCGCGGTCCTAGTCCTCAAACGGATTTCCCCTGGCTAAAAAAAAAAAAAAAAAAAAAAAAAAAAAAAGGGTAGCTACGTAAATCAAGTTTCGCATTTAAGTATCCTTCAATAGTGTAGTATTCCTTTTTAAGCACGATACTTTTTATTTTGGTTTTAAATTTAGTGAAATTATGACATGCTCACCAATGGTCGCAAAATGGGATACTGAAGTGTGCGCGAAGTGGAGAAGAAAAAGTAGGACAGCGGCCCCTGGGCGTTGGAGCGAACGCAACCGGTATTTAACATTCGGAGGATGTTCGGATGTGTTTGTTATGATTGGACGATAAATGGTTCATGCATTACTAAAGAAGATGATGAACATTAACAATTTATTGACTGTAATATGTTCACAATATTAAGGAATAAAGAATTCCCAAACATGCGTAATATTTCTATAATTTAACTAACGATACCCGATATGACTATAATGAACTCTAGAATAAAATAATTCTCCATATCTAATAGACATTTTTGCCAAATTATATCTGTCTTAATCCAGTATTTTTTGATAAAAATAACTGTAACGTACATAAATATATAGACAAACATATATAACGAATATACAAAAGTTACGTTATAGCCAAAATGGCTGAATAACTCTAGGTTTGCCGATGACTACTGACTATTATTGTATTATATTACTTACTATTATTGTATATAAGTATATATACTTTACATAAGTATGTAAAGTATATATACAATTATAAATATATTGCAACAACTATTTATTTAGGTACGCTTTTTTGTTAACCCTATTGACTATCGACACGTAACATAATGAAGCTATCGGCAAACCTTCTGCGCACCGGGAGTATTAGTGAAATTAAATCTTTAATAACCACTCAAAAACATTGCACAATAAATCACCAATTAATTAAAAAAAACATCGCACGCCCCTCGAATTGAATAATCGTTTACAACAACTTTTGTGAAGAAATAAAATAAATTAATTGCGTAAAAGAATCCGTGATGAAAAAGTCTCATCGCGTGGAAAACTATTTTTCATCGAGCGAACAAAAGCCCGTAGCGTCTCTTTATTGTAAAACAAAGGCTTTATAATTTAGTTGTGATCAGGCACGGAGCCAGGGCACTCTCGAAGGGGGTCAGTGGGTCGTCCAATAAGTTTGTTTCCTTACATTGATGCGATATGAAAATGTTAAATATAAAACAATCTGGCGCTATGCGGGTTTAATTGGAATAAAGTGATTTGGGAGCCTATTGCTTGTTGAATCTTGACAATAGTATCAATGACGCCTGTATTCTTTTTTCTCCTTCTTATAATGAGTATAATGGTCCCATATTTATTTATTTATAAAGTAACAGCAGACACACCTAATTCACGTAGTACACGTACCTACTTCAGTCACAACAGCTACTTAGTTCGGAAATTATGGATAACGTAGAATCGGCGTAACGATCGAGATTGTATTTATTCTCAATCCTTTAGGTGCCAATTAAGAGAGAAGACTCTTAAACTAATGGTTCAATTTTGAAGTGCTAAAGAAGTATTACAAAGTAATAACTATTAGAGTTGCATAGAAATACAGAATCCTAAAAAAACGTCAATCCTACATTTATCACGGAAAAAATTTATATATATATTTTTTTTATAAGAATGTATGTGGGCAGTGGGCCGGTCACGTCTGCCGGTGGAGCAAACGAGTCCTAGAGTGGAGACCACGTCTCGGCAAACGTAGCGTAGGACGCCCGCCAGCCCGGTGGGCTGACGACCTGCGCAAGATCGCCGGCAGGGGCTGGATGAGGAAGACAGGAGACCGGGATATGTGGCGCGTACTTGGGGAGGCCTACGTCCAGCAGTGGACTGAATTTGGCTGAAGATGATGATGATAAGAATGTAATTTCAAGAATGAAATATCGGTTTAAATTTACTTACATGCCATTATAGTTGGAGATAATGTAGTTCTATCTGATGATAGAAATTTTAGATACATAGACAACACTTTATTTATTACAGAATTCCTGATTTCAAAGCAACACCAGTTTCTTTGACCAATGCCACACATACATACATACATAACTTCACGCCAGGTCCCTTGCGGGGGTAGGCACGAACAACAGAGCGCCATTTAGGCTTATTCTTACACACCTCACTTGCTTCTTTGACATTCATAGTTCTTGTCATGCACGCTCGCCTGTTCTTAAGGCTCCTGACATCACCTTCTGCTAGTACACGATCAATTTGATCATGGAAAGTGTGACGTGGCCTTCCGCGACTTCTGCATCCATCCACTTTTGCATTGTATATCTGTTTAGTCATTCTTTCATCATACATTCTTTCCACATGCCCGGACCACCGGAGCATTCCTTTCCTTACCTTCACCCCGACACTCTCTTTCAGACCAACTCTCTTTCTTACTTCGGTATTACGAACGCGGTCCGCGAGCGTCACTCCGCACATTTTGATAATAATAATGCCACAGATAATGCCACACAGTATATATATTTATAAATACTGGACTATAGCTAAAACAAAATTAACATTAATTCAGTTACAATACGAAACTAAAACAATCTTATAAATACTAAATACAAACTAACTTATAAATAGTATAACTCTTGAAAATGTACAAATTAATTATTAAAATAAAATTTAAAGTTAAGCATAAATAAAACTAATATTATAAATTACAAATATACGAACCTAATTAAAATGGTAGTCTTAAAATAAATTATATACATAAACTAGCTGTCCCGGCAGACGTCGTCCTGCCCGGTAAAAAATAGGGGTTGATTGTAGAGGGTTGAAAATTTAGGGTTGTATGTATCTTTTAATGTTGTATCATAAAAAAATAGAAATTAAAAATTCTGTCTAAAAAATAAATAAAAAAATTTAGGGGTGGACTACCCCTAACATTTAGGGGGATGAAAAATAGATGATGGCCGATTCTCAGACCTACCCAATATGAATACAAAATTTCATGAGAATCGGTCAAGCCGTTTCGGAGGAGTATGGCAACGAAAACTGTGACACGAGAATTTTATATATTAGATTAAAACAAAACTAATATAACAATATAAACTATAATCCGCCCAGTCCCAACAGACCACTTTCGTGGAGTAGTTTACCTAAAAGGCTGGCAGCATCACCTCGCTGAATAAATACACTAATTGCTTACCATATAAGTATTAGCAAAAATGCACTATAGCAATGTTATGTCATATTAAAATAATAAGACAGCCTTATGACCTAAACCAATCTTTTCCAGGCAACCTAACTTAAGTACAATTTGAAACTAATCTAACGATGAGAGTTGGGCAGAGTTAGATAGGACATAAATTAAACATAAAATTTAATCAGCTGCTAAAATTATTCCCTCAGTTTTTACTGCAAGAAAAATAGAAATTAAATAAAAGAAGCCCCTTGGGCAGCTAAAACCAATTTCGGCCCTGTCTCCCTGTACAAAGCAATCAATCAAACAGCGACGACGTCGGGGCGTCACGCGATCAAAACATAAGGAAACACCGGACCACGAAACGGGGTGACAACATCCTCATTTTGGGGATTTTAAGATTACCCCATTATAACGGTCTAAATTAAAAATTAAATGAAAAGGCTTGGCATATTAGGAAGGAGGTTTATTTCGCCTTTCATCTGTTTAATCTCTTTTGTTATAAAACCTGATCTATACATTGCATTAGTTAAGACTTTAAGAGGTGTGTACTGCCCTACTATTTTTTTAAGATTGTTTATTTCTAAATTAAGCAAGTTACGGTTGTGTAATGGGCAATATACAACTACGCTGTGGCCGATGCCAGACACCCAGACCATAGTAAATAAGTGAGAAAATTTGTTTACGATATTTCCCATGTCAGGAATCGAACCCGGAACCTATGGGTTGCAGTTAAGTAAGCTGGCAAAGGCTTAGCCCGGTCAACCACAGCCCGGTGTCGCTGTTCGATCTAATTCCTATTGGAGTTTGGGTTTTTTTTTAAATTATTGCAGGAGTTCATCAGATAGGCAGACGGTCTACTAGATGGAAAGCGGTCACCATCGCCTATGGACATTTGCAACACCAAGGTGCTACAAATGTGCTGCTGCTCTCGTAAGGGAGACTGGAACCTGGTCACTAATGCCGGAACACAAATCAAGGTTGTTATGGTTACATATTTTAGAACAGGGTTGGTAGCCATCCAGTCGGACTAATGCACCACCTGGCTGTGGGTTGTTTTGTCGCCTCTTACGACAGGCCGCCCGGCCGCAGGAAATTGTATTATTTCTCCGTTCCTGCACGGACAAAACTTTCTGTTAACTGTATCTTTTAAAACACAATAAAGCATACTCATTCATACGTTCATTTTGGTAAAAATAATATATCGTGTAATAAACATTCTAATAAATATTTCACATATATTAAATAAGCCATTTAAAAAAGCAATAATTCCGATATTATTTGTCTTTGAAGTAGAACATTTTTTAATTTTCAAATCGGTTGACATCGATTTATTTCGGTATAGTGTCGATGGTTTAATAGTCTGTGCATTACATGACTGACATAACATCACTATTACGACACCCACGACAATAATGTTCGAAATTACTGTATTTGTTTAATGTGGGCATTACTGTAAAGAGATATGCAACACGATAGACGTGCAAACGTTAAAAGTAAAACAAGCGCTTGGAAACAATATGGAGTACTGAATTAACGATAAATTAGTTTCAATTTTAGTAACTTGTCAATTACGTAAATCACCTATATTTATTTAAAGTTTATACAAATACTTGATTGTATTGCTCTCTTTGGTAGCCAACTAAGATAGGAGATTAAAACTCTGAGTTTAAAATATCTGATTTAATTTCAAACAAATATTATGCCTTAATAGCTGAACGCTAAAAGCTTCTAACGCTTAAAAGTTGTTTAATAAGCGAAAATGTGTTACCATTTTGCGTGAACTAAAATTAAAAGCTGTTTAAAAGCTAAGCTTATCTTTATTTCAGTCTGAATACAGTTTTCAAGCCGCAACTAGTGATAACTTAGAATTTGAAATTAGTTTATTTAAAGAAACTACTGGACTTTTTAGAACAAAAATGCATTTTCGCCTGTAATTTTGTCTGAAAGTTTGTCTTTATTTATTGCAGGATTTCAACAGAGAGGCAGACAGCCCACTTCATGGAAAGCGGTTAAACATCGCCAGTGGCCGTTTGCTACACCAAAGGTGCTACAAATGCACTGCTGCTCTTTTAAGGGACACTGGAACTGGACAGTAAAGTCGGAACACAAGTCAAAGTTGTAATCACGGTATACATTAGACCAGGGGTGGTAATTTAATTTAAATTTGTTCGTAAACAAATTTTAAATTAAAATTTGTTTACGAAATTTCCCATGTCAGCAATCGAACCCGGAACCTATGGGTTGCAGTTAGGTAAGCTGGCAAAGGCTTAGCCCGGTCAACCACAGCCCGGTGTCGCTGTTCGATCTAATTCCTATTGGAGTTTGGGTTTTTTTTTAAATTATTGCAGGAGTTCATCAGACAGGCAGACGGTCTACTAGATGGAAAGCGGTCACCATCGCCTATGGACATTTGCAACACCAAGGTGCTACAAATGTTCTGCTGCTCTCGTAAGGGAGACTGGAACCTGGTCACTAATGCCGGAACACAAATCAAGGTTGTTATGGTGACATAGTTTAGACTAGGGGTGGTAGCCATCCAGACGGACAAATGCCCTACCACCAGGCTGTGGGTTGTTTTGTCGCCTCCTACAACAGGCCGCCCGACCGCAGCAAATCTTCTTTGTTCCTGCACGGATAAGTTTGTCTATGAAACGGCCCGATATATTTCAATTTTGCTTTCCCTTAGAAACTATTCCCACATTTCAAACATTTGATGTTCGTCCCGTCGTTTAGAAATCAATTGAATTTAAAAGTCGTTCAGAAATCAAATTTAAAAGTGAAGTGTTTTTCTTTATTTTTTTGGTTTCGAATGTGTGTTGGTTATGGACCGAGAAATAATACGGCATATATTGTGAATACTGAGTTTTATTCTTACAATCTTATACGCGTAGCGGATACCAGTTTACTTGGAAACCTAATAACAACCGTCGCTAAGACGTACATACATACATACATAACTTCACGCCAGGTCCCTTGCGGGGTAGGCACGAACAACAGAGTGCCATACAGGCTTATTCTTACACACCTCACTTGCTTCTTTGACATTCATAGCTCTTGTCATGCACGCTCGTCTGTTCTTAAGCCTATTCTATTATAATATGATTTGAATATATAAAGTCGCTCTACAAAACGGTTTTTGTTGAATGCATTTCTCACACTACCGGGTACTTTACTAGGGATTAGACCAAAGCGACAATAGTGACATCCACGAATGGAGCACCAGAGTCAAATTTCCGGCTTGTTTGGAGACTCGAAGACTCAATACTCCACTAAAACCACCCTCCACCCATGTGCCCCGCGCTTATGGCAGAAAGAGCGTGAGACTTAGAACGAAGTTACGCCCACGCTGATCTTAGCGCATCAGTGCTCGAGAATGCCCCGGGAAAGGTAAACTCACTTCGTCAACAGGAGTGAAGACTCCTCTGCTCCCTAGATGCTAGAGGGCCCTTGCAGCGGTATTATGGCGGGAGGAGATCTTGGGAATATATGCGCCTCCGGGACCCCGAGGAAATGAAAAGGTTTATTTCAACAATATCCAACGTCTGATATTCGTTACGGTTAGGTTATCATATTTCATGCTAAAGTTGAAATATTCTGCAATTATCATTCAGCTTTTTAGCCGACTTCGAAAAAAGGAGGAGGTTCTCAATTCGTCGCGATCTTTTTCTTTATGTATGTTCGCCGATTACTCCGTGATTTATGATCCGATTTACGTGATCTTTTTGTTTGACGCGGAATAGCTTCCAATTGGTCCCCTAAAAATTTTACATAGTTTGGCTCAGTAGTTTTCATTTTATGAACATTTTTTATGGAAAAAAATTCCTTTTCGTTCCATATGTACACCGATTACTCTGAGATTTATTATTCGATTTACGTGATTCTTTTTTTGTTCGACGCGGAATAGCTGCCATGTAGTCCCCTAAACATTTGACATAATTTGGCCCAGTAGTTTTCATTTTACGAACATTTTTTTGTTCCCGTTTCTTGGGACCTATATTTTTTAAGAAGCGCGGCACCATGTGTAGCTCCACCCATACATAGCTAGACACTAAAAAGTAACAAATAAAAAATAAAAACTTCGTTAAAAAAAACCGACTTCAAAAACTAAAATGTATAAAATAACTTATTTCTAAAGCTATTATTCTCTAATAAATAAAATTCTCGTGTCAGAGTTTTCGTTGCCATACTCCTCCGAAACGGCTTGACCGATTCTCATGAAATTTTCTATACATATTGGGTAGGTCTGAGAATCGGCCAACATCTATTTTTCATCCCCCTAAATGTTAGGGGTAGTCTACCCCTAAATTTTTTTATTTATTTTTTAGACAAAATTTTTAATTTCTATTTTTTTATGATACAGCATTAAAAGATACATACAACCCTAAATTTTCAACCCTCTACGATCAACCCCTATTTTTTACCGGGCAGGACGACGTCTGCCGGGACAGCTAGTTATTAATATATATTATCCAAAACATCTTGAAGTCGGTGCAAAGTAAAACTTTAAAATTACTATATTTTGAAAATTACTGAGCACCGACTTTAAGATGTTTTAAATAATATATATTGATAATAATAGCTTTAGAAATAATTTATTTTATACATTTTAGTTTTTTAGTTTTTGAAGTCGGTTTTTTTAAACGAAGTTTTTATTTTTCATTACAAGCTGTTATTTAACTTACAATAGATGTACTTATCTGTTTAAGTTCGGGTGGAATCTTGCCAGTTAAATTTCATCAACTTTCCAGTTGTCGATTGAGCTGAAATTTTGCACTCATATGTCTATCATGTGAAAATACAATACAAAGAGCTGATCTGATGATGGAGTCGGAAGGCCGCCATAGAAACTATATATACTATACATAGAAACAAAATAAACCCGTCGTGTTTGGACTCATTTTACTTGTGTTGACTGACACTCTGCTGCTACATGATATGCAGGATCTCAAAAGCTTATATTTAGAAACCTTTTTAAAAACACGTTTTTTATTAATTGATTCTGAGGTACGAAGTCTGCCGGGTCAGCTAGTATAAAATAAATTTTATTTGTAAATATGCGAAGGCAACGTTTTTTCTATTTAACACGGCTATTCAAAAGCACCTAACAAAACCTTGATTACTGTAATCAAACCCCGGACCGTGCGATTAAAAGTTTTAAAAGCCGACAATTTGTCGCTCGCAAACACATCATGTTGTTTTACACCTCGGAATAATTTTGTTTGTGTTTTGCTTAAATTTAATTATTGTACCCTCAAATCCCAGTATTTTAAATTTAAACAGGAATGTACATACATCGAATGTATATTTCGGAGCAGACTCAGCGGACAGACAACTCAACTGAGATAGTTACTCTTGCGAAATTCCTTAAACATAAACGAAACTATCAAAGGGGCTAAACCGTTTTTCCCGTTCAGGAACAGATATAGAATACAATTTCCTGCGGCCGGGCGGCCTGTCATAACAGGCGCTTTTTTTTTTTTCAGGGTAAATCCGTTTGAGGACCGTAGGCTGCGCGAGAGGGAAAGGTCGCGGCCCGTGTGTGGGATTCGCCGGGTCGGGGTGGTACTAGCACCCCACGTTGAGATGTGGGGAATAGTTCCCCACGCCACGCCGCGGTTAGGGATACCCACTAAAACCCCTGAGCGATCACGAGAGTCCTGGCGCTAAAACAACCCACAGCCAGGTGGTAGAATATTTGCCCAACTGGATGACTACCACCCCTCGTCTAGAGTATGCCACCATTACAACCTTGATTTGTATTCCGGCATTAGTGACCAGGTTCCTGTCTCCCTTAAGAGAACAGCAGCGCATTTATAGCGCGTGTTTAGCCTTATGGCTGGTTCAGTCACTTTGGTCCATTGTACATATGCTTACACATATTTAGATTTGAAATGTCACATCCTTAACATCTCTGGCCATTTCCTACCATACTCCTGTATTCTGTCATACGTCCTCTGTCACACCATAAATCATGTCATCCTTCACACAATACAGTCATCTTTTTTAGTCCACCTTTATTTTTACATCAATCAATCTTCCAGTTTAACAAGATAAGGTTCAAGATCCACGTTATTGCAATGATTTATTTTATATGCGACGTGCGAGCAAGTAGGTACGCGTACATAATTGCTCGGCGACCTTTTTCGCGCGTCAAACACCTTAGGTATGCCAATTTCCAAAGGCGAAAAATATCATCGAGCCTTAAGTACTTACCACTTCTACTTCTTGAAATTTTTCAGTCACGGGTGCAACTTTCAAAGATCCCTTATGTACTCAATTCTCAAGTTATCCGATCTTGTAACACCACACATCCATCTCCACATTCTCATCTCAGCTGAGTGGAGATGGTTGTGGTTTATCACTTTAGTGGCCTGACATTCCAACCCATATAGCATGACTGGTCGTATGACAGATATATTTGACCTTTTAGTTTCAGTGGCATAAGTTTGTCGCACGTCACACCGGTAACCTGTCTCCATCCTTGGCCATGCTACATTTTTTCTTCTCCTTACATCTCTCTCTATGTCACAGTCATATAAGCCAAACATAATATAATCTAATATATAAAATTCTCGTGTCACAGTTTTCGTTGCCATACTCCTCCGAAACGGCTTGACCGATTCTCATGAAATTTTGTATGCATATTGGGTAGGTCTGAGAATCGGCCAACATCTATTTTTCATCCCCCTAAATGTTAGGGGTAGTCCACCCCTAAATTTTTTATTTATTTTTTTAGACAAAATTTTTAATTTCTATTTTTTTATGATACAACATACAAAAATACATACAATCCTCAATTTTCACCCTTCTACGATAAACCCCTATTTTTTACCGGGCAGGACGACGTCTGCCGGAACAGCTAGTAACTATATAACAGCCCATAAAAGTCCCACTACTGGGCTGCCCCCCCCCCCTATTTTGGAATGGTCAGTATACTTGCTACGCTTGTCCAAGGCGCCTTGTTGTGCGGCAAGTTTGGCACGTCGGTTATCTCGATGTGCAGGTTTCGTCACGATATATTCCTTCACCATTGTTAGCACATGGTCATTACAACAATATGCACACAATGTCAGAAAAGTGCCTAAATGCAGGTGCATGCATTCCGAGCAGGATTCGAATTTGAGTCTGGGACGCGTAGGTACGCTATCTCTTGCGTTACCGCCATGATATATATCTATACTATAACTAGCTGACCCATGCCCACTTTGCTGGGCATCAGAAAAAAATTTAAAATATTTATTATTAATCACAATCAAGTACACCCTATGTCACTCAGGAATAATGTAACTTTCCACTGGTGAAAGAATTTTCAAAATCGGTTTAGTAGATTCAGAGATTACTACAACATCACAAGCTCACAAACTACGTCTTTATAATATTAGTAGGTGTAGATAATACATCTGTAAATGGTTCGAATTTGTAGATTACGTAGGAGTTAGGAGATTCCGTAAATGCAATTTTAACATTTTGTCTGTCCATTTGTTAACCCGAGGTGTAACTTGGGATACTTTTTATCCCGTTTCCATGTGATAGACGAAAAAAGCGAAAAGATGGCGATGCGATCGCTACTTTTTTAGAAACTACTGAACGTATATAAATGAAACTAGACATAGTGCTGGCTTATAACCCTAATCAACACTTAGGATACGTTTTATCCTGATGAAAGACATCGTTTACTTGGAATAGACGGACTAGTAAAATAAATGGCGAATCAATTGCGATGTAGAGAACAATCTCTCTCTCGTACAATAACAAATACGTTGTCAGGTTGCCCACATGTCATTCATTACGTAATAGGCACTTCAAATCAGGTTGGCTGCGACGTTGCTTTGTTTTTCTGTGTAGTTGTCTACACTGTTGACCTAGTTTCTTTGTAATTGTAGTGAATTCAACAAGAAACTAAAGTATTAAAGGTGTGTATTATAAAACAATTAATATTTTATGTAAGTAACATAGAGCTTACAACTAATGCTGTTTCACGCGGTGCAGCCGCGGGGTACAAACGTTTTTATCAAAAACTAGCTGTCCCGGCAGACGACGTCCTGCCCGGTAAAAATAAAAAAAAAATTTAGGGGTGGACTACCCCTAACATTTAGGGGGATGAAAAATAGATGTTGGCCGATTCTCAGACCTACCCAATGTGCACACAAAATTTCATGAGAATCGGTCCAGTCGTTTCGGAGGAGTATGGCAACGAAAACTGTGACACGAGAATTTTATATATTAGATAAGTTCCTCTGGAGACAATTTTTGAAGGACTCGTATAATTTAAAATTTAATTTTGTTTGAGTTGGATTACTTTGTAACATGTCACTCCAGTTACCTTTCTGCACTTTAGCGCTGCTGTTTTTATTCTTTTCCTCGACTCCTCTTCTTTTTCAAAGAAACTCAAATTCAAAAGTTTTGCTTGTATAAAATAAGTTCCATTGGAGAACACTTTTTGAAGGTCATACATATAATTTAAAATTTAATTTTACTTGCTATTCTATTTACGCTGCTTCGCAACGTGTTATTGCTGTTAAGGAGCTGAAGCGGCAAGAAATTCATCAGCAACACGTCTAGCTAAAATTGTTTTTCTTAATATTTCTTATTCTATTATTTCTCAAGTTCTTTTTTTTATAAGTTTTATACAGAAGTAAGTTGCAGAATTGCTTTTGAATTATAGAAAGTATAACAACGTAAAGTCGATTATATATTTGAAAATGTAATTCTGTAAATCAAAATAGTTATGCCGAACTAGTTATCGGGAGAAGATATTAATGCCACCTACGCGCTATGTATCGGTGGAAGGGGTAGGTCTCTGAAATGCCTAGCTTGAAAGGCATGACAGACATACTTGCCTATATTCTCTCACATGACGGATTTCGAATACAGTCTTACCCAAATGAGATAGACCGAAAGCGAGACTCCGGGTTCCAAATGAAATGAAATTCATTTGCTATCTAACTTGGTATATCGATAAACAGGTGTTAAATTATAGTTAGTCCAACATTCCACTACCCATGGGGCGTGAAAGTATTAAATTGTCTTATTCTATTAAATATTGACAACGGTCCGATACTAGATTTCATAGTTTAATTCTAGTTTGTATGTATATAATATTTTTATATTTTCTAATTTTTAGCGACTAGTACACGATATCAACATTTTAAGCGCGGCAATTTATTCGATTTTTATTATTCCGACGTTTCGGACATTTTTCAGTAGTCATAATCACATTAATTATGTTCATTATTTACTCTATGGGAGCCTAATTTAATTTACCACCGCTTCGCAACACGTTTTGGCTTGAAGAGAAGAAAAGTGAAAAGTGGCCGCAACGTCAGAATAATAAAAGTCAAATAAATTACCGCGCTTAAAACTGTTTACACGTAGTTTCAAAAGTACAGTTTATTAAATTTAGTTTATTTTTAATAATCATTCGTATTTTTTAAAGTAAGTTTAGTATATTTTATAGATGTAGTCGAAGAGCTAATTAAATAAATAAACAAGCATATTAAATATTGCAAAACTAGGTTTTATGGACACAAAGGGATCAAAAATAAAACAAGGGAACAGTGAACCATTGATGACAACAAAATAACAATAATTCCAAATTTGTCAAAATGTCTAATAGGTACCTAATAGCAATCATTTCTGTATTTGTATGATATGTTCCGATCGGAACCTAGATTAAATCCCATTTGCGTCAAATAACGACACATGAAATAAGTTTATGTATACGAATAATTCGTAAGTAGTAGTAATTTTTCCAAATAGCAAATGGCAAAAGTTTCATCTAGAAAAGAAAGAATTCCTTCGAAAAGTTTCATCTTGAATAACTTTTAACTTGTACATTTTTAACAATTAATTTCCATCTTGTTATTTTTAACTTTCTGGACGTGAACTTCCTTTGCTGGTAACAGTTTAAAACTAGTAGGTACTATAAGAATAACTGTCGCATAATTTAAATTAAGGTCTATGTATATTGTACCTACTTGTTCAGTTTATTACTGGAGACCAATAAATTCTTTAATTAAATTAGTCACAAATAGAAGTTCAACATAAAAAAAGTTTTAAAATACAAGTTTTTGAGATCATGAATAGGTAACATTTAGCAGCAGAGTGCTGGCCAAAACAAGTGAAACGAGCCCAAACACGACGTGTCTATCTTGTTTAGTACAGGAGTTCCTATGGCCACCTTACGACTCCATCATTAGATCAGCTCCATGGTACCATATTATGTCACATGATATACATATGCGTGCAAAATTTCAGCTCAATCGGAATCCGCGAAGTTGGTCGAATTTATTTGCAAGATTTAACCCGAACTTACTACATACATTGCAAGTTAAATAAAATGTAAAAAAATCATTGAGATTAGTGAAGTAACTTTAATAACAAGTTGTAACCTGTTGTTGTATACTGAAACATAAATAATTTGTATATTCAAGTGTGCCATATTTATACAAATCGGAGCTTTCAATGTCATATTTATAGCCTACGGACCTCTTAAATTTCTGAAAAAATACTATATTTTATAAAGATGAACCATGATATGTATGATATGATTCTTTAAATTAGTTGTGTGCCAAATTTCATGAAAATTGGTAAATACAAGACCGTGGGAAATATTACGAACATTCAAAAAGCTTGTATTCACATTTCTATGTTAGTATAGTCAAAAGTGATTATCGATACTTGACCTTGATTGATACTTGATTGATTAATATAAAAAATAAATTAATATCAAAAAACTTTTTAAAACCCAAGTTAGTTGGCTACAAATATACCCATTGCCATACCTTTGAAATACAAAAAAACAGAATGAAAATTCTAGATTATGCCTCACAATTCTACATCTGACATAGCAGACCTAAAATTTCTGCTGAAAATTTACACCAATACTCATCTGATAAAAACACTATTATTTCTTATACAATATTTCACTCTCATAATACTATTTATATAAAAGTATAGACACAAAAACTTACTTTTCAATCACATCCGTTCAAAACCACACACACAAACACAACAGAACACAACACCAACACACTACACTTTTTTCTGAATCGATGGCGACGCTACGTGGAGCGAGGGACGCGGCTACCGGTCGCAGACTGCGGTCGCTTCGCGCAATGGCGCCACTGTCGCACCGCCCGGGCTATGGCGATCTCCCAACTCATTTTGATACTTAGAATTTTTGAAAAAGGAATGCGTATAGAGAAATATAATTTCTTTTTTTAAATATGGCTTCGAACGATACGTGAGGCTGGTTGGCAAGGATGAATTTACAAGTTTTATCTTTAAATAATAAGCGCTTTAATTTCTGAGTGGGTAGCATGCATCGCTTGGGCGGTATTTCTGCCCTAACGTATTTTATAGGAAAATCATGAAGAAACCGAAGAAAATACGTAGGCCCAAGCCCAGAAAAGGGTGGCGAGTAAGTTGATATTATTATTTTTTTAAATAAGACCATTAAAATCACAGATTTGAAATTGATGCCAAACATCGGCTTTTTGTGGCAATCTAAAAATCATTTACTTTAACAAGATGCATTGGATTCTTTTTTTTAATCAAAATACTACCCGCATATTTACTAGTTACCCAACTAATAAATATGTGGGTATGTGATGTTGTCATATATAATGATTTTTATTTTAATAAATATCCACCATGGTTCTTGTTGTTTGTTTTTTTATTATATTGTTAAATGATTAAACCTGCCAGACAAACACACATATAATCACATTATATTATATAACCCCAAGCTAAGCAAATTACGCTTGTGTCATGGTTAATATACAGCGGACAACTGTGAGTCCGATCCCAGACACCCAGACCACAGAAAATAACGGAATCAATAAACATATGCGTATCAATCTTAGTTTTTTTCTCTTTTGACATTTAATTTTTATTTTTATTCTGTGTTTTATAACCTATGTTAAGTATAGAACCATCCTTCCTTCGAATAGACTTTGCGTCTCTCTGCGTATTCTACCGCCTCTACAACGGAGAGTGTTCCGAGGAACTGTTTGATCTGGTGCCAACGCCTCTTTTTTACCACCTCACTGCTCGCCAGCGACGGAATGTTCACCCTCATTTCCTTGAGCTTCCACGCTCAACTACGCAACGGTCCTCTAGAACATTTATTCCGCGTACAACAATGATCTGGAGGGAACTTCCCGCCGCGGTTTTCCCTTTGCGCTATGACATGGGGTTCTTTAAAAAGGGCGTTATAAAATTTCTTAGAGGTCGGCAACGCGTTGGCGACACCCCTGGTGCTGCAAACGTCTATAAGCGACGGTAACCACTTTTCATCAGGTGGGCCGTCTGCCTGTTTGCCTACTTAAGGCAATAAAAATAAATAAAAAGTATATTTTATTTTAATTATTTTTAACTATTGTAAAAGTGGTCTGGAAGATATCGCAGACGGCGATAAGACCTATTGTATATTTAACTTATGTATGCAATAAAGAACATTAATTCATTCAGCTACCGGCATACCCGCTTTTTCCAAACCTAGGGTTCAGAGCTTTTAAATTACAAATCTGTCAAAATTTGTCATAAAGGTTTGGTTTTTTTCAATCAGGGTATGTAACATAATGACAGTATACGTGTTGCCGCAGTTACGCCGCATTCCATTATCCCTGGGGAAATCATAAAAAGGAGCGGCGTGGACTAGGAACTATTCGGTTTAATGAACTGAATATGGAATAGGTGCCATAAAGTAAGTGTTTTGTTTCAAAGACTTCAAGCGGTCCTACTAACTTTTGTTTTCAATAGATGGCGTTGGAAGTTACAATTTTTAACGGGATTTGGAATGAAATAAACCTCATTTGAATGAAGATTCTACCTAAATTGAGTTTGTCACCTATCTCGCTCTCGCATTACGGCATTTTAAAGATAGAAGGTAACAGATTTTACGGCACACCTGTATTCCCCTTTTGTAGCCGAGAAAAATATAATACAATAAGTATGACATCATACAAAGATTGAGGAACATAAGGCAGTTTTAATAGGGTAGGTTCCATTTTTTTGCTAAATTGTGTTTCGACCTAGACGCCGACAAAAACAAAGTCACACCTTAATTTCTGTTAAAACACATTTTATTACCATTGGGCGTTTGGACTTTTTTGTTCACTTATATATTGACATACGTTTACTGATTATTTTATAAAACAGCCCATTGTTGTATTGTAATCTTTTATGGCAGTCATTAGCCAGGTGTGTCGGATTAAAGTCGACTTATATACGGGAACATTGCAATTGGGCAGTCGAGCGATAAGCACCTACAATCGGGAATATTTTAGTGACGGACTTTGTGCGTTTTATGGAATTACGACTTTCTGCATTACGTTTGGACTTGTTGTCTTCGGTTATATTTGTACCTGTGTTATACGTGTTTGCATAGTTCTAATAAACTATATAATAATTATTATTCTAACGGAATTTTAATTCGAGTCTCGCTTTCGTAACAATTGTTACAAATATTGACAACCATATTTTTGTTAGTACCATAAAGCAGAATATTATCGCTAAGCAGAGAATTCTCGCCATAAGCAAGAGTTTCCGCTGTAGTTAATGCGAATTAAAGTTATAATAGCCGCCTATTAAGGTGAATGTTGAGGAGGTATCATTTCAGTAAAATATTTACGGCTGTAATCAAAGAAAAGCTTTGTTAAAATTGAATAGATTTTATTTACGAGTCATCGTTTCAAGTATGTATTTAGGAGTACTTAGTTATACATATTTATGAGTTGTGACGGTTCGGTGTTTGACTTTAGTAGCGTAGGGTAAATGGAAATGAAGGTAGTCAGGTTTTATAGTGAGAGCCGGAAGACAAGGGCGCTCTACTCTTAACGCTTACATTTGAATACTAAATCTTGCTCCATGGCTTGTTTTTAAATATAGAATCAGTAATATTATCGCATGGAATTTTTGGTCTAAAGTGAATATATGGAAGTCTTCATAAGTGTATATAATGTGCCAATATGTAGCAAATGTTCAAATATGTATCGAATGTTCAAACACGTATCAAATGTTCAAATATTCAGGTCACTTGCAAATATCAGATCATTTGCCTTTTTGCTGGTTTCGAAATAAGAATTAATCTGAGCTATCCAGCTTACTTCACATAGATACTTCGTGATCCTCAGCGATACCCAGGCATGGAAAGAGATAAATAGGAAGGTCCAGAAAATGATGGGAAGATACTTTCGCAAATAGAACTGGAAATAATTGGAGAAGAACAGCTGAAGATAAGGGAAATCGAAAAATATCGTTGGAGGCCTACATCGCAGAGGCATCCATTATTAGATTTAAAAAAATATTTTTATTTATCGTTCTTATAACAACTGTAATAGAAGAAATAATAAAAATAATAACAGCTCATAAACGTCCCACTGCTGGGCTCGGGCTTCCGACTATAGGGGAACGGACAGTATACCCGCCATACTAGTCCAAGGCAGCTTGGCAGGTTTGACACATCGATTATCTCGGTGTGCAGGTTGCATCACGATATTTTCCTTCACCGCTGTTAGCACGTGATAATTGTAACAATATGCACATTAAGTCAGAAAACTGCCTAACCGGTGCATGCGTTCCGGCCAGGATCGAACTCGCACCCTTTGAGTATGGGACGCGTTCGCTAGCCATTACGCTACCACGATTTTATAACAATTTTGAGCCGGCATTAGTGACCAGATTCCAGTCTCCCTTAAAAGAGCAGCAGCGGAATAGCACCTTTGATGTTTCAAATGTCCACAGGCGATGGAACCGCTTTCCATCAAGTGGGCCGGCTGCCTGTCTGCTGAACTCCTGCAATAACAAAAAAAATAAAAGCTTTTATTTTATTTTTTATTTATCCAGCGTACAACACCTAAGATGTGACGTTGTTTAAGGATTTCAATGTGTAATATACGGATTGTGTATGTGTCAACGTGCAGGATTAAATCTTGGAAGAGCGACGAGTGACGTCACAACACGCATTTACACGCTTATACTGTAGATGACAATGTCTTTAAATCGTTATAATAATAATACGTGAAGCAAAAACATTGTAAATTTAGTATCCTACACACACTATATATATATATATATATATATATATATATATATATATATTAGGGTGATCCAAAAAAATTTTTTTTTTCCAAACAAGCTCAAAAGTTTCTTTTGGGTGTAAAAAAATTTATGTGAAAAGATGAGCCCATAATATTAATATTAAGATAGTCCTCATCGCATTTTTTAAATTCCCATAAGAATAACACAGGAAATTTTTTTTTGCTTCTTCTGATTTTTGTACCGTTCAAACGACTGATTGACTGATAAATCGCTGTTCCAATCTTTATAGAGAATTGAACGATCTACAAAAAAGGTCTCATAACATTTTTTGATTTGTCCACGCGTTCAAAAGTTATTCAAGGTCAAAGTTCAATTGTTCAAAAATTTGATCGACTTTTATAAATTACACCGAAACTGTTGGTTTCAGTGTCAAAATAAGGATCAATATTTTTGTCAAATATAATACAGTTCAGAAGGATTTAATTGAAGGCAAGCAGCGAGCACGAAAACTAGCGTTTGTACACGAGCACGTATGTCGTGCGTTCGTGTTGAAGGCGTGCGTCGGACTGTAGCCGAAAATCAAAAATCGACAAATCAAAAAATGTTATCAGACCTTTTTTGTAGAGCGTTCAATTCTCTATAAAGATTGGAACAGCGATTTATCAGTCAACCAGTTGTTTGAACGGTACTAAAATCAGAAGAAGCAAAAAAAAAATTCCTGTGTTATTCTTATGGGCTCATCTTTTCACATAAATTTTTTTACACCCAAAAGAAACTTTTGAGCCCGTTTGGAAAATTTTTTTTTTTTTTGGATCACCCTAATATATATATATATATATATATATATATATATATATATATATATATACATATGTGTGTATATTAAAGTGATCAGCAAAATCATAATTTTACTTTATTTAAGTAGATCATTTTTCGAAAAATAAGGTCATAAAGAAGTTTCGCTTCTTACGTGTGTACACTAGTACACGCACACATGTTTTTTTTAAATTATGCACAAAAGTACATTAAATCAATATAAAAAACATTCCACACTACCACGTACTTGAGATACATACGCATATATACTCTTTTGTTGATTGTTAAAGTCAAATTTAAAATCTTGGTGACATCTGTGATTATAGAAGTATAGTCTTTAACAACAGAACCTTAATAATATTCAAACTTATAATTTAAATTAGTTATGGTCGAATTTCGACCACTGGGCTACCACTATTTTTGTCTATTATTTAACGTAATAATATAAATGATATGCCAGCGCCACTCAGAATGTGCAAAAAAGGTTAACAAATAAAACGTTTAATTTTATATATATTTTAATTTAGTATATTCGCAATATAGCCACAAGCGTCAACAACGTCTGCCAGCCTTGATGTCGCGAGTAGGTAGAAATTATTGTTTATTATTGTTTATTGAAGATTTCAACTTCAAAAATTTTTATTTAAAATGTGTTCCATTATTGATAAAGGTTAAAAATTCATGTCTGGTTTTATTACTATATACACACTGCTTCATAACGTGTTATTGCTGTTTTATAGCAAAGCAGTAAAAAACTCCGCAGCACGCACTTGACTTTTTATTTATCAAAACAAGAAAAGAGCAACACTTTTCATAAACTTACAGAACTTTGCAGCCTCTTAGATTTTTTACAAGCATTTCTAGATATGGTGTCACAAGTAGGTACAAATAAAAGAACTCGTATAGCGCATCAATTATTGTTTTTAAAGTAAATAAAATTATTTATCTCTTGATATTTAAAAAGTAAGATGATAAGATGTTATTTTACCGCCTAACCTTGTGTATAAAAAAGTTTTCGAATTAATTGTTGTGTCAGCAACCCACAATGTAAAAAAAATACAATTCTCTAAATCTATGAATAGATATGACCTTCCACCTTCCATGATCAAATTGATCATGTATTAGCAGAAGGTGATGTCAGGAGCCTTAAGAATAGACGAGCGTGCATGACAAGAGCTATGAATGTCAAAGAAGCAAGTGAGGTATGTAAGGATAAGCCTGTATGGCACTCTGTTGTTCGTGCCTACCCCGCAAGGGACCTGGCGTGAAGTTATGTATGTATGTATGTATGTATGTATGAATAGATAGATTTGTAGTATTGTAAACCTCTGGCGTTGTTAGCATTTATACCATGTAACAATTCAGAGTTATTGAGGATATAGTAAGTACAGTTTTAATATTTTAGGCGTAATACTTTCAAAGTCACTGATGGGTCGGTCTTAAATCGTTTTAAATTACTGTTTGGAAAATCTGTTAATAAATAGATCTTTGAGAAAATTTTAAAGTGATAACTTCTTGTGGGAGGGTAAACCACTTCGTTACATAACGCGTTACGGTACCAGTCTTTTTTTTTATTGCAGGAGATCAGCAGACAGGCAGACGGCCCACTTGATGGACAGCGGTTACCATCGCCTATGGACATTTGCAACACCAAAGGTGCTACGAATGCGCTGCTGCTCTCTTTAGGGAGCCTGGAACCTGGTCACTAATGCCGGAACACAACACAAGGTTGTTATGGCGACATACTCTAGACCAGGGGTGGTAGCCATCCAGTCGGGCAAATGCCCTACCACCTGGCTGTGGGTTGTTTTGTCGCCTCTTACGACAGGCCGCCGGGCCGCAGGAAATTGTATTCTTTCTCCGTTCCTGCAGTCTGTCTGGCTGGCAAAGGGAAGCCTCCCTTTCTCTCACGCATACAGTAGCGGTAGGCAGTGTCCTCCTCTCTCACTCTAACCCACGCGTTATATACATAAAATTTTAGTAATAACCTAAGGTTTTCTCAAGTTAAACAATCCCAATATTAAATAGTTCAACTTAGTTTAATTTATCCCTTTTGTCATGCGTCCCGAGATGCACAGGTTTTTTAAAAATTACGTTTTCTGATTGTTGATATACTTTCCTTTTACTTTACTATATACATTCGAAGGGCATCGGCGTCTTGAGTATCCACCTTGCTGCAAATCCAGGGGTTCACCTATTAACATTCCGTATGTTGGCGTGAAGCAGTAAATCCCTGTTGGTAAGGTACAACATCTGCTATCACTGTACTTACGTAAATTAAGGGTCAGAAGAGAGAGAGAGAAGTGCAGATTAATTTGACGAATAAAAAAGAGTTTTTAGTGCTTGGATGAAATCTCAAGTAAACTTTTCCGTAGTATGTAGCCATAACAACCTTGAGTTATGTACCGGCGGCATTAGTGACCATTCTCCCTTAAAAGAGCATCAGCGCATTTGTAGCACCTTTGGTGTTGCAAATGTCCATAGGCGATAGTAACTGCTTTCCATTAAGCGGGCCGTATGCCTGTCTGCTGAACTCCTGAAATAAAAAAGTGTCATTTTTAAAATATGGTTTTGCATGTACTGTGTATTTAGCCAGTGTTAATAATATTTGAATATTCAAGTAAAAGCTGAGTTAGAGTTGGTAACGGTGAACCACGACGTACACACCATGATCAAATAACAGAAGTGTTAAAACGAGGTCAGGTAAAAACAGACGGCCTGTCGTAAGAGGCGACAAAAGAACCCACAGCCAGGTGGTAGGGCATTTGCCCGACTGGATGGTTACCACCTCTGGTCTAAAATATGTTGCCATAACAACCAGCGTTGAGTTGTGTTCCGGCCGGCATAAGTGACCAGGTTTTAGTCTCCCTTAACAGTGCAGCAGCGCATTTATAGCACTTTTGGTGTTGCAAATGTCCATAGGCGATGGTAACCGCTTTTCATCAAGTGGGCCGTTTGCCTGTCTGCTGAACTACTGCAATAAAAAATAAAATAAAAAAAAACATATCAAACAAACGTGCATGTATGAAGAGGATAATGAAAGTAGTAGTAGTATGTTAAAGTAAATGAAGCAAAAGTTGTTTGGCAGGATCGTCGCAAGTGGAGATCTATATTCTCTGCCTACCCCCATGGGAAAAAGGCGTGATAATATATCGCTTCTTTGCTTCAATAACGTGACATATCCCAATACTCACTTATTTCACTCACTCACTATATTTTGCTAAATTTATCATATTATCACAACTTTCTCATGTATTTCAAAAAGCTCAGTAAATTGACACTAAATTTAATTGTAAAAAAGATTAAAAAATGTGTAATATGTTTGGATAAAATCTTTTTTTGAATCTTTAAAAGTGGCGTACTGTAAATTTGGGTTTTTCAAGATACCACGTTATTGAAGCAAAGAAATGATATGTCAGTAAAAGCTGAGACCAATTATATCCTTGCAATAACCTCAACCATATAATAGGTTTTTGACTGACCCCAAATAAAGCTTGTGATAACTGTAAGAGTTTAAATTTGTCTAAACAATTAACATTTTCAACCAGTAATCATATGGAATGAAAATTAAAATCATGATGATAACTGCTAGTTGTTGCCTAAAGGACGCGATCTCAATGCCACTTTTTGTCTATACCCGTGTAACCCACGGAAACAACGTATTTGTCGAGATAAGAAGCATCCTGAGTTTGGACCGGTATATAAGCTAGCTCTGTGTCGAGTTTCATTGAAATCGGTTCAGTAGTTTTAGTCTGCTAGTCTTAATTAGTCACCTGCAGGACCTTTTTATGTCCCTTACCTGTCTGCTGACTTATGCAATAAAAAATCTTAAAATCTCGAAAAAAAACACAAAAATCTAAAAAGAATGTTATATATACTTTCAAAATTTGTTATATTAATTAAAATATCACTGGTCTGAAAGAGAGTGTCAGGGTGAAGGTAAGGAAAGGAATGCTCCGGTGGTTCGGGCATGTGGAAAGAATGTATGATGAAAGAATGACTAAACAGATATACAATGCAAAAGTGGATGGATGCAGAAGTCGCGGAAGGCCACGACACACCTTCCATGATCAAATTGATCGTGTACTAGCAGAAGGTGATGTCAGGAGCCTTAAGAACAGACGAGCGTGCATGACAAGAACTGTGAATGTCAAAGAAGCAAGTGAGGTGTGTAAGAATAAGCCTAAATGGCGCTCTGTTGTTCGTGCCTACCCCGCAAGGGACCTGGCGTGAAGTTATGTATGTATGTATCACTGACTTATCATCAAATAACATAGTGTAGCGTCACACCTGCGGAACGTACCACGCAGATCATTGTGAACGTATTTAACCAAACTTTCCGTCGCCGACCGTTCCGCAAGTGTGTCGTTAGATATACATACAAATCATCTCGCCTTTTTCCCATGGGGATAGGCAGAGACTATAGATCTCCACTTGCGACGATCCTGATTAACAACTTTCGCTTCATCTACTTCTCCTAATACATGCACGTTTATTTGATATGCTTTTGACTTGACCTCGTTTTAACACTTCTGCTATTTGATCATGGTGTGTACATCGTGGTCTACCGGTACCAACTCTACCATTCACAATACTGTCATACACTTGTTTTGTGATTCTATTTTCATCCATCCTCACTACATGCCCAAACCACCTTAACATTCCTTTATCGACTCTTGTTATTACATCTTCTTTCAATCCACAACGTTCCCCTATTACACTATTCCGTATCATATCATTCATGCTTACCTTACATATACTTCTCAAAGCTCTCATTTCAACTGCATTTATATTACATTCATGCTTCTTTTGTCACACCCAACTTTCACTGCCGTACATAAGTGTTGGCACTGACATCCCTTGATGGACAGCCAAGCGTGCCTATACAGACACTTTAGCGCGCCATTCACCTTATTACCTGCAATTACTTTTCTTTCAATGTCACTTTCATGCTTTCCGTCCCTAGTAGATATGTATTATGTAACAATGTGAAAAAGGCTCAGCGGACTGTATTTATATAGGCGTAAACAAACACTAGAAAGAAAAAGTTCTATGATTGCGGAAAGCACTTTACTGGAGATATTTTGTCTTCCTCACTGTTATTGATCATGGCAACTTAGCAACCGTGTTTTAAATCTAATATATAAAATTCTCGTGTCACAGTTTTCGTTGCCATACTCCTCCGTAACGGTTTGACCGATTCTCACGAAACTGTGTGCACATTGGGTAGGTCTGAGAATAGGACAACATCTATTTTTCATCCCCCTAATTTTTTTTTTACCGGGCAGGACGTCGTCTGTCGGGACAGCTAGTAATATAATAAATTAATAATTCAAATTAGTAAAGGGTAATCTGGTCCAGACATCAAACACTATTCCCCTCAAAAAGATAATTTGAATTTAATGTTATTAAGTTCTGACTAACTAATTTTCTCTAGATACTAGATTTAGTTTCATCAAGATAAAAAGGATTCATATTTATTAAAATTAATTAATTTAATTATAGTTACTGAATAAATTTCAGCAAAATTATCCGTACAGAACCTTTCGTACCGTATCGTGGGGCCTATCATAAGAGTCGACAAAACAACCCACAACCAGGTGTTATGGTTGTTGCCCGACTGGATGGCTACCACCGCTGATCAAGAGTTTGCCATAACAACCTTGATTTGCTTTCTCCCTTAAGGGAGCAGCAACGAATTTGTAGCACCTTTGGTGTTGCAAATCTTCATATGAGACTTAGAACGTAGTTACTCCCAGTCCGATCTAGCGCAAAAAGTGCCTGAATGTGCCCCGGGAATCAGAACACATCCACTTCGTCGACGGGGGTGACGAATCCTTTGCTGCCTTGATAGCAAAAGGCCCCCCGAAGCGGTATTATTCAGGGTGTAAAATAATGACGTGTTCCCGCTGGGCTGAGTTCCTATCCAAATATGTAAAATGTAACTGTTCTACTACTTAAAACTGAATATAATTAATTGAGCTGATTTAGTTTTTTAATGGAGGACACTGTGTAAAACGTAATGCCTATTCTTCGTCATCTAATTCCAGGACCAAGGCTACCCTTACTTTATCTAGGAAACCTATACATACATACATAATTTCACGCCATGTCCCTTGCGGGGTAGGCACGAACAACAGAGCGCCATTCAGGCTTATTCTTACACACCTCACTTGCTTCTCTGACATTCATAGCTCTTGTCATGCACGCTCGTCTGTTCTTAAGGCTCCTAAGAAACCTATACAACCAAACCAAAATATACCAGACGTGGACAATTACCGGTCGAGGTAATATCAGAGCTGTGGAAGAACTTCACTCGAAGAGCTTTCACGACTTCGATGTACCGTTTTGTACATAGAAATCTACCGGTTGTCACGGAACAGATTAAATATAGTACATAATTATCTTGTATAGTTCATTGACCCACCTAAATCTAGATCATTATAAATGCCAAAGCTTCTCTCTGGGTGACTTTTTGCTGATGCCGTAGCCTCACAGAGCATCACCTCTTCCTGATGGAACGTGCAGTAAGACGCCAGTTTGATTTTTCGGTATCGGGTCTCGGCCTCATTATTTCAGAAGGATAATAACCCTGAAAATGCGCACCACCTGACAGTGTTACGCATCCCCCTGTTCCTGGTCTATCGGGCAGGTAAACTGCAACTCGATGCGTGAGGTCGGGTGAGGTGTGCTTGCGTAATTAACTCGCATTTCCATCTCCCTGTCCTGTAAATACCCCTCTTGGCTTCGTACAAGGACGCTGTCTCCCTTATTCGAAGGCCAAGGGGAGTATACCCCATCCTCTAATATACAGCCGATAAAAGTCCCATTGCTAGGCTCGGCAGTATACCCGCCACACTTGTCGAAGGTGGCTTAGCAGGTTTGACACACTGATTATCTCGATGTTCTGATTTCATCACGATGTTTGCCTTCACCGTTTTCAGCGCGTGATAATTGTAACAATATGTAGATTAGTTTAGAAAGCTGCCCAGTGCTGCATGCGTTCCAGCTAGGATCAAACCCGCGCCCCTTTGAGTTTGGAACGCATGTACTAGCCATTACGCCACCACGACCTTTTTGTTATATTTCGTATAATAATAAAAAATATGTTGGCTTATTAATTAATATCTTAAGTTTATTAATATTTGAACAGCATACAAATATTAAAGAAATCTTTCCAATCGCTGGCAGAGAGGAAACATTATATTTATCCAAGCCAAATATTACAAGGACATTACTCCGGTTCATTAATTCAAAGAAATGAAGCGTATTGATATCAAATATTTTTCCTTAATATCCATCTTAAAGGTACTATACATTCTCTCGGGCCTGTAATATCGGGACTAGGCTAAGATCCCGCTATACGACGACCTTCACCGAGTGCTAATTTGATGAAACATATTTTATATATAATTAAAGGTGTCAATAATTATATTGCATATGGGTTGCCTAAAAAAATTCAGTCCAGTATATGATTAATTAATAATTTAAAAAAAAATTAACATTTCACCGGTTTGTTTATTAAACAAATTCTATACCAATCGAAAGTATGAAGCCCATAGAACATGCAAATGTTAGGTTGCCTATTCTTTTTCGGTCACAACTCTCGGGTAGCCAGGTATAATCCTTTTCATGTTCAAGGCAGAATTACAGGCGAAAATCCGTTTTTGTTGTAAAAAGTCCAGTAGTTTCTTAAAATAAACTAATTTCGAATTCTAAGTTGTCACTAGTTGCTGGTTGATGGCAAATTCCTGGACTTATTTCTATCTGTGCAGGAACGGAAAAATAATACAATTTTCTGTGGTCAGGCGGCCAGTTGTAAGCGGCGACAAAAACAACTTATAGCGAGATGGTAGGGTATTTGCCCGACTGGATGGCTACTCCTAGTCTAAAGTATGCCAGCATAACAACCTTGAGTAGTGTTCCGACATTAGTGGCCAGGTTCAAGTCTCCATTTAGAGACTGGAAACACATTGGTAGTACCTTTGTTGGTGTTACAAATGTCCATAAGCGAAATGGTATTTTTTTTTATTGCAGGAGGTCAGCAGACAGGCAGACGGCCCACTTGATGGAGAGCGGTTACCATCGCCTATGGACATTTGCAACACCAAAGATGCTACAAATGCGCTGCTGCCCTCTTAAAGGAGACTGGAACCTGGTCCACTAATGCCGGAACACAACTCAAGGTTGTTATGGCGACATACTTTAGACCAGGGGTGGTAGCCATCCAGTCGGGCAAATGCCCTACCACCTGGCTATGGGTTGTTTTGTCGCCTCTTACGACAGGCCGCCCGGCCGCAGGAAATTGTATTCTTTCTCCGTTCCTGCACGGAGAGCTTGGTAACCGCTTTACAACAAGTGGGTCGTCGGCCTATCTACTGAATTTGTGCAATAAAAAAAAAATAACATTTGAACAAATGTGAATCATCTTTTATAAGAGTAAGTTCTACGCTTTTATTTTACGCAGAATTACAAACCGCACACGACTATGTTTACCAAACATTTACTAATGAAGTGTATTGATTTAGTCTCCGGATTTCTATGTACGAGGTCTTAATTTTTTTTTTTTGTAGGCCAATTGGCAAACTTCCACCTTTTTATTTTTATGAAAGTATAGGTGTGCGTTTGACCACTGTCTCATCTGATGTTGAGTAATGATACAATCTAGGATGGAGCACGCTTACCTAGATGATACCTATTCACTCATAACTTGAAGACTTTAAGTTGTATTTGTCGTTGAGGGCCTGATTGAGACGGGGGTCAGTTAAGCAACAACTACGATACGGGCGTGACGTATGTACACCCGGGAATCGAATAGTGAAGGACTTTACGCGTCTTATTGAATTACGACCTTTTGCATTACGTTTGTGTTTGTTGCGTTCGGTTATATTTGTATCTGTGTTATACGTGTTTGTATAGTTCTAATAAACTGTATAATAATTCTAACGGCATTTTATTCGAGTTCCGCTAACTCGTAACAATATTTTATGTAGTAATAATAAGCAGCTGAGTTATTCAACTTTTTTAATATATTAATGTACTCTGTGTATTCAACTAAGAATTGGAAAACTTACTATTATACTTTTTACGTTATTTAAAGCTGCTCATTTTATGTTGCAGCTGTACAAACTTTATTTTTCAAAAACGAAAAAGTTTTAATCTAAAATCGATGAACGTCTAGATTTCACATATGTTTTTGCCATTTGACCTCATAGCAGGTCAAGTATCTTTAATTGACCCTTCCCACGGTTTGATCTCTTACTTGATCTAATAAGCTTAAAAACTAATTATAGATATCTATATAGTGACGTTGTCGACTTCTTTAAGGACCTTAAAGAAACCTACAAACTTACTTAATTCATATGAATAAGATTTAATTTTACATAACAATAACTAACTATAATTTATTATTTAAATAATTATCTAAATTTAAGAACTATTAACAAAAACTAAAATATCCTAAAAATAAACTTAATTTAAAAATATATATACAACTAAAATTAAAATACGAACCTATATTAAATCCCGTCCAGCCACACCAGACCACTGTCGCTGGGCATTGTACCTAGAAGGCTGGCAGCATTACCTAGATGCTAGATACAAAAGCTAATCTTGTGTGAGGTACGCTCCAGCCTTCCGGTTTCCTGTCGTGTCGACTAAGTGTTTTTTAATTTTTCGAAACAATTTGTGGGCACTTGGCCCCCATGGGCCAAAGTCTCCACCCCAAACGGTTCAAATATTTAACTTGTTTAATTTATACATTTATATTTGAGGCCAAAGCGCTTGTTACCTTGTAAACTTTTTGCAAAGATCAAAATGTAAATCACTAGAGTCAAAGAAGCAAGTGAGGTGTGTAAGAATAAGCCTAAATGGCGCTCTGTTGTTCATGCCTACCCCGCAAGGGACCTGGCGTGAAGTTATGTATGTATGTATGTACTAGAGTACTGAATCTTCTTCATATAGCATAAATGTCGAATGAATAAGGAATATATTTTTTGTAGGATCCTTGATTAAAACTATAGACTTTATTTACTCGATTTATTTCACCCCTGGATATGGATGGAGATGATTCGATATGCACCGGTGAGCAAGGGCGTGTGCTACCTTGACGAGAGACGTTCGGACTGATGGTAAATTCGCGCGTACTCACCTAAATGCTCGGGAAAATGTACGTACTTGCTTCGTACATTCTTAACATGTTTGACAAAATAAAACGTAACACAGAAGATAAGAGAAAAGGCTACAGCGACGAATGTATATATGTAGACATTTTCACTGAAACAATATAAGTGAACGTTGTCAAACCAAATAAATGTGCAATCAGCAATAATGAAATTTGCCCCAACAATTACTACCAGTCAGCTTTCATTAATTTAACGTTCATTATTCGCAGAGCACATCTCATTGGACACCAATGCGTTGATGAAATTCCCAACTATGGCTCCCTGCGGAGCTCTAATTGATTTAAGGATCGCACACAGGTATTAGGAGACGTGGGTGTTTGCAATTTGTTTGTTATCGTTAGTTAAATTATTTGTTCCTTTATTTATTGTTGTATTTTTACGTCGAAAAGCATAAAGATCTATATAATATTGTAACACGGCGACAAAAGTGAATGCGTACCTGCAGTTTATTACCTTCGGTGGACTTCTTTTGTTTACTTTTTGTTTAAATTTTGTAATTATAAAAAAAACATCCTGTCGTGTATTGTAATCGTTTATGATGGTCATTAATCAGGTGGGATTTTCAGATTCTATTGTTATGCGGTCGAGCATTGTGTCAAGATATATTGTACAGCAATAATAATATTATATAATAATATATATTTTATCATACAAATCTTTTACATTTTTCTTATAATACACATATATATACATTTATTTATAAAAAAATATAAAAAAATTATCTTCGCTGGCAGCGGGGCCTGGGGTCCAAACTACCGGTGGTTAGGGCTCCAGAGACAAGAACCTCCTCACAATTCGTGCTGTGTCCAAGAGTGCTGCCTTCTGTATCTGGCCCTTCACCCAACTTCTCAGCGAAAGCCTCTCTAGGCTTTTCACTATAAGACCATTGACGGTTACAACTATCGGCACAATGCTAGTTGACTCCAGACGCCACACCGCGGTAACCTCGTGAGCAAGATCTAAGTATTTACTTAGTTTTTCTTTTTCTTTCTTCATGAGGTTGTCGTCATGCGGGATACTAATGTCAAAGAGTATTGCTCGTCGCGCAGATTATTTTATTATTATTATTTTTACTTATTACGTCAGAAAATTGCCTAAATGGCGCATGCGTTCTAGCCAGGACTCGAACTCGCGCCGTTTTGAGTTTGCAACGCGTATGCTAACTACTTAGCTACCACAGTTTAATTTTTTGGCCGAGTCTATTAATACGGGTATTGTACGAACAATTTATAATTATTAATACGGGTACTGAAAATGTTCTTAAAAAGTCTCGGCCAAAAAAAAACCTAACCTAACCTAATTAAAGATTGAAAATAAGTATTTTACGAAGTTCTTCCAATCCATACAAGAGCAGTACGGAAATACTCGCGTATACTTTGTAGTAACATATAAGCAGATCTTGTACCGTAATGTACAGCGCCAGTACACATAGGGACTAATCGTGTATGTGTCGGAAAATTATTTTTGGGTGGTTATTAAAAAAATAACCACTTCTAACCTATATTAAAAATGTTCCGATTTGTTCATAATAAATAAATGGGCCGTGTATCTATACCCCACCCTCATTTTAGAATTTATTTATTTATTTTTATTTTCATGTTTTCAATAATTCTTTAAAACATGTCATAAAAAATAACCTAACCTAACCTAACCTAATTAAAAAACAAGCTAATCATCCAATTCATTCTTAATTTTAAAAAAATTGAATGACTGTACGTACTGTACCCGTACAAATAGTTACGCCGTAATTTTTTTAACATCTTTAACGGAGCTTAAATTCATGTTTACCAAACCAAGCAACCAACTACGTACAAAGTGCGCAATTAATCATAATTACGGTTAAAACAACTATGTTCGCAGGCAACGGCCAAACGCTAGAACAACAAACTTGCATTGGAGTTAATCTAACTTAACTAACAGAGAACAGAAATGCATTTAATTGCTCTCCCCACCCGTTTCGTGTGTTTACGTCCAATTGCGGTATGTTATACATACTTACTATCAAAATAAACCCCCAACTATTTAAAATAAAACCGCCACGACATGGAAATTTAAGAAAAAGAGAGTCCAGTATACTTTGTGTTAATAGATACAATACGGCACTGTTGGATAAGATCGTGTACGAAATGGAACCTGCAATATTTAATAAACTAGCAAAACTGTTAAAAACAATACCAATTAATATTTTTAAAACAAGACTGAAGAAATTATTAATATACAAATCATATTATTTTACAAATGAATTCCTTAAGGACAAATTTGAAACAAATATCAATACATAATTAATAATAATATTTTAATTAATGACATTAAATAATTGACAAAGAGATAGAAATAATAAATTAAAAAAGAGACATCTATATAATTAATAAAAGTAATAAATATTATTAATTAATAAATAAATGTAATAAATTATGTACTGTATGTCTTTCAAGACCACGGGCCATAAAAATGGCCCGGACTTTTGGAGGGCTTGCGTGGGGCCATGGGGAGGCCAACACGTAGAGGCCCCTTGACAAATTTAATGTAAATGTGGCGTGACACTATTGATAATAAATTATTATTATTATTAATTTAATAAAATAAATAACAAACCAATTAAATAATGATATTAAGATACTGCCTACTTGCACACCAGTGAAACTGGTAAAATGTACTGAACCATGTATTTCTAAGAATTACATCTGTATACAATTACATTTATGCAAGAATAAATATTTCATTTCATTTCATCAGGCTTCTTTCCAAAAGGGGTAAAAAGAAGCAATGAAATTCCATTTTCTACGATTTAGGAATATACAGAAAAAAAAGAAAAACTTTATTTGAAGAAATAGCGACGTAATTACCTTATACATTATTATACACAGAGCATATTTTGAGAATTTGTAAGTCGCATTTTGAGCAAACAAGCTTCGCACTCAACATATTGCTGTGCCGGAATTATATCCGACACAATGCTGACTATTTACCGACTTCAAAAAAAGGAGGAGATTCTCAATTCATCGGGATCTTTTTATGTATGTTTACCGAATACTTCCAGAGTTATGATCCGATTTACGTGATTCTTGTTTAGTTTGATGGTAGTGCCATTTGGTCCCCTAAAAATTTAACATAGTTTGGCCCAGTAGTTTACATTTTACGAAAATTGTTTAGTTCCCGTTTCTTGGGACCTGTATTTTTAAGGAGCGCCGGCACCTTTCGTAGGTCTACCCACACATAGTTAAACACTATAAAGTAACAAATAAAATAAAAAAAACTTCGTTTAAAAAACCGACTTCAAAAACTAAAAAACATCTTTAAGTCGGTACAAAGTAATATAACATAATAATCAATATACTTTGAAAATTACTACACACCGACATTAAGATGTTTGAGAATATATATATCGACGGTTAATAGGTAATAGGGCATAAGCGACATTTTGGTCGAAAATGAGTTATGAATGCCATCCTACTTAAAATTTCACTCCCATGGCTCTACGATGACTTTCGTGTCGTTTATGCCCAAGCAAAAAAAACTGCGTTTTTGAAGTGTCAATTCATTTAACCGACCGAACTTTGGGCCTTTTTTACTCTAAAGTCGCTTGTACCTCTGTAAAAATGGCATCACTTTTGGGTTACAGTCGGTAATATATTTTTACTTTTTACTGCCGTAAAGGCTCCAGGCGTATACTACTGTTTACCATTAGTACCTGTTTTGAAAGCTGGAACTAATGCCTCTTTACCATTGTCGTCAAAGACATTAAGCGTGGGTTATACCCTACTACCATTTACAAGTTTAAGTTTACAAACATCCTACTGATTTTTTTGCTAAACACTGTTTCTTATGCACCATTACCTTTTGGTATAATAATGAGAATTACCACTTATACTTTTTACCCTTTTATGTTATTGTAGTGAAGTATGTATTAGAACATTATTATTTTATTACAAACATTTTTACAAAGTCTCAATATGGGTACGACTTACACAAAGCAGGAGGATAAAGAAATTATTCTGGCACAATCTAACGGAAACCAAATTCAAGAACAAACATATAATAATGTAAACACAATATTGTTGGGGTTAATTTTGGCAATTATTATAGTTGGTGCCATATATGCAATATACAGATGTCATAATAAGAGACAAGAGAAATATATAAATCAACAAATTAATAAAGGATTTATGCGGCGTGTTGCTGAGAGAATGTCCAGGAAGGAGAACAGATGCAACGAGGAAATATAGAACAAGACAGTGCAAAGTGTTTAGTGAGGAAAAAAAAAAGTGGTATTATAAGTGAACATGAAAATAAAAATCGTGAGTGTTTTATTAAGATAGATGTAAGTACCTATGTATTCACTGTAAAAGTATAGACATTTTTTATTTTTACTTAAAACCCGATGATATATGGATGAATTAATAATCATATTAAAAGCATTAAAATATGAGTATGAAAACATTAGGAAATTAGGTCCAAAGAGGAGAGAAGAAGAGTTAGGAAAGAAAAAATTTGAAAAAGTAGATATTTTACATGATGAATATAAGTTAATATTAAAAAAATTAAGTTCAGGTGCAAAATTATCCGATATAATACCGATTTGTGACGAAATAGATTTAATTTATAACAAAATTACTTATTATCAATTAACGGAAAAAGTTATTGTAGGGAAAATGGAGTCTTTTGATTTGAAAACTGCATCGATGTTAATTCCTATCATGGACAGTACAGAAGAAACTACCGAAAAAATAATAGATGGTATAGAAATGTATAATAATTGTTTAAAATCGAATGAAAGTAAACAATTATTAATATCTTTTATTTTAAAAACTAGACTGTCAAAATCTGGAAAACTAAAATTAAAATCCGATTATACGAACGTAGAGACTTTAGTTAAGGATATGCGAAATTATTTACTGACCAAACAATCTGCCAATTCTATATTAACTCAAATGAATAATATAAAACAAAATAACTTATCAATTTCGAAATTCGGCGAGAAGTTAGAGGAATTATTTGTCGGTCTTACTATAACACAAGCAGAGGGAAATCCCGAAGCAAGTGCTATTTTAAGACCAATAAACGAAAATTTGTCTATCAAAAGATTTTCAGATGGGCTTCGGAACCAAAAACTAAGTACAATTATATCAGCTAGAAATTACACCGCGCTCAAGGATGCAGTTCGAGCAGCGGAGGACGAGGAGTTGGCGTCCCCTGGATCTTCAAGGCAATATCAGGACTCACTGGTATGCAGTTACGCAAGAGGTAAGAATAATTACTATCGTAATTCTTATAGACAGATACATCGTGGAAACTCATACACAAGATATCCCAAGTATGTTAACCGGCAACCTCAACATTATACGGAAAATACACGAAATGATTATTATAATTATCAGCAAAATGTTTCTAAGTATCACAAAAATAGGGTTCCGCGCAGGTACATGAGATATGGAAGAGGCAACAATAACCAGGCACCACGATCTAAAAATAATGTTTACTTAACAACGCATACAAATAAAAACGAAGAAGATGATAAATCGGAAAATTTTCAACAGTTTTTTCGAGCATAACTATGCTTTAACTTGTGAAGGTTTAGATTTTGTTTATTTTTACATTAAAAACCAAAAACGTAAATTTTTGTTAGATACTGGGGCAACGTTATCATTAATTAGTAATACAATTTTTCTGCAGTCATGTGACTTATGCCATATTACCTCTTGATATAAGGATGTCAAATGTTGCTAAGCCTACTCTACCCTTCGTTTTTTTTCAATGTAGATGTAACTTATGTCGAATTACTCCATAAAGAAAATAAGATCAATTGATTTAAGCGACATTAAACCACATAAAACAACGTGGAATCAAATAAATAAAACTACAATTTAATGCTTTTTTTTTTATTCTAGAGCTGTTTCCATTTTCACGATATTACAAGAAATGAAAAAGTTATCTCCATTTTTCTGAAATTTTAAACTTTAAACTGCTCTCCTGAATAATTTAGTTTTTGTCGCTTATACCCTATTACCTTTTAACCGTCGATATGAATAATAATAGCTTTAGAAATAAGTTATTTTATACTTTTTAGTTTTTTAGTTTTTCAGTGCAAACCATCCTTTTGGCTTAAGACTAAAACGACCTAATATACCTTTCGTTTCTTCTAGCTTTGATAATCTTTTCACTTAGTATTTTCTTAAGTTGAAGCGAATATTACGCCCAAGCTATCTATCAGAATCTATGGAGATTTGTCGCAGCGTTACGAAGTGAAGCGACTTTGTATGAATTCTTAGTATGTCATTATTGAGACGGTGACAACAGTTTTCTTTGTTTGTTAAGACTTCATTCATTCTTCGAAAAATACTTGTAATAGAACTTCTATATGTATGTTAAAAAGAGCCTGAGATAATGTATAAAAAAATTATGATGGAAAAACTTCTTTTACCTAGATGTGTTGCTGGGGAGTTTCGTACCGCTTCTTCTCTCTTGAACAGCGAGAACACATTGCGAAGGTATACATAGAATAGTAAG
Source organism: Dendrolimus punctatus (assembly GCA_012273795.1). Classification (NCBI taxonomy): domain Eukaryota; kingdom Metazoa; phylum Arthropoda; class Insecta; order Lepidoptera; family Lasiocampidae; genus Dendrolimus; species Dendrolimus punctatus. The sequence continues at coordinate 17,620,225 of CM022544.1, forward strand.
TAATTTTAAATTTTGACTTACATGTATGACCTTCAATTCAAAAAGTGTTATCCAGTGGAACCTATTTTGAATAAAAACTGTTGAATATGAATAATAAATCTACTTTTAATGGCTTTAGGCGCACTATTTCATTTGACTTTTATTCCAACGTTTTGACCAATTTTTATCTGCTATGATCACGCCTACTGACAAGTGGCCGAAACGCCGGAATAAAAATCAAATAAAATGCCGTACTAAAAATCGTTAAAACGTAATTTTATAAGCTTTTATGTTGGTGAAAGAACTGGATAAAATTCAAGTCGTGTGACAAGGTACTTCTAATTTGAATGTTTTTACTAATTTAAGAGTCGCTATACTAGTGCCTCTAAAAGTGACTCGCTTGTTCCGTGTTACAACGATACTGATTTGCGACGCCGGTCGACAAAAACGTGCACCACTTAGAAAGTTATTTTAATTAATTTGAAAGAAAGAAAAAATAAAGATATTTTATTTAGGACAAAAACTAAGTTAATATATGCAACCCTCAGTGAGAGTTATATGTTTGTACCATTTGCTGTCGAGACGCTTGGACCGTGGGGTCCAGAGGCCATGAGTCTCTACCAAAATTTATCAAAACGACTCATCGATTCTTCAGGTGATCAGAGGGCTGGTGCCTACCTCGGCCAACGGATCAGTATGGGGATCCAGCGAGGAAACGTAGCCAGCCTTCTGGTCACCTTACCCATAGAAGACGGTGATCTGGGCTCAGTATTCTACTTATAGTCTTGAGGGACTATAGGTAGAATACAATACAAATAAGTTAAGTTTTCTTACATTCTATTCAATAGTATGTAGTTTTATAATTGTATTTTCATAATATACATCAGTTAATATAAACAAAAATCAAAAGACAATAGAAACAAAATAAGTCCTAAATTGGACCCAGTCAGCATAATGCTAGCCAACAAGGACTAGCGCTATTCTTCCGTCTGGGACCAAAAAGTGAAGTCACGATGGACAATACAACACACATAATAACAACAATATAATGCAGTTTGATAAAGTTGAATTAATTGCAGACTAAAAACCATATAATAAAGCAATAATTCAAATAACACATACAATATACATATAAAATCATTGTACCACACAAATTACTTTGTACCACCTATATATTGGAAAAATAACCATGTTCTGGCGATAAACATCAACATGGTAAGGAAACCTTCACAATTATATAATCAATGATTGAAACCCGCTAAACGCCTTATCAACGCTGGCCGTATTCTATAATAAGATTTATAACATATATTTCAATAATATTTCCTATTTAAATAATACATTAGATATTCAATAGCTTTATCCTCAAGTAAGAAAAGTATAGCGACAGACAGTCTAGAAATATCCTCGAGTAAGAGAAGGCAAGAACACGTATTAAAATACAACCATTAAAGTAGGGGAAAAGCAATAAAAAGCAACCAATAACATTCGACTCATACTTTTGCATGGGGTATATATAACATGAAAGGAATTCAAAGAAAATTTTCCAATAAATCATTACAATACCTTCTCTATTTCGAAGTTATGTTAGTCTGTGTGCTGTGTTTTTAGAGTTTTTGATTTTAAGAAATAATTGATTTTTTTTCCCAGAATCACATAAATCTTCTTTAAAGACAGTAGGTACCTATACTAGAATTAATGTTCATTTTTAAAATTGAACTTTAATTTTTATATATTGTTACGACCGACAAAGATCAATTCACACTTGCAGTTTATTACCTTTCGGAATTTGGATTTCTTTTGTTTACTTTGTGTTTAACATTTGTAATTAAAAACAATTACATATTTTGTAATCTTTTAGGGCCTATTGTTGTATTGTGATCACTGTCAGGTGTCTTGTATTTAAAATACAAGCTGATTCTAAGAAATTCCCCACGCGGCGGCAGACATATTGCATCGGTACAGTATAAAGCAATGCCCCAACTGAAAGATAAGCAGTCGAGCGATAGGCACAAGAGAAGCAAGACGTGTGTACTACATTGGGTAATCTATTTAGTGACGAACTTTGTGCGTGTTATTATATTTGTACCTGTGTTATTATACGTGTTTGTATAAATTCTATAATAATTCCAACGGCATTTTAATGCGATTTCCTGCAACTCGTAGCAATATGAAAAAAGCATAACATCACACTAAACATTCTCAGCAAAAAAGAAACGAACTTCAAGAGTGTAACTTCGTCATCCGAGCCGATCCCAGAACAGTGCTGGACGTAGGCCTCCCCAAGTCGGCACCACTCATCCCGGTCCTCCGCCTTCCTCATCCAACGCCTACCGGCGACCTTGTGGAGGTCGTTAGTCGAACGGACTGAATGGCGTACGACACTACGTTTATCGAGACGCGAGTAACGAAAAAGCATTTTTTTACATTGGACCGATTTACATGAAACTTTGTATGGTGATAGCTTATATCCCTGATAAACATATAGGATACTTTTGATCCCGAAAAATTAAAGAGCTCCCGGGGATTGTTCAAAAACCGCACCACGCGGACGAAGTCGCGGGCAGAAGCTAGTTTGCTATAAGACGAATGTACTTAAGTATTATAAGCGTAAGTTAACTTAAGTAATATAAGCTTCTAATTTTACACTACTTAGAAAACTTATTCCCAACTTTTCTTATTTTTATCCCATTATAATAATCTGAAGAGAGGTAAACCTGCCGACGCAACTTAGTTACCCATAAATCAACGATTATCCTCCGCCGCAGGGAAGGTGAGAGAGACCGTGTATGGCCACGAAAGTGACTGGTAAGAAAGTAATTTTCTTAATATTTGACACATTTTTTTGTTGTCCGAATCAGGCAAACAGGCAGACGGCCAATTTGATAGAAAGTGTCTAATTGTATTTTCAAATCTCTAAGAAATTTTATGACATCCTTGACCAAGTCCATATTTTGTTGCAGAGGGCATAAGATATGGGGAAGTCATAATATTTACTTAAGTTCTCACAAGTAGTATACGTAATAAAACTAAGTTTTAACGGTTTTAAGCACGGTATTTTATTTGAGTTTTATTATTCCGACGTTTCGGCCGTTTTTCAGTAGCCATGATCACGGAACACAAAGATACCATCTGTCAATGAGTATTTTTTTTATGGTCAGCTTTTTCAGTTTCATTATTTAATGTAAGTTTTCGCGACTTGTATACATGATAAAACTACGTTTTAACGGTTTTAAGCGCGATTATTTATTTAATTTTGGTTATTCCGACGTTTAGGTTACTTTTCAGTGACCGTGATCAAGAAAAGTAAAGATGTCAAGTGTCGACGAGTATTATTAAAGTTTTATTTAGCCTACTGCCAACTTTTACATTTTAATTATTTAGTTTTAATCTTGTTTGTGGCTATTGTTTACTTTATGGGAGCCTTATATAATTTATTACCGCTTCGCAACATGTTATGGCTTGAAGAGCAGAAGCGGCGCAAGAAACTCTTCAGCAAACATGCCTAGCTCTAATAATTTTATACAATATTGAAGTGGGTGGAAGGAAAATAAAAGAAATTATCAGTCAAGTTGGTTTGTGTTTCGTTGCACGCAGAAAGAGCTCACAGTGTCTTGAGGTCCGGCAGTTGGTTTTTGCTGGGTTTGGGTCTTAATAGTTTTGATGATCGGATCCCAAACAGGTGGTACTTGCCAACCATCTTCTGTATTGAAATTTGGATGTTTTTTTATTTCAATAGCCTCGCGCATCATTGTAGGTATTTTCGATTCTCTTTCGCGAGGATTTGTGGTTTATCGAATCTGATGTAATGGTTGGGTTCATCCAGCGTGTATTCACTGATCGCAGGCTTCGAAGACCTTGTGTGCTTCACGTCAGCAATGTGTTCTTTTACCCGTGTTTTTATGCTCCTCTTTGTTTGCCAAATGTATGATAATCCACACTCACAATCGAGCTTGTAGACACCTGCATCCTGAAGTGGGATATTGCATGTTGAGAATATGTTTGTACCTGTGCTCAAAAATTTGGTCATCTTTTTATGCTGCTTGAAATAGGTTTTGATTGAAACTTGCCTGATGATGTGACCAATTCTGTCTCGAGCCCAAGATATCTTGCAGGGGATGACACCCTCTCCAAAAACAGGTAACTCTGCGGGAATCCCCGGTGCTGGAATCATGGAGGAAGAGATGTTTTGCGTAGCGACGCCTACGACCACGCCGCCGTTTCCTGCAGACTGCGTCCGCATGCACTCTCTTACCTTTGTTTCTCCGTCGCCGCCTTCTGGGTAGGCCCTAAATTATAACAAATACCATTATTTAAGTTCAAATCCGCGAATTCTATAGCTACATAAGCACATTAATGTTTCGCACGGTGGACGAATACGAATGCCGCGCAAAACAGCGAGATAAGGCATGTTTGTGGGCACGTGTCGAACGCATTTATCATATATTTGGCTATTTTTGCAGTCTTATATGTATGTGGAGGCGAAAAGTTGATTCTCAAGATACTTTGGTGAATTAATTAATTTGGTACCTACGCCGCCTTTTTTTTATAGTACGAGTTCAGCAGACAGGTAGACAGCACTTGATAGAAAGCGGTTAGCTGCAAGGTTGTTATGGTGGTATACTCTAGACCAGAGGTGGTAGCCATCCAGACTGATAAACACCCTACCACTCTGCTGTGGGTTGTTTTGTCGCCTCTTTCGATAGGCCTATGAGATGGATGAATAGATGTATGAATGTATGTTTGTTACTCTTACACGTATAAACTACTGAATAGATTTTGATGAAACTTTACAATAATATAACTTATATATCAGAATAACCCGGGCTATAATTTATATAGATATAGTGTGAATTATCCAAATTATAACGGTTTTTATCACCACGCGGGCAAAATCACGGACGCAGCTAGTTTATCATATACGGAATTGGCTATTTGGGTTGTCTTATTTGTATGTGAAGGCGAAATATTGATTCTCAAGGTATTCTGGTGAATTTTTTAATTTGGTGCCTATGTCGACATTTTACGACTGCTCCACTGGCCTGTGTTTGTGGGTTCATTTCAACTTCCCAAGACACTTGAAACTCGTCCACTGTCCGTGGAACTCGGTCCTTCATACCAGACTTGCACAAGCTATGAAACAGCATTCAATGCAGTAACGCTGCCAGACTTTTTGGAAACGTTCCCAAGCGATTGAGAGCGGTTTGAGAACAGCGTTTTATACGCGCGTATAAGCTCGTTTTTGGACGCGCATGTAGACGCGTATAGGCGCGCCTTTTAGTACGCGCGCAACTCGTACGAGCGTTGACGCGCTTCTAAGCTCGTATAAGCGCGGAACGCAAACAGCAATGTTTCTTCGTCAGAATCCATGTTGATACTGACACGATTCACTATCGTTTCAAGCCAACACGCCGAAATATGCCCGTTAACGCGAGTCCGGTTTTTTGAAGCGCGTAATGTAGCGCGCGTGTAAGCGCGTATGCTGGAACGACCGTAATACGCGCAGAAAAATACAGTTATCTGAAACCGCCCTAAGACTGATTTTTATCCATAGCTTTTGTGGGGGTTTTACTTTAATTTGGAGTTAATACTTAATATAAGTACTACATTCTGATGCGGATCCAGCATAAATATCACGTGCATATCCCTCGCCTATAAATCCCTGAATTACATCCTTTCATTCAAAAACTTGAAGAGTTGAAACGACGGAACTGATGCGGTACGAAAACCGGATATGTACGAAATTTCGCTAATTAGCGGGTAGTCCGATGTAACTTAGCAACTCAACAATGACCCGCTGACCCGGACTAATGTATAAAAGTTTTGATGAAAGCTTTGGGGGGACGGTATGGCGGGGGGTGGAGTAAGAAAGATTTCATCCAGTTGTTTGATTAGAATTGTTGTATTTTGGACTTAGAATATTTTAATTAACGATTGCTTACGGAAGTGTACTTCTTGATTAAGTGCCTTTAAGGTTTTAGATGATGAGGTGGAGGTAAGGAAACCAAGAAGCAACTGTAGGTACAGTTCTGGCGTTTATTCACGACTGAAGGAGGCTTGTGGGCGCAACCGCACGCATACACAAAGCGTAATACTGCTGAGCTGATAAATGCTGACAAACTGTATCCCTACATACCTATTAGAACTGCTAATTATGATTTTTAAAGAGATAATAATTCCTTTACTACTTATATAAATAATCAAAATATAAAAAAACTATTCAAGTATAAATCATTAAAAAATTAAGAAAAAAGCTTTTAAGTCATTATATTATTGCCAAGATAATAAATTGGTATTTTTTTTTTAATATTGGACTTGCCTATTTATTTCTTAACAAATGTTATAATTTTTTCTGCCAATATTACTTAATGTGTAATAATAAGCCTGTATGGCGCTCTGTTGTTCGTGCCTACCCCGCAAGGGACCTGGCGGAAGTTATTTATGCATGTATGTTACTAAATGCCAAATTTTCAGCAAATCGCGAGGAACCCGTTTTGTGACTTTGACCCCGAGTAAAAAAATAGTTTTTTTTTATATATTGAACTACTTTTTTTTTTATTGTTACTTTTTTGCCAATATTACTTAATGTCATTTTCTGAAAATCGGGAAGAACCCGCTTTTGTTACCTGGAGTACATTTTTTGCCAGGTATCGAATCGGTGAAAACTTTTTAGATTTCATTTATAATGGTGTTTTGAACAATCCTACCAATTTTCAGCTGGGTGCGAATTTTTGTACTTTCGAATGTCTAAATTGACCGGACTATACGTACAGTTATTATATTATAAGCATTCTGAAATATAGCTTCAAACTTGCAAGAAAATCACAAAACAATATAACTCCATAACAATTACGTATACATTTTGATAAATACGTTCTTCAAACTTTGAAGGATTTTGATATGAAACATATTGTAATACTAGAATATTACCGCGGATTTGATCTCTGTAATAAATAGTTCTAGTATGTTCTTTTTCTATATCAATAAAAGTAAAATGTCTTTCTGAGATCTCAATGCCTATACTCTAATGTAAGTAATAACTGCTATTTAATGATAATAATAAATCTTTGTTAAGCCTATGTCTCTAATGAATACAAAGTAGTAACAAAGTGTAGTATGAGCATGCATTTACGCATGTGTGTGTGTGTGTGTGTGTGTGTGTGTGTGTGTTATTTTATTTATTAAGGACAATAAACAGATATACAATAAAGTTACATAAGAAAAAAAGGTAAATAGTACAAAGTCAGTGTTTATCCTACTACATTATCCACGAATATCAAGATGGTAGTGTACAATTTGTAGAGGAAAACGGAACAAATACAATTAAAACGCACACACACACACACACTCTCACTCTCTCACTCTCACTCTATCAATTAAAAGAAACAAATCAACACGCTTATATACATAATTTACATTTACATATGTGTGGAGGATTATAGTAACAGAGATAAGAGAGATAGAAAAAAAGACAGACAGTTACAGTGTTTGGTCCTTAATGGCTGATGATGTCACGCATCAATGGTCGGTAGGGTTGACAAAAAAGGTTCCATAAATTTATTATTGTATATGATGCGTGGGTATGTGTGTGTTCATGTCTATTAGGTTCTCTATTTATACGATGTCTAATTACTTTTTACAATATTCGTCGGTAAGAAATTATGCCTCGATTAGTGTTCGAAACAGCTTAAGGGATTTTAGTGAAATTCCTTTTAATTTTCTATATATATCCAATATATTCTTAGTAACTATAGGCTAATTAAACTCATTCACAAATTATATTTAAAAAAACGTATGCGTGTACTAGTGTACACACGTAAGAAGTGAAATTTCTTTATGACCTTATTTTTCGAAAAATTATCTACTATATACAACTTTACAGAAATTGGTTAAATAAATAATGGCAAGAAAAGGAAGGAAAAAAATGTGACGCTTAACCGAAAAATATGTAAATTTTTCATTTTTTTATGTTCTTTTATTTCACCTTATGCCAGTCATCCTTTCACACTATATTCATCTGTTTTGATTTACCTCATGTTCTTCGTTAACCAATTCAAAAATTCATAACATTTTTGATGATCATTATTTTTATAAACACACACCAGTCCTTCTGATGTTAGTTAGTGCTATATACAATTTATGACGGCATTGAGTTATTCAGTAGTACGTAATTTGTCAGAGACACTCTGAACCTCGGGTGCTGCTTAATGAGCTTGTCAAAACAATCTTCTGTTTTAGGCAATTTGTCTTTCATATGATTGCGAGGACACATTTTATTATCAAACATCCATTTTATTTGTTAAATACACACACAGACACTTTAAGCTTGTCTTCGACTGAAATAATTTTAGTTAAGTGTTTTACATGTAGTTTTTTCGTCAAAAACGGATCCTTTATAAAATCGTCATAAACGTCCGTCCATCTCTCCGGCTCTCCGCCTCTAGATTTTTTCATCTCTCCGCCTCTTCATTTGTCCGTATCTCCGCCTCTACGTCTTTAAATCTTTTCGCCTTTCCGTCTCTCCGCCTCTACGTCTGTCCATCTTCCATCTGTTCCCCTGTATGTATGTCTGTCAAAGTATGTCACAACTATTTTGTGCAATGCTTGATCACAGGTCCCGAACAACTCGTCGCTGGTTCGAATAATTTTGATAGTGGACTGTACAAAAACCAATGGGGTAATTAGCACTACTAATCTCGGAACCCACCTCCAATGGTAGCTAGCTCCTTAGAGTGCACGGCACTTACAAGTACTTGGGTCACTTAGGTCTTGGAATTATGGCACACACATCAGAAGGCAAGCACGGCTTGTATAAAAGTTTAAAGAGTTATCGAAATAGAAGTTAAATCTTCAATCTGGTCTTTGTACGGAGCTCGCGGAACGACCGGACTAACTTCTCGTGCGTTGGATACTGATTTAACCATCACGCAATGGCAGCGAGAACAAAAACCAGCGGCACTTAGATAACTACCCACATCAGTATAAATTGTGAGGATTCAACATATTTTTCCTAGAAACTACTACATATATTTCATCAGAATTTTACAGAAAGCTTGACTTTATATACCGCTACATAACGTTATCACGAAATTCCAAAAAAATAAATATTCGAGTTGTTCGCGGTACATGTAACTTGGTTCATTCCTAAGGCCATAAAGAAGGCATAATTAACACATAATTAAACTTTATGTATGTATGGTTACGAGTTGCAGGGCTCTAATTAAATGCCGTTGGAATTATTATAGAGTTTATTAGAACTAAACAAACACGTATAGCACAGGTACAAATATAAGTGAACACAATCAGTTCAAACGTAATGCGCGATTCAGTAACACGTGCAAAGTCCGTCACTACGTAGCTTATTGAATGTACACACGTCTTGCTCGCATCGTAATCGTCGCTTGACTGCCATCTCTGCATTGGGCCATTGCTTTATAATGCACCGATACCATGTGTCTACCTGGCAAGCGTCGACGCAATTTCCCAGAAAACGTAATCCGCACACCTGCGTAATTATGCTTGCGAACGGCCATAAACGAGTACAATACGCAATAGGCTGTTTTCTAATTATAAATTTTAAACACAAAGTAAACAAAAGAATATAGTCATAAAAAAGTTTCAATGTTATTAGCTCAAATGCCGCGGCGGGTAATAAACGTGCTTTGTCTACAGGTATACAGGTGGGCCAACTTGTGAGAGTATTATTGTGGGATTATAAAATATGAAATCATACGTGTTATATACTTTGGGCTTGATTCAGGTACATGCTTACATTATAATGTTGCCACATCCAATACCGGTGTTAATATCTTGTGTCTACAACGGCAGATGGCTCGCCTGGCATAAGTGGCTTCGCAACGTTTGTCTTTTGACTTAGCAGTTTCGCTTCAGGTAAAGTACTTCCAAGCTTTGTATGAATTAGGGTGTTGTCACTAATAACGAGAACATACTATATCTACACAGATGTTGATGTATTCATGCTAATATCATGAACGCAAAATTAGCTCTGTATGTCTGTTAAAAATAATCCCCTTTACTTAATATTACATAATGTATGTCTTTCAAGACCACGGGCCATAAAAATGGCCCGGACTTTTAGAGGGCTTGTGTGAGGCCACGGGGAGGCCAACACGTAGAGGCCCCTTGACAAATTTAATCTAAATGTGGCGTGACACTGACCGGTGATTATCCCTGTCTACACCATATAATAATGCACCCAAGAACAAGCCCCGGCCAGAGTAGGACTATTGTGGGAAATGAGAAGAGAAAGTACCTGGCTATTAGGTGAACTGTTAGTGGCACTAGAGGTCTGGTAATATGGGGAAAATGGCATCTGCCCGTCGCAATATTTAGGGAACATGGAAAAATGGGCAGACGGTGACTCGCCACTCCCTGCATGGGCCCCAAAAATATCATAGAAGACAGAGGCAATGGGTGTGAGACGATAATTTTTTTTATGGCATGAGTACAGCAGACAGGCAGGCGGCCTACTTGATGGAAAGTGGTTAGCATCGCCTATGGACATTTGCAACACCAAAGGTGCTACAAATGCCCTGCTGCTCTTATAAGAGAGACTGGAACCTGGTCACTAATGCCGGAACACAAATCTAGGTTGTTATGGCGGCATACTCTAGAACAGGGGTGGTAGCCATCCAGTCGGGCAAATACCCTACCACCTGGCTGTGGGTTGTTTTGTCACCTCTTACGACAGGCCGCCCAGCCGCATGAAATTGTATCCTTTCTCCGTTCCTGCACGTATAAAATTATCAACACAGTATTAAATATTTTAAAAAGTGTCATTTTCTTACATATAATTTCGACACCAATTCACATCCAACAAGCTTCCCACAAAATTTGGCACTAGCACTACTGAGTCTAATGTATGTTCAACAACATTACGTAATACGGGGACAAAATTAAATTCGCCGCAACCTATTTCAGGACAGAGTGAAATATTGGCCCTCTTAGAGGTATATACACAAGCTTTAACCGTTAAGGCGTCTATTTTGAATTATGTAAATTATCACCGCTCCTTCTCACTCGTAAGTAAATGAACGATACAAGTGATCGCATAATAATGCGATTATGATGTACCATGATTTTCACTTTAATAATCGACACCTTCGTAAATTTTAAGAGCAAACATTCAGACCGGTTACATTGCATTAAATTTTTAATAAGGCGCTATCCGCCATTTGAAAATTCCGATACGTCTTGGTAAAGTTATCTCGTTATCCAGGAAAAAAGTATCCTATGTCTATTCTCCATATTGAGATTTGAAACGCATTATATAGGTATACTTGGATGAATTTTTCAACTAAGTCTCTGTGGCAATATTTGAAATTATAAGATATAGCGAAGAATACTCAAAGGAGTTTTGGGGCGAATTTTAATCAAAATAAAAGCGATTATATTAGATTTTTGAAAATTTGATTTATTATAACAACTTAGGTATTTTGAAATATATTATTGTATACATAACGTATGTATTTGTATATTTAATTCTTAAATTAGTTTCAGTATTTATATATCTATTGCCTTTTTCCTGTATTACCTACATCGCCTGATTCTAATTTCTTTGATTTAGGTTGCCTAGAACAGACCGCTTTGAGCGATAATAATAGTGCAGCTTGTAACTGAAATAACTGAAAAATTTTGAACACATTTTTTTTGGGCGTTATATATAACTTTTTTTGGTTCTTTTATAATAAAATGACATCAGAGCAATCTTGTAGAGGGTTTTTAACAAATAATCTCACGTACAAATTTGTTAAATTTCATTAATTTGTCTGGGTTTTACAGCGCTCCGAAGTTGTAAATACTTTCTATAAGTTTGCTCTGCTGTCATTTCATTGTAAAATGACCAGAAAAAAATTATAACGCGCAAAAGAAAATTTGTTCAAAAATTTTCAGTTATTTTTGTTAACAACTTTTTATTTTCCATTTTACGAAAAAAATATTGAAATAAAGTTGTTGATAATTTAAATTTCCTACAAATAATGTCTTGTAAAATATTCTCTGTGGTTGCTTGTTTACGAGATACAGCGCGAAAACCCTTTGTACTCTTTTTTCTATGATGGTGGCCAGGGAAAAGGGTGGCGATCCCACAAACTGGAACTTAAGCTTATTATAACCCACACATTAAAAAAATAAAATTGCGTCCTCTAAAAAACGCACGCAATGCACTATCTAACATCGTTGGCACAGCAACCCAAAATGTGTCGTCTCCGAAACGAAAACATGCCATGTAGTGTACAGTAAATAAATAAATGATTAGCACTCTTTATACTTGTAAATTAAATTAAAATATATAATAAAACATCCACAACTACAACACAACCACGATCTTTCATATCCAATACATAGTTACAATATGTAAAAAATGAGTTTTATACATTTTCTGTATGATATGACGCAGGCAAAGTTACTACAAAAACACTGCATTAACAAAATTCTTGAAGAAGCATTCAAGAACAAGTGAAGCCATAACTTTAAAAGCTTAATGTACATGAACGTGCTTAATTTTATAAGGGAATGCGGAAGATTAAGTTTTATAAACCAACAATATGGCCTAAATTGCCCTCGTAAATCATTCGCTTCATAATTTCTTGCTAAGAGAAGTAATATATTAAAAGTAATGTTTATTATGCTGTATTTGTTTATATAGCGTTCAAGAACATACTTGTAATGGACAGGTTTTAGAAGAAGTACATACATACATACATAACTTCACGCCAGGTCCCTTGCGGGGTAGGCACGAACAACAGAGCGCCACACAGGCCCATTCTTACACACCTCACTTGCTTCTTTGACATTCATAGCTCTTGTCATGCACGCTCGTCTGTTCTTAAGGCTCCTAACATCACCTTCTGCTAACACATAATCAATTTGATCATGGAAGGTGTGTCGTGGCCTTCCGCGACTTCTGCATCCATCCACTTTTACATTGTATATCTGTTTAGTCATTCTTTCATCATACATTCTTTCCACATGCCCGAACCACCGGAGCATTCCTTTCCTTACCTTCACCCCGACACTCACTTTCAGACCAACTCTCTTTCTTACTTCGGTATTACGAACGCGGTCCGCGAGAAGAAGAAGAAGAAGTATGGTTTATATTACAGTTAATATTTTGTTACATGATGTCCATCACAGCAGTCATGAGAACCATAGGGTAAATTAATATCACATAGATAATCGTCATAGATAATAGTATTTTTAGTCGATTTATCAGATAATTCAATTTATTATGAAACTACTATTTCTACCGGTTACTGAATTTTATAAGCCCACTAAATTATCTTCTGGATAATTTAGTGCATCAGTAACTAATCATTATAATTGTATTTATGAGCAAGTGAGGTGTGTAAGAATAACACCGGCTCCACACGTTGGCACCAACGTTGGTCGCAATGCCACTCGCCCAACGTGTGGATCTGCAAAATAGTCTTGGCCCCAATGTTGGAGCGACCGTTGGTAGTTGGCCGATGAGTGTTGGTTTTATCAAAGGAATCTGTGCCAACGTTCGAGATCCGTCCACATATTGGCGATTTGCTCAGTCCTCTTGTAACATGGGACTAGTGCGTACGTCATCCACCATCTTCTTTGACGTGGCTTTTTCTTTTTTTTTCAATAACAATTATAACGTATACGCACTCAGTACTGTAAAAGCGCTTAGAGCAATTTTAATTTTGGTATCGGACATCTTTACATTGGCTGGCACGGAAAGGAACTAGTATTAAAGCCAACGTGTGTACGCTTCACCAAATTAACCGACCAACATTGGTATCAGTGTTGGGGCCAACGTGTGGAGCCGGCCTGCCTGTATGGCGCTCTGTTGTTCGTGCCTACCCCGCAACGGACCTGACGTGAAGTTATGTATGTATGTACATATTTATGATACTGGCAACATTATGATGTAATTGCTATTTTTAGCAATGATGCAATGTTTATTGTTTTGTAGCCATAATATCCCTACACTGGCCGGGGATAATCGCCGGTCAGTGTCACGCCACATTTACATTAAATTTGTCAAAGGACCTCTACGTGTTGGCCATCCTATGGGCCCACGCAAGCTCTCCAAATGTCCGGGCCATTTTTATGGCCCGTGGTCGTCAAAGATATACAATATAATGTCATACTAAAAATATTAACCCCTAAATATCTTGTCAACGTATGGCTCCTTATGTGCTCACATGTTTAGAGTTACAGCTTAGACCTAATAATTTATAAATAATAAGAAATAATATGTAACTTTTAACTGTTTCTTGTTTTGTGTGCCAAATAAATAAATAAAGCCTGAATTAAGTAATTAATTATCTTGCAAGTTAGTAAATATGGTTATATGTGGACATGTTCTTTTCTTCTTCACATATTCTCGCAACATTCCTGCGAAAGTGGTAAGGGTTTATAATATTTTCCGCACCTCGAGCCAAGGTAAGATTTCCATAAACAAAGTGCTATCGAGAGTGTAGCCTTTATTCTTAACCGCCTCACTTAAACAGGTTTTAGTGTTCCGGTCATAAAATCTTTTAAATTTAGCATATTAATTTTACGGTTAGTGTATTGTACTTGCAGTGAATATTTAGCAAAGGTGTTCATTGTTGTGGTTAGTATAAAACAAATTTTATTCGTATAGGAACGAATTCTTTCAGCCGAGCGGTCCGTCATGAAATGCGATAAAACTGTTCACATTTAGGTGGTACAGCATTTGTCTGGATGGCCATCACCTATAGTTTAGACTCTTTGTCATCGTCAGCCAACCGTTGTTTACTGTTCTGGCCTACTTATAACAGTGTACAGTTTGCACACTTGCACATGCTTGTAGTGGTGGATGCTGGCTGTAGTTGGTGGAGTGTTGGTTCTTTCTTACAGTGCAATGAAGAAAATACACCTTGTTGCTTTCAGGAAATTAATTATTCTTGTAATACTATGAATGTTGAGTTCAACTTAGCGGTAGTTCAAGTCGTATGTTACGTCTAATAGCAACTCGATTACGAAGTATTTGTGAGAATTATTTAAACAAATATTAAAATATTTGGTGCGGCGGCAATGGATTGTATTAGGCGGCAAACGTCTTTGGGAAATGAAATCTAGGTTACCTGGGCTCGACAGCTGCTGTAGGCTTCCTAGCCGGCCGGCTGTGGTCTGATCACCCTTAGTTTACAATGAATATCACTTCACACGCGTGCGTTCGTAGCGGGATCGATTTACACTCGAAGATGCCAACGAGGCGAGCGCGACAAGCGGCGTATACGCGCGGGGGTGAGGAAGGATTGAGGGAGGATGACGTTATACCGCCAGGTGGCGTTACCAATATTAAAGTAGCCTAAAAAGTAGGCCGAACCGTCAGCAAAACACTGTGGGTTGAGCAGCGTTTTGCTGACACATACAGGCAGTTTCGTGAAAAAGGCGGTGAGTATATTTTTAGACATCTAAACAAAATTCCCATGTTATATAACTTTCAAGTGTATCTAAAAAACGATAAAAAAATCAAAGTTTATTCAATATTGTCTTAAGTTTTCGCGACTTACGTTTTAACGGTTTAGGCGCTGTAATATATTTGATTTTGGTTTATCCGACGTTCAAAAAACATCCAAATTTCAATAGAAAAGATGGTTGTGGCAGGTACCACCTGTTTGAGATCCGATCATCAACGTCGAGTAAACCAAAATCAAATAAATTACCGCGCTTAAAACCGTTAAAACGTAGTTTTACAAGGTTTATGTACATAATAACTGTGCCTGCGACGTCGTCCGCGTGAAATTAGTTTTGAAAACCCCCCGACTTTGAAACCTTTTTCTTTGGTGCTCCGCTTCTATTGGTCTTAGCGCGCGTCTTCCTCGATAAATGGGCAATCTAGCACTGAAATGAAATCAGATCAGTAGTTCTTGAGATTAGCGCGTCTTGACCGCAGGCCATAGGAAATTGTATTTTTCCTCCGTTCCTGGATTATCTATAAGATAATCTGCTTTAATTTATGCCTCCATAACAACCTTGAGTTGTGGTCGGCATCACTGGCCAAGTTTCAGTGCTCGCTTTAAGACCGACATTTGTAGCAGCTCTAATGTATAGACTTCAATTAACACAAGCTACAAATAAAACATTTACATCAGGCGTTTAAAATTAATGAACCATTATTTAACTATGAGTGTGAGTTGAATCTCCGGTAGTTTTTTCCTGAACTAAGTTAAGTGAAAGAAAGTGTCAGAATATAGTTGACAAGAAATAAACTTTTACTCCAATATAATGTACCGTAAGATACGTGACAAAGTTACCAAGTTGTATGTAATAGTCAGGGAGAGAATCCATTGCGGGCTTACTCATGATGTCACACTATTTCCGTGACTTTTCTTGCGTAAATTCACTTTTACTTTTTTGAAGTGAAACTTCTATATAGATGGAGGGGCTTAGGATTTTTCTGTCACGGAAAAGCGTCACGGCCACGTGGAGGAGTGGCCTAAATTTAGACTAGACGTGGTGATAGGTGGCGTAATTTTAGAGTAGACTATGGATGCGTTTTTTGTTTCCGGATCGAATTCAGGTTTTTTGTTCGATAAAATATTTTTTTTAAATAAAAAATGCATTCATAAAAATATAACTAACTTAACCAAATCATAATTTGCAGTAAACCTGCGAAAAATCGTATTGTGTGCTGGGACACATAATAAAAATGAAACTTCAACGGACAAGTGGAAAAACAAGCAAGCTAAAATTTTGTTGCGATTTGTTTTCCCACTGATCCGTTATCATTCGTTTTTACACTTGTCCGTTGCAGTTTTGCTTTATTAACCCTAGTATATTTTGAAGACAAACGCTCATAGGTTAACGGGAACTTTAGGTATCTACTTAATTTCATCCAAAGTCCCTGGGAGGTTCACGTAATTATATTAACGTCTTTTTGAACTAAAATAATTTTACTTCTCTCCTGCAAAAAAATAAAATTTCTTTGGCTTAATTAACAATTATATCTCATGAAATCATCACTAATTATGTAATAATTCACTTTGATTAAGATGATGTTAGCGATTCGTTGAAAACTTGGTTTCTATTTTTAAAGATGGCCGCTGTTCTACCATAGAAGCTACGTTCCATTAGAGACTCATAACGACCATGTACACGACAGCGACTCTTCTACTTTCTTGCCGGGTTTACACTCGTAAACTCAAGTGGAACAGTTATTCGACCCACCTCTTGATATGAGTCGTTGTGAGTTTTGTGTGATCGAAAATGATAACATCATTAGTGACGTTTTCGCCACGACCACATCGAGCGCTGTCGCCTTGTGGAACGGCTAATGGAGCATTTTGGGCGTTGTGAGCTAGTTAATGTGGAGGGTAGATCCTACTCTAATTATTTGTGGCGCTATTTTTAAATACTTTCCACCTGCTATTATGGCCCCATCTTAATTTGCTGCCCTTCAGTGGACACTTTTTAATATACTTCTGAGATGGTTCTCCTTACCTCTGCCCTCCAGACTAGGAAAGGAATACGCTGAGTGACTACCGCCATTGACATTAGTAATTTGACAACTGACACTGACGTCTTTCTTTAAGTCATCTTAACACCTGTCAGCTCATCCTACTTTTGATAATGGATATTCAATGAGATTGTTATTGATTTTTCCGTTTTGATTTTTTTTACAATATTTCGAATTTATATCAATGGTATAAGTGTAAATAAGAATTAATGTGTTAATGTTCAGATCGAATTGTTTTTCTTGCAATTTATATATGTAAGAATATCAAAAGTGAAAATAAGAATGTCAAACTTACAAAACGTAAAACGTAGTGTAGTCGCTACATCCGTTACAAATAATGTTACCAACCCAGTGTTACGGCATAGCGGTAATAGTGTCGAGTGTTGCCAGTCATGACATGAATGTTAATATTTTACGTACAATATTATTAACAGGAAAATGTAGCGGGGAAACTCGTTGGTTCGCAATTTTGTTTTTGGATTTTCTGAAAAAACCGTTTTGTGACGGGAAAACAAATATATATTGCTATATTCATTTCCTTATTTTTTTTCTTCAAATAATAAATAGTTTTTACGTATTTTTATCTTTACTTCGCATTAAGATCAACATGTAGAAAATATTGTTAGAACTCAGGCCCCGATAAACATAAAATCCACCTGTATATATGTATAACCAATCCATCGGTTAAAAAGTGACATTTTATCTGTCACTGTTCATGTGACATTTACGTATGTTGTGAATGTCGTTGTTGTTGTCGATGACAACTGTCCAAAAGGCCAAAGGTGTTGGAGCCAGAAACGGAATAGGTGTATTGTGTCTGAATAACCAGTGTCATTAGAACCCTATAAAAGGAAGCTCAACTACGATATATTATGCAGTTTATGACTTTAATGCATAAATTTCTTCCTGTTAAACTCTTTTTCGCTAAGTAGTGCTTTTAGGTTATAACTAGACAGGCGAGACGTGGGGCCCGTCGCCTTGCGTTTCCGCTGACAAATTGCAGACCTAGCCGTTAGAGTTGCTTCGTGTTATGATATTAGGAAAATGTCCACTGAAAATACTTTAATACATTTTGTGAATACTCGCATTACATGACTGTGAAGTACACTATTCGATCTTACTTCTAAATGTTGTAGATTATATTTATTTTTTATTTTCTAGTTACTTCTCAAGTAGGTTTCATTTCTGTAAAAAAATCTATTTACAATTTAAGTTATGTAGTACATATGGAACGAACGCGTCTCCGCTGGCGTTGCGTAGGACGCTCTCCAGCCTGGTGGACCGACGATCTGCATAAGGTCACCGATAAGGACTGGATGAAGAAAATGGAAGACTGGGACATGTGGAGCAAACTTGGGGAGACTTTCGTCCAGCAATGGCCATTAATTGTTTTTAAAAAAACATGTATAGTAACTAATGTTTTATTCGTCACAATTATAGACAAAAATACTAAATCTCCATCTAATTCTATCTCACAATATCTCAGATCTAACGTTTTAATTCCCATTTAAAGGAAAAGTGTATCCATCTGGGATCCAGCAGTCGAATACCTAAAGCAAAGCTATGGTTCAGAATGCCTCACAATCAGAACTACAAGAAATTATAAAAAAAAAACAGAAAATAATAATAACAATAAGTCCCCATAACCTAGATCCCTAGTTCCACTAGCAGTTCATCCCAATAGCCCGGTACCTTCCCTACAATAGTCCTACACTGACCGGGGCTTGTCCTTGGGTGCATTTTTATATGGTGTAGACAGGGATAAAAGCTGGTCAGTGTCACGACACAATTAGATTAAGTTTGTCTAAAAGGCCTCTACATGTTGGCCTTCTCATGGCCTCACGCAAGCCCATAAAATGTCCTGGACCATTTTTATGACCCTTGATTTTGAAAGACATACAGATATAATAATTTTATCGCCAGGCAAACACACTGTATATCCTCTAGCTAAGCATATTTTAATCTAACCATTCTCGAATCCACTTAAAAAATCACAAATACTCGTAAAGTCATCAAAATCAATCCCACCGTTAAAGAGGTGTTCAGTGGCGCCACCTACCGGGTACAATTGTGGCTCATAAACCACTTAAACACACACAAAAATAATTTACCTAAATCAGACAAATGAGTTTAAATGCATCACCATTATTGAAACCGGCCGGGGAAGATCATAACAAATGAATGGCCAGACTGATGTTTTTTTAATGATTTTTTTTATTGGTGAATTTCATTATAATATAATTTAAAAGATTATCCTATTCCGGGCGAAGACTTCAAGAACACAAAAATCTTGAAAATTGGTCTCACACGACTTTGTTTTATATACAGCGTGTTTCAGACCTTACGACAATAAAACAGACCACGTTTCGTCATGACGTACTCTACCCAAATACAAAAACGAATCAAGGTAGCTTCTTTGGTTTAGCCACAGGACCTCATTTTGCATTTCAGAATTTTACAACAACATGTATCTGTTATTGTGACTAAATCGGTAGGTTAGTGACCAAATGTATCATGTTGCCAGCTCGTCTCTTCATCATTAAACGCGGAAGATGTTCATTCTTACCAAGGTCAGTAAACCAATATTTACAAGATGTTCTGTTTTTATTGTCTTTTTATCGTAATTAATTTGTTCGGAAATTGCTTTTTTTTTAATTTTGACATTTCGGTTGATTTAATAGTACCAAAAACTTTGTATGGAGTAAGACTGCTAAAATTATGATTTATTGTCATTTGAAATGAAACACGTTGTATATTGATTTATTTGACATACAGACATACGGGTATGACGATAATACAATATTTCGTTTTAGTAGATAATTAAAAAAGATATACTTTCTATAAGAAATTTTCAATTTTCCCCTTAAACTATTTAAGCGTAAGAATTTCTGAAAGCTTACTTAAGTAATTTTTCATGAAAATTCCTTGTACATCCAAGTCGACGTCGCCGGTGGCAGACTGCAGACAGGCCACGTTGCTTACAAAAATATTAAAATGATATTTTACAGCTTGTGTTGTATTTAACTTTATATTTATTCTTCAAATCTTAATACCGTATCATGAATATCTTTTATGCTGACCTCCGAAACTACTTCACAGATTGTAATGAAATTTTGTTAATGTTGTTTGCTCTAACTTTGGAGGTAGGGTATTTTTTTTTATTGAAACTTAGATAGGATAACGTCTGTCAGATCAGATAGTGTCAGCCGAGTGCGCAGTTTATTTTTCAGGTAATATCGTATGTATAATATTATAAAATCCTGATAACGTCGTGTCTGAACATTGAAACATTTAAAAAGCAACTGGAGAAGACTATTATAATAATATTGTTGCGGTACTTATACTTTGCAGGTATCTTATTACCCGTTTAATTTTGAGTGATCTATTATTCGCGTTAATCACTTGGCCCACGCCGTCTTTACTTTGTTTGTATTTCATGTGAATTCTTAGAATCCCTTAAGATGACAGGTTACGAATTTTAAGGACCAGCGGGCGACATGTTTCTAGGAGGCTATGTCTATTTTACAAATGGAAGAGGGTCGGTCAGTCGGGGAATGAGCCAGTCATGTTCTGACTGCGAACGAAGCGATTTCAACGATGAACTTTGTGCGATTTATGTGATAAAAAATTTCTGCTTTAAGGTTTGGTTTTTTTGTATTCGGTTATACTTCTAAGAACTGTTAATTACTTGTGTGTTCTAATACACTTCATGATAATTCCAACGGCATTTCAGAATTTACATCCCATAAACTCGTAACAATATGTCTATTAGACGCTCTTTATTGCTTTTGAATTCTATATTAATGATGTTATATAGATTTCCGAAAAGAAAGGCCTTCCTATAAAACATATTAATTCAACGCAAAGCTTGTCACATATTGAATCCAACTGGCTTTTTTGGGCTTTAGTGAAACATCCAATCTGCATTTGGCTCAGCTCAGGTCAAACGTATAGGAACGATGATAAAAGCAGTCAGCTATATATTTGATTTACATTCAAAAGGGTGCATCCTAGCCCTGTAATCCAATTGGATGGAATATTCGGAGTTGGCTACGAGAATGACTGTGAAACGCAGTCTCTATGCACCAGAACGAATATAGTTTCTATATGTAGGCACGAGTATATTAGATCAGTGCTAATAATCCCTTTGTAAATGGTAAAAAATAGTAGGATGAAACCCATTGTAAAAGGAAGAGAATAAAACAAAAATGGAAGGAAAAATCATTTACGGGCGATTTGTGGTCGGGAAGTGGAAGGGGGCAACTTTTAAGGGTGAAGAACGGTTTGTATCGATTTCCGGAAAAACTACAAGTCTTATGGAAAAAACTTAAATGGCAAAGTTGTAGTTAATAAAAAGATCTACAACTTTTGTATTCACATAACCTCAAAATTTATGTGAGAAATTCAAATAACCAAGTTTTTTGGTTTTTATCTTCCTTCCTTTTTCCGACCTCAGATTGCATGTAAATAATTTTTCCTTTCATTCTTGTTATATTCTCTCCCTTTTCCAATGGTTTTCATCGTACTATATTTTTCTTGTTTCAAAAATGATCTACCCTGGTCTATATGTTCTCATTCTCATCTTTGGGATGGCTCAGCTAAATAACAACTCGAGACACTCGAGTCATTTGAGTAAAGAGAAAGAGTTGATAGGCAATAACCGACTATTCGATGAGAGGCTTCAGAGCCTAGGTCATTGACGCAGAGTCGGCAGTTCGGGATTACAAGAATTAATTTCTCCCAAAAATACTGTTACGAGTTACAAGACTCGAATTAAAATGCCGTTAGAATTACTATAGAATTTATTAGAACTATACAAACACGTATAACACAGCTACAAATATAACCGAAAACAACAAGACCAAACGTAATGCAGAAGGTCGTAATTCAATTCCTGATTGTAGTACACACGTCTCGCTTCGCTCGTGGTTATCGCTCGACTGAATCTCCTCTCCATCAGGTTATCGTTTTATACTGCGCAACTGCAATTTCCCCGTATCTCAGTCGACATAATCCGGCACACCTGGCTTATGACTGCTATAAAAGATTACAATACAATAATGGGCTAATCACAAATTTTAAACACAAAGTAAACAAAAGCAGAAGACCATAAAATAATTTAAATATCATTAGTTCATACGCCGACGGGTAATAAATGTGCTTCGTTTCAGATATCCAGGTGGATTTTGTTTAAGTCGGGACCAGAGATGTAACAATATGATATTTATCTTTTCTTATCCGTATATTTAATCCCATAATTCATGTCTTTTTAATCCCAAAAAGTGGTATGTTTCTATGGGACCTTCAGAAACCTCAGCAAGTAAAGGCACGAGGTAGACTAGTAAGTTTAAGCAAACAACTCCTCTCAGATATAATATTTTAAATCGGCTTTGAAATATTGTATCTCAGAGGAAACGCGTCCCAACCAGCTGCAACAGCTAAATTGTAAAGTAAACACGGCTTGACGGCGAACTCTAAGAGAATATTATCACAAATATTGCATAATATATTTAGTTTCTTCGCTATGTAAATAAATGTCGGCAGTTTAAGTTTATGCAGCAGTTACTTTTACTACTGATAACTTTGGCCTTCATCTTCCATGGTTCCGGTAGATGTTACGAACATCTACTACTTTGTTGTCATAGGTATAAAAAAGGACATGAAAAAAGAAATAATATTACATACATACATAACTTCACGCCAGGTCCCTTACGGGGTAGGCACGAACAACAGAGCACCATTTAGGCTTATTCTTACACACCTCACTTGCTTCTTTGACATTCATAGCTCTTGTCATGCACGCTCGTCTGTTCTTAAGGCTTCTGACATCACCTTCTGCTAGTACACGATCAGTTTGATCATGGAAGGTGTGTCGTGGCCGTCCGCGACTTCTGCATCCATCCACTTTTGCATTGTATATCTGTTTAGTCATTCTTTCATCATACATTCTTTCCACATGTCCGAACCACCGGAGCATTCCTTTCCTTACCTTCACCTCGACACTCTCTTTCATAAATAATATTATACTCCAAAAATAAATTGCCATAGTAATACCACCACTATGTGGTTGCGCCGAGGAACACCTTGTAACTTCTCCCTCCTCGTCCTCGTCATGAAGATAAATACACTTTAAATGAAGAAGAGAAAGCAAGCGATCCATCCATGGAGGAACGGAGAAAGAATACAATTTCCTGCGGCCGGGCGGCCTGTCGTAAGAGGCGACAAAAGAACCCACAGCCAGGTGGTAGGGCATTTGCCCGACTGGATAGCTATCACCCTTGGTCTAAAGTATGTCGCCATAGCAACCCTGAGTTGTGTTTCGGCATTAGTGACCAAGTTTCAGTCTCCCTTACGAGAGCAGCAGCACATTTGTAGCACCTTGGTGTTGCAAATGTCTATAGGCGATGGCGACCGCTTTCCATCTAGTAGAACGTCTGCCTGTCTGATGAACTCCTGCAATAAAAAAAAAGAGAAACTCACACATCTTCTGCCAGTGCTGTCACTGAACTTAAATATGTATATCTGCTGATACTTTGTGTTTGATTTGTTTTTTTTTTAAATTACAAAACAAATAAAATATTTTTTTTACTTTAAATGTGTTTGTTTTACTTGAATATGTTCTAAAGCTAAACCCATTTTCTTTCTTTCATATAAGAACCAATGCTAACAAAGCATATTATTTGCCCGACAATAGAAATCGCAATGATTATGTCGACGTCACCGCACAAGTGATAAAACCGCAAACATCGTGTTTAGACGAACGTAAGTGCTGCACATTATGTCAGCACATTTCAGATGCACACCGACGCTGAATCATGTTTTGTGTTTGCGCTGAGTTCAGCTCATAATACGGGAGCATAAATCAACTTTATTGATCCATTTTAGAAGTTGTTGTTGTTTATCTACTCTATATACATCATAATAGCGGTCCCGGGAGACGTTATCCTGTCCTGAAAAAACAAAAATCTAGGACCCGATTCCAAGGCCACCTACCGGTTCCAATTCAATCAATCATCAATTCAATCTTATATTTTTTATTCTAAATTTTCTATTGTGGAGCCCTTATATAGCCCTTAATAGCCACTATATTTTTTTAAGTGAAACTTCTATATATACGGGATCTTACGATTTTTCGCTCACGAAAAAGCGTTACGGTCACGTGGTCTAATTCTTACATTGTTGAACTCGTGATATATTTCGAATGGAATGTCCAAATTGAATAATTCAACGGGTACATTGTTAATGTATGTACTTGTCCAATTTGAAAACCTGCCTGTAAAACTTCAAATAAAAATTTTACTGCGATTCATTTCGTCACTTGTCAGTTGAAGTTTTTCCACTTGTACGTTGCGATTCGTTTTTCCACTTGTCCGTTGAAATTTCACTTCTAATGTGTCCCAGCACACATTTCGATTTTTGTTTAGTGTGGCAACTCTACTTTAAGATTTTAATTATGCATGATCCATGTTTCCTTATTACTTCTTACATACTACAATGTCATGTTTTATTATGCGCCTCAAAAACTCAATATAGATGTTTCATTATTTACATAGTGTTGTTTCTTTGTCTCCAAATTCCTGTAGATGCGAATTTGTAATGTAATGACAGGAGACGCGTCTTCACCTCCAAAATGATTTTTGTTAATCTCTAAAATATTGTTTTTTAGTCTTATGTACATAACGACATCAAGTGAGCGATCAAACAAAACAATTTCTATTATGCCGATGTGGGGCATTTAACACTAACCAAAAGCTTTTCCGGAACATATCCGAATACGCATTATTTGATTTTTAGACCCGAGCTATTCAAAATAATAAGCTGCCCGCTTTATTTGCATGATTAGGATTTCATGGAAATGGCTAAGGTTTTCAAACAAGCTAACGTCGCTATATTTCTTGCACATCGTACTCGTAATAATCTCAGCAAAACATCATAACACCGACAAGACACATTAAAAGATATAATTAAATATCATATATCGTAACAGAAATGGTGATGTGATGGGGTTGTCAGGTGTAATACTGGTTTATAATATTTGTTCTTTTATATTTAAATATTTTTCATAGTATCATAGCAACGTTTGTTACCTGTCTCTTTACAAAATAACTCTTCAATAAAACATATGAAGAAGACTATTTTTAATTTCAACATTTAATTTCAACACGTTAGCAGCACGAGGCTCTAAAATTTAGCTTAGCTAATGTTGAAAAGTTATTAAAAATAATTTGTAAAGTTAGTGTGTAACAATGCAGGCTTCTTCGAGTCTGCCTCTTACTATCAAATTATGTAGAAGGGAAGACTATTCCATATGGAAATTTAAGATGAGGAACCTGTTGCTACACGAAGACCTTTGGGAAACTGTCCCTAAATAACTGACCGAAATCTAACTGGCCAATTTTTATGCCTTCACGAAACTTAATTAGCTTATATTTATACCTTCACGAAATTTAACTGGACAATTTTCATACCTTCATCAAATCCATCTGGCCAATTTTTATGCCTTCATGAAATTTAATTGGCCCTATTTATTATACCTTCACGAGACTTAATTAGTTTATTCTTATACAACCTTTGTTACCTGTCTCTTTACAAAATAACTCTTCAATAAAACATATATGAAGAAGACTATTTTTAATTTTAACATTTAATTTCAACAGTCAGGAGCCTTAAGAACAGACGAGCGTGCATAACAAGAGCTATGAATGTCAAAGAAGCAAGTGAGGTGTGTAAGAATAAGCGTGGATGGCGCTCTGTTGTTCGTGCCTACCCCGCAAGGGACCTGGGGTGAAGTTATGTATGTATGTATGCATGTAACCGAAATTACTCCAAAAACTAAATAAATTAAACACTGAAACCAAATAAGGAACTATCAGTGAAACAAAGACAAATAACACTTCGCACGAAGTTGGTGCAAGAAGTACTTAGTATGTGAGGCTTTAAGGGGGGTTCTAGTCACGTTGGAATCAAATATACAGGAATTATGTAGTACTACTTTAACTCGATAGCTTCTCACTTGATTCGTTCCTTCGATACGGAGCTGGCAAGTGAGTGGACAGTCCACCTGACAATATTGTAAATAACTGCCATCGCATTTGAAGCCTAATATTGTGACGTCAAATTTTATTATCTCCTTAATTTTAAATAGCCTTAAATATTTATAGCATTTTCATATCATTACAATATCCAAATATTGTCATTCGTTGTTAAAACTAATAATTGATGAAGGCACAGTAAGTTTTATCATACTGTACCGAGCGTATAATTTAAGTACTTATTTAAAAATAGTATACAGGATATTGTAGGTGAATTTTTGTTCCTAGTATGTTATTCCATACTATATATTTAGTAGCTACTTAGAAATATTTAGTACGTAAAGATAGTCTGGCGTCAGGTATGATGCTCAGAAAATCACTTTAAATACCGTGTACATCATTAGTAAATTACTAGTTGAACATTTAGGATAACCTTTTTATACATTTCTTTCATATACATAATTACTTAACTTAAAAATAAACTAATGTAAAACAGCCTTGCAGATATTTGGGTAACAAAGTACCGAAGATACCAAATATTAAATATTTGGGCAGAGTTTCCCCTTTATTGTCCAGCCTTTGGTGTGACTATTCACACCACACAGTAAGCAATGAACACCGTCTACACGCCTCACCGCCTTTTTATACGAAAATACTACGAAACTACCCTACCAAATAACAATATTACAACATTGATATAAACAGCAATTATATCATAGTGTTGCCAGGATCATATTATTATCTATGACGATTGTCTATGTGATATTAATATACTCTATGACTGCTGTGATGGACATCGCGTAACACTAAATTATAAACAGATTAATTAATATAAAGAATGTAGCAAATCGCTCCCAGAGGGGAGCGTGCCCAGAAGGCTGGCTGCATTGCCACGCTGTATGGCAATGCTGATTCGTTGCGCGAAATACGAATAGGTGAATATTACGAGAGAAAACACATCACATATCGTGACGAAATCTTAATATATATAAATCTCGTGTCACGATGTTTGTCCGCGATGGACTCCTAAACTACTCAACCGATTTTAATCAAATTTGCACACCGTGTGCAGTTTGATCCAACTTGAAAGATAGGATAGTTTTTATACCGTTGGAACCGGTAGGTGGCGCTGAGATCGGGTTCTAAAATCCTCTTAACAACGGGGAGCGATTTTGTTTTTGTGTGTTTGAGTGGGTCCCCGGAAGGTTTAAATCCACAATTGGAACCGGTAGGTGGCGCTGAGATCGGGTCATAGATTTTTATTTTTTCAGAGCAGGACAACGTCTGCCGGGGCCGCTAGTTAATTCATAAAATTCAATAAAAAATATTTTACCTTAATATATAATTTATTAAAGGCCTGCAATTAAATTGCGCATATCCCTTGTTAATACAAAAGATAATCCCAACTACCATATGACTGTCTACTTAGATAAAATTCTACAGTGACTGGTGTGATTCAGTTACCTATTGTAAAACGGATATATTTTCTTTATTACCAATCTCTTTATCATCTTCAATCACAATGTATGAACAATAAAGCATTTTCTAATAATTTATCTTTCTACAAATGATCTTTGGATTATAAGTTTCTTTTTATTTATTGCAGGAGTTCAGTAGACAGGCAGACGGCCCACTTGATGGATAGCGGTTACCATCGCCTATGGACATTTGTAACACCAAAGGTACTACTAATGCGCTGCTGCTCTCTTGACGGAGACTGGAGCCTGGTCACTAATGCCGGAACACAACTAAGGGTTGTTATGGCGACATACTTTAGACCAGGGGTGGTAGCCATCCAGTCGGGCAAATGCCCTACCACCTGGCTGTGGGTTGTTTTGTCGCCTCTTACGACAGGCCGCCCGACCGCAGGAAAAGTTTGAACATTATTAAGCTTCCTGTTGTCAAAGACTATACTTCTATAATCACAGAATTCGCCAAAGCTACACTGTTAATGTGAATTGAACAATAAACATAAGAGTATATATGCGTATATAAATTGTAATTGTTGGAAATTTCATACTCCTCCGTCCGCGCAATTTTAGTAAAAGCGGGTACGAAGTTTTTGCTTCACATGTTAATATATAGATGTACTAAACACAAGTGACTCGTCGATGACATCGTATTCATTGGTAGTAAATGAAAATAGGGGAACCGTTTGTCGGTTGGCAAGTTGTGTATTTGGTATCGCGTTCCACCCGCAGTCTGTGTGATTTAAATTTCATTTCCTTTGAATTCGAGGCGAAAAGACGCTATCTTCAATAAGAGGAACTTTGTGAAATTAGATAGTTTTTGACACTAGCGCGGGGATACCAAAAGTTCTAATATTATCCGATACTGAAAGGTTATGAGCAAAAATAAGGACGATAGTCTTGATTTATAATAGACGTTAGACGTCGTCCTGCCCGGAAAAGCTTCAATCGATATGCCAACAGCAGCACCACCTACTGGGTCCAATGGTGAGCTAACTCAGAAACCTTCTCTGGCTCATGCACAACAACTTTGCTAAAGATCATCACATGATCAAATGTTTAGTTTACGATTCTATAAAGGACATACAGACATACATTCATTTTTATATATAAGAAAAAAGAAGATAGGTGTCCCGACAGACGTCGTCCTGCCCGGAAAAGCTTTAATCGATATGCCGACAGCAACGCCACCTACCGAGTCCAATTGTGAGCCAACTCAGAAACCTTCTCTGGCTCATGCACAACGACTTTGCTGTGCTGCAATGTCCTCTTCCATGATTGAAAGCCCCCTTGAATGCAGACATATTCATTTTGTAGACTTGATAGACACACATGACATGACAAATAAATAAAGACACGCCAAGGATGTGCCACACTTAACCAGACACTACATCGTCTCCTTAAAGATTTAATTTAGTTGGTGGGCGGTTGATACTCTCAGTTCTTCTGAGTTCAGATGGTGGTGAACCTGACACTGGACTGGACAAGATTATGTTGGACTAGACTAGAGTGAACTGGACCAGAAGAGGATTGGTCTGACTAAAACATTTCTTCTGTTGCTTTATCTCATACTAGCTGCGGCCGCGATTTCATCCGCGTGGTGATGGTAAATCGTTATATTTTAGATAATTCACACTATATCTTTATAAGTTATAGCCTATATGTTAGTTTGATGTGTAAGCTATATCACTGTAAAGTTTCGCCAAAATCAATTCAGAAGTTTTTGCGTGGAAGAGTAACAAAAATACATCTATACATCGATTCTTACGAACTTTCGCGTTCATAATATTTATAGAAATAAATATTTGAAAATAGGCAAAACAATAGCTGTGTACTTCTCTTTGATGCTTTTATTTCAAGTTTTAAGCAAGCAAATGCTAAAACACAATTTCCCCAAAACAACGACAATGACATTTATGTATACCCTTGCCAGGTAAAAGTCTGTGAATAATTTTCATAGTCTTAAACTCCAGTACACAACTTCAGATAAACCTGCAAATGGCTCATAATTTTTTTTAATAAATTGTAACATTGCAACTTACACAACCTTTTATTACCCAACTTAGGTACATTATCAGTGGTTTAAACCCACTCTAAGCAAATAAACAACTTCACCCACCCTATTTAAGTTAGAAATGTCAGCTAAAATTACCAGTCTGCCCATAAAAAGACTTAAGCAGGAAATTCTCGCGTAACAGTTTCCTAAGTTTTGGGGGTAGTAACTTTTTATTAGGAGACGAAAATAGATATTGCCAGGTAATTAGAATCCTCTAGGGCGGTTTTCCATTAAGTATTAAGTCGTTTCAATAGTTAATTACAAGCTTCAAGAGGGGTTTAAGAGTTTTTATCCGTGAATGAACGGAGAGAGAATACAGTTTTTTGCAGCTGGGCGGCCTGTCCTACGAGGTAACAAAACAACCCATAGGTGGTTGGTTATTTGCCCGTCTGGATGGCTACCACCCCTGATCTGATGTATACCACCAAAATAAAAACAAACTTGATCAAACCTTTGATTGAGAACTCTATTATAAACCCATATGTGTCGTACAAACTTACATTTAAATTTATAATGTTAGAATTACAAGCACCATTAGCTACAGTACATCAGGAAGTTAACTACTTACTACAAAAAAAACAATAGATAAAACAACCTTCTCGTGTAGTCCTCCTATTGGTTTCCGCTTGATAGACCCAGAAAATTCCACCGATTCACCTCGAATACGTGTTAAAGTAACTAACAAGAACAAGTTTAGGGATGACGTTGATTTATCGAGAGATGTCACTCGTAGTCGCATGCAGGCGGTTGCAGACATCCGATTGTTGATAAACATGTCTTATGGCCGCTTGCTATATCTTACTATTCCTTGGCTTGGCTTATCGTCGATTGAATTATGACATTAGATGTCCAGCTACATAGCTTAAGACAAATTTTAACCGATAGCAAGACATGTGAAGGGTCAGAAAGGGATGATTTTTCAGTCATCAGATACAAATTATTAGTCAAATTAGTTTCAACGTGACCAGATTCTAAAATTAAACAATTCAACTGTTTTATTCATGTCACTGTTATTGTTAATTTTCCCGTGTTGTATTTAATTCTTGTGAATAACTTTTTATCCGATGATTGAAATATTGACTCTTAGTGTAAATTCTATTACATAAGGATATCTTCTTAAAGTCTTGGACACTACTTACTCAAGTACTAGACTCTTTATCTTGATTATAGTTTTTAAGGCCGGCGCCGTCGGTGTGATATCACCCTGATAGGTCACTTCATTCCATCTTCCCTATCGCATCTTTCTATTTAACCCTTTGAGGTTACAAAGTTAATATTACTCGTATTTTTGTCCAAAGATGTCCGCTGACATCAAAATTGCCGCGCCAAAACCAAGAGAATTATATCGTCTCTTTTACTCTAATACAAATTCTGTGTAGTTACAGAGAAAAAGCATCAGTTCAAAGTTCATTTCGACAACAAATTTGTGGTGCTTTCCAATTGCCCGAGTGCAACACTCGAGAACAAATTTGTGGTGGTACCATCTTAAAGAGTTCACATATCCCAAACACCCTATGCCATACCTCCTATCTGATCCCGCTTTTTCATCCCCTTATCCTAAAGGTTGGAGTCACGACTCTTTAAGTTTTGAAACGCAAAGAAAAAAATTATAAAACATAAATCTAGGCAGATGTTAAGAAATTATTTTAATGAGAATTACTTTAGTTTAACAAGTTCGTTGACTTCGTCTTTGAGATATGAGGTACTTTTGATCAAAGGTTTTTAGAGTTCTTTAGCCTCGAAGCAAAATCACTGAATATTTGTCACCTGCAGAAAACTCATAGTTTGCTTATGAAATACCATGCACATGTCTGAATCATCATGTACAATAAAAGATATTCTATTATACTCTTGCTGACGTAATGTGTTCCGATTGACTATTATGTCGATCGTATATTAAATCGTGTTCTTTGATGTATCTTCTGTCGCAAGTCTACATGAACTAAGCTCGCAGTAAACGTTTCACACACTTTTATAGGCAAGTGTCGAGACGCCGCTATCGATTTCACTCCCAACTAATGGATTAGACGCTTACGCCAATGGTCTTGAAAGGCCAAAGGAGATTCGAAGCGATGGCAGATGGTCCCAAACTTCCGGAATCGCTGCAAACATGCAAGGCTATTGAAACTTCAAGTCATTGCGGAAGTGGGTGGTCTGGCTCATAAACCACAGCTGGTACCTTGTTTTCTACGAAGGTTTGCCCTTAACTTTACTTGCTGTATTTATAGCCCGTTTTTATGTCTTACCAACAGTAACATTTCCCTTCTAAAAACAACAGTCTAGGGCCTCCCACTATAGAGGAATGGACAATATATCCGCAATGCTTGTCCAAGGCGGTTTAGCAGGTCTGCAAGTCACGATGTTTTCCTTCACCGTTGTTAGCACTGATTACGCACATTAAGACAGAAAACTGTCTGAGTAGTGTATGCATTCCGGTCTTTGAATTTGAGAAACGTATACTAGCCATTCCTAGCCTTACTATCAGCTAAAATATGACATAATTATGCTGATGGTACAGCAAGTGAATGAATAAAAATAAGTAAGTAATATATAGGACCGGTCCCTAAAACACCGCGTCCTGTACGATCTGAAATTGGCCATGAAATGACATATAAATAAAACTAAATTTATTTTACAGACTGAATTTTTTTATTCTCTGGGAATTTTTTCAACCATATATCCGTCATACGCCGTAGTTACAAGATAAGATGAGAAGTATGTAAGAAGAAGGATATTTGAAAGTTGAAGTTGAACGTGATTAAAATATTAAGGATTACAGAGATATGGGAATTTTTTATTTTTTTATAGCGAAGCTAGCTTTCATGTAGACGACCCACCTAATGGAAAATGGCTAACATTGCAAATACATACATAGACATTCGCAATACTAGAGATGAGATAATTAGGTTATATTTGACAACTTACATTAGTAAAACATAGACCCTAATAAAAGTATTTTCAGCGTTCAATTTTATTTCATTTTTATTACGAGATTTCAGACACCGTTCAGTTTTTTTATTCTTTTTGCATGAGCTCATCAAACAGTTAGTATCTCCTATGGACACTTGCAACACCATAGGTGATATAAAAAGCGGAGCCCTCTCTTAAGCGAGATTGGAACCTGGCCACTAATGCCGAAACACAACTCGAAGTTGATTGTTATGGCGGCATACTCTAGACCACGGGTGGTAACCATCCAAATGGGCAAATACCCTCTCGCCTGGCTGAGATATACTTTGTCACTTCTTAAGATAGGCCGTCGCCTGTGGTGGCGTAGTATAGTAGTGGCGCGTAGGAAATTATATTCTTAACTGTTCCTACACGAATAAAGTAGCCGAAACAGAAGACAAAAATGACAAATAATAATAAAATACAGCGCTTAAAACCGTTTAAACTTAATTTTAATTACGTATACTACAAGGCTACTATATATCTCCCAATAGCAAATAAACCCTTCTACTCCAAAATGCATTTGTAATCCGGTAAGACAGAGTTAACCCTAATAAAACGGTTTAACGCAATGTTGAACCGCAATGGGGGCGGTGAGAGCACTAATCTGAATTCATTCAGCAGAACCTATTTTGTGTACGGCTAAATTATTAGGTCCGCACGTGATCGCAAAAGTAAGCAGACTTCGCGGACACACGGTCTTGAAGAAGGGAGAATTACAGAAACGAGTATGACACATGCAAGAAGAATGTTAAAGGATAACAATCGCGCAGTAAATTAAATAGTTTTTTTTTTTAAAGTTAAACGATTTTATTGAAAAGAAAGATAATAATGATTGGGAAAATGTGCTAAAAAATATCAAGCAAGTCCTAAGTAACTTCCAGTCATTACAACGTAATAAGATTGGTACTAGTTCCAGGAAAACCACTCCTTGTCGGCTTGCATCAAGGCGTCACGGCAGTCATACGTTGAAAGGTTTAGTGGATAATCTCAGAAACTTGTATGTTGCGTCGGCCGTCCGGAGTCCCACATACCTCTCGATGACCTCCCCTTGGGTCCCAGGGGTTTGCACTAATGCATTCCCCCAGCGTTAACAAAAAATAAATGTTCCAGTAATCAATCCACTCTCCTGATCAATCTATGGTATTTTTTTTTTTTTTTTTTTTTAATCACCAACTACCTCCGTCATTTTGCAGGACAGAGCATTTTCTTTTTCGTGTCCATTTTAATCTATGCTACTATAACACAAGGTTTGGAAAAAGGGGTGGGAAGTTCTTTATTTTTATCTTTTGCTTTTCTTTTTCTTTCTTATGATAATCTTATATCTATTACATATTTCTTAATTTCTTATATTACATTTTGTGCTTATTGCTAGTGTTACACTATTTTACTTTTGCTGATTTATATCATTTATGATACAATTTTGATTCTATGACTATATATATTTATATTTGTTTCTTTTATGTGCTCTTACTTATTCTAGATTTTTAGGTTACATGGTTTATTATCTATTTTGTTTAAAGCTAATTTTACATATAACATACTATATGTCTACAGCTTTGCTTGTAGCTCCGTTCCTTTTAACTACTCTACGTATGGCTTTAGTTGCAAACTCCATGAATCCTTCCAGTTTGTAGTTACTTAGAAGCTCATTTTTGTTGCTCCTAATGATTTTTACCCGCAGGGTGTGCTCCGCATCGTATCTCTCCTTGGCGAAGAGGGGGCATTCGAATATTACGTGCAAGGGGGTCTCCGGTAATCCGGGTTCGCAGACACACGATGGGTCGTCCTTCAACTTGAAGCGATTCAAATATTCAGAGAACCCACCGTGGCCCGTGAACATCTGGGTCGTCAGGCTCGTGATTCCGACTCTCCTGATTGTCTTGAAAGCGCACTCTGTGTTCGGGAAGAAGAATTTAGTTACGGATGCAGTTGGCTCGTCCCTAAAGCGCCGGTTCCATTCGCCAAGAGTCCCCATGCGGATCATCCTCTTGACGTATGAGACCGGACACCTGTCATATTGGGGCTTTACCTTTAGGGTGCGAGCAGCGACTTTCGCCAGAGCATCCGCTCTATCATTCTCCTTCACCTCAGCGTGCGCTTTGACCCAGAACAGAGATACCCCCTTACCCATTGCCATACTATCCGTCAGGTTCTGCCTAGCTGTGACTGCAAGGTGGTGAGTACTGCCCCAGTTCGTGATCGATTGTAACGCCGAACGTGAGTCACTGTAGATGCCAAAGCTTTCTTCTGGGCTGGCTAGGATTTCCTCCGTAGCTTTACATATGGCCAGGAGTTCCGCCTGGTAGACCGTGCAGTAGGACGGGAGTTTCAACTTCCGTTTAGTGGTTTCGACATCATTGTCCCAAAAGGACAATGATGCGCCCACTTTCCCTTCGATCTTGCTCCCGTCCGTGAAGATGCGTACTGCCTGGTTGCGGTGTTCGTTCACCTCGGTTTGGTCCACCAGGCACATGAACCCCAGGTCCACATGTTCTGCTGGGTGGGGCGTGTGTACGAAGGCAACCCTCCTCTCAACCTCCCTGTCCGCTAGCATTGGCAGGACTACTCCTCTCTTCGCCTCATACAGGGCTTTTGCCTCCTGTATCCGGAGGTCCAGAGGGAGTATTCCTGCCAGCACCATTGCTGCGTTCA
The DNA here is from genome assembly GCA_012273795.1 of Dendrolimus punctatus. Lineage (NCBI taxonomy): Eukaryota > Metazoa > Arthropoda > Insecta > Lepidoptera > Lasiocampidae > Dendrolimus > Dendrolimus punctatus. The sequence continues at coordinate 17,655,844 of CM022544.1, forward strand.
GGGAGACTGTTCGGTAGGCCCTGCACAGCTTCTGGGCAAAGCCCCGCTGTACAGCGCCTAGCTGCTTCCGTACACCTAGCTTGGCCGTGGCCGGAGCCCAGGCGCTCGCTGCGTACATGACTATTGGTTCGGCTACGGCTGTATAGATTGACCGGATTACCTCAGGATGAAGACCCCTCAATCTATGGTATTGAGCAGAGTCAAAAATTTAATCGTAACAACAGTCAACCGCCAGACGGCGAACCTGATGGAAAGCGGTTACCATCGCCTAGATGCTACCAATGTGCTGCCCTTCTCTAAAGGGAGACTGGAACCTGGCCACTAATGGTGAAATACTCTCATCTGAATGTGCTTTATTTTGTCCCACTTGCGAGAAACCACCTGGTTGCAATTTTGGTTGTATTCTTTCTCCGTTTCTACACGGATTAAATATGCATTTGTGGAGCTAAGCCGTGGCGTTCCATGATGTCCATGAGTTCCATGAGACGACAAAACAACCCACAACAAGGTGGTAGGTCATTTGCCCGTCTAGATGGCTACCACCCTGGTCTAGAGTATGCCGCCATAACAACCTTGAGTTGCGTTCTGGCATTAGTTGCTAGGCTCCAGTCTCATTTTAGAGAGCAGCTGCGCATTTATAGCACCTTTGGAGTTTTAAATGTCTATAGGCGATGCTAACCGCTTTCCATCAGATGGGCCGTCTGCCTGTCGGCTGAACTGATGCAATAAAAAAAATCTTTCTTTATTTCGTTCCTCTAAACATCTAAATCAATTTTACCAATATCTACACATACAACCTTTTTTATTTTATTTTGTTGTCGCCTGTTCACTCCTGATGTGTTTCGAGGCCTAGATAGTCTTGTATTTGTTTGCATGCTGCTTCTTATACCATCTATTTTCGACATGACCTTTAAGCCCTTCAGTTTTATAATTAACGAAGTGACGAATTAACGAAGCGCGAGTAATATTTCTGCGGCGCCACTCATGTGCCAGCCCCTCATTAAAAGTGAAAGGCCTGCGTCGGTATAACTGACAAGACTCGTTACATCCAAACACTTGAAGAGATGTTTCTTCACATGTTTGTGGGCTACAGACTTGACCTATGTAAATGCACGTAAAATTTTAATGAAGAAACTGAAATGACTATTATTTTATAATTACTGTTGTTTATGTGATTGTAAATTTTTTTTTATTTCCACGGACTGATATGGACGCTAGTCCAAAAGTCCTTAAAATATATTTAAAAAAAAGAAGAAACTGAAATTTATTTTTATTGTGAATTTTGCAAACATGTCTAAAGTATGTCGCCTAAACAACCTTGATTTGTGTTCCGGCATTAGTGACCAGGTTCCAGTCTTCCTTAAGAGAGCAGCAGAGCATTTGTACCACCTTTGGTATTGCAAATGTCCATAGGAGATGGTAACCTCTTTCTGTAAAGTGGGCCGTCTGCCTGTCTGCTGACCTCCTGCCATAAAAAAAAACATGTGGCTGGTCTATACTAAGAAAAGTGATTTCTGTTGCCTATACACGCTTGCAATACCTGTAGCGAACCCAAAGCGTTGCTAGCCTTTATAACCAGATAGGCGAGATGGAACAGAGGGGATGGGATAGGAGAAATGGAACAAGAGGGATGGAATAAAAATGGGATGAAGGATCAGACCGGGGGAACGGGATAGAGGAGATGATATATGGAGAAGTGGAATGGTCCATCAGATCTACATAATTTCATTTACACAATCTTTATTTTACGCAATCTTCTTGACAACTCTAATCCATACAATTTCAATTCAGGTCGTTCAAAAGTTGTTCTTCGCTTCTTTCTTTCTGGATTGATTTAATTCAAGTTCTCTTTTAAATAGTACAATCGACCGAAGTGGCAGTGCACAACCAATAAGGCTAAAATAGCCTGACAAAAACTTTCCTAAACAGCGCAATGACACGCTTAGAAGTAAAATATCGGTTTTAAGCGGCGGGGTTTTATTGTTACTTGTTTTGGATGTTACAAGGAGGCAATAGAATAGAAGTCCGTAAACAAAGCGAGAGCAGAATATAGAAGAAAAAGCGCGTTGTGCAATCGGCAAAGTACATATTGCATCTAAACACGAGTAATTGTTTCCTTTAGTTTAAGTGTGTATGAAATTTGAGAGTGCATGCGTGGATGTCGAAACTTCATAAGACGTTCAAAGCAAAATGTTAGAAAACTTATTAAGGAGGAACTTGGTTGACTTTACAAACTAACACACTAAAACAAAACTTAACTTATTTATATTGTATTCTATCCATAGTCCCTCAAGACTATAAATATAATATTGAGCCTAGAGCACCGTCTTCTATGGGTAAGGTACCCAGAAGGCTATGTTACCTTGCTGGATCGCCATACTAATCCGTTGCTGAGGTATGCACCAGCCTTTAGATCACCTGAAGAGTCAATGAGTCGTTTTGATATTAGATTAGGGTCTTAACCATTAATAGCTTATATTATGATTCGAATGATACTGTTACGACCGACAAAGAACAATTCACACGTGCAGTTTATTGCCTTTCGGCATTTGGACTTCTTTTGTTTACTTTGTGTTTAAAACTTGTAATTATAAAAACAGGCCATTGTATATTGTAATGTTTATGATGGTAATTAGCCAGATGTGGTGTTTAGAAACTATTGTTATGCGGTCGAGTATTGTGTCGAGACACATTGTACAATTTAGTATGAAACAATGCCCCAACTGAGCGATGAGGCAGTTAAACGACGATTACGAAGACGTGTCTACATTCGATAAGCTATATAGTGATGGACTAGTGCATCACGTTTGTACTGGTTGGGTCTAATTAAATTTATACCTGTGTTATACGTGTTTTTATAGTTCTAATAAATTCTATAGTAATTCCAACGGCATTTTAATTCGGGTCCCGTAATTCGTACCAATACGATAATTTGAATAAAGTAAAAAATGTTCCAGGTCCCAGTCCACCAGCATCCTAAGTGGCGGCAGTTCCACAGCCTGTGGAAGATGCTCAATCGGGCTAACATCATACTTCGTCCTGAATAAAAATAGTACATTTTTGTTTGCCGTCCTTTACGCCTGTGTGTAAATAGTAAACAGGTCTATAATCCATTGTTAACTATTTCAACCGTTTATTAGCCGCGTGCACAAATGAAGATAAACCAAGAATGGTCGTAAATCGCTGTTTAGTTTAAGTTTTATGAGGGTAGAATATAAAAATTTGATCACCTGTTCAATCCAAATTTGTTGGTAAACACTTTGATCTGTATTAATTAAATATGAAAATTATTAGGTTCCTTTGTTGTTTGTACGACTGATAGCTATATTATTTATTATTGCAGTACATTAAAGGGCCATTTACACGGAGAAAGTTTATTGCACGTTTTGGGCGAATCGTATATTATTTTCGTAGGCGATATATTTTAGACATTAATCGCATTGACATGTTTATATTCAACCAACATTTGGAAAATTATTATATTTTTCATTCAAAATATATATCGAAAGAAAATACTTTCAAATTCGTCGGCTTCGGTGATAAGACACCGGTATTGTTATTTTAGACAATAAAAACTATGAAAAAGTGAAAATAACAAGTATTTCTAAATGATGCTAATTAAGTATTAAGTAAGTCGATCTGCGAAAACCGCATCGAAATTGGCCCAATAGTTTTTACGTGTATCCCGAACAAATAGATAAGAAATCTAAAAAAATGCATCGTGTTCTCCGTTGTTATATAGTCTATTCCACTTGTTTTTTTTAATAGCCTCAATGTAAAGACACGGCATCTTTAGAATTTCATACTAAAATGTTATAAATACGAATTATAAACACAAAATAAGTTTTATACGAGCTTAGTATCTTGTTTGAAGAAATGCCCAAGATATTATTTTTTGTTTGTCCTCTACGAATCACTTATACAGTTCACTAGAGTTCGTTTACAAATATTTCATTAGTTTAGAATTTAATTTGATCTTTTAACAATATATAAAATAGATATTTGAAATAAAGATATTCGAATTTCAGCTTAATTTGTTTTATGAATTATTATATTTTTTTATTGCTGGAGTACAGCAGACAGGCTAATAGCCCGACTGTGATGGAAAGTGGTTATCGTCTCCTGCAACAATTGTAACGCTAGGTATAAGTAATGTGCTGCCGTACTCCTAGATGAGACTGGAATCTGACCACTAATGCTGGAACACAACTCAAGGTTGTTATAGAGGCATAATTTAGAGTACCCTAGACCAATGGTGGTAACCATCAGCCGGGCAAATACACTACCACTCTATTATGGGTTGTTTTGTCGCCTCTTACAACAAGCCCACTGGCCGAAGGAATTAGTATTATTTTTTCGTTCCTGCACAGAATTACATAAATCACAAACTAAGAGCAGCTGTACACTATCCGGTCCACCGGATAAATCTCTATGTGTAGTAGGGTGGTCGTTAAAAATTAAATTTCTTGCGACGCCCCCTAAAAAGCTTCCTTTTAATGAAAAAACACTGGGATTTTTTTTATAATTTTTTCAAGTCAAGACATCACGTGCCTCAAGACGATTCAAGTTAAAACTAAAAATATAAGAAAAAATCAAAGATAAGCTTGAATCACGAAGAATTTTAAACTTTTTCTGAAACTATAATTTGAAATTCATCACTGAGAATGATAATACGGAAGGTATTTCATTGTTAAAACTTTTCCAATCTTAAAATAATTATTACTTGTAAGTATGAAGAAGTTTCCTGAAAAAACATGATATTACCCTAAAATTAACTTGAATCGTCTTGAGGCACGTGTTGTCTTGACTTGAAAAAATTATAAAAAAAATCCCAGTGTTTTTTCATTAAAAGGAAGCTTTTTAGGGGGCGTCGCAAGAAATTTAATTTTTAACGACCACCCTAATGTGTAGGTATATCTGTCCACATAAGGCTAAGCGTGTATACGAGTAGATCTGTGCAGTTTAATATATGCAACCAATCCCGTTGACTGGCACAGTCACTTTACATTGCTAGATTTACCTCCTCACGTAACCTTAGAAACCATTATTATTTATTGCAATGTATGTAATGTATTTGTTTGCTCAAGTTTATGCGATTACATACATACATACATAACTTCACGCCAGGTCCCTTGCGGGGTAGGCACGAACAACAGAGCGCCACACAGGCCCATTCTTACACACCTCACTTGCTTCTTTGACATTCATAGCTCTTGTCATGCACGCTCGTCTGTTCTTAAGGCTCCTGACATCACCTTCTGCTAGTACACGATCAATTTGATCATGGAAGGTGTGTCGTGGCTTTCCGCGACTTCTGAATCCATCCACTTTTGCATTGTATATCTGTTTAGTCATTCTTTCATCATACATTCTTTCCACATGCCCGAACCACCGGAGCATTCCTTTGCAGCATGCGATTATACATAACTAAATTAATATGTGTATGTGCAGTTCACATGTAGTACTTTCAATTTTTCACTATTTTGGTCTAAAATAACCGCTTCATCAAATTGCTGTCCAAATTGGACCTATGCTTAATCATCGTTCTTGTTGACTCTTTAATCTGTGCGGCACGAAGTGAGCCTCTAGCTAGCACTAGTACCTTTGGTGTTACGAATGTACATAGGCAATGTTAACTGCTTTTCACCAGGTGGACCGTCTGTCTGTCTGCTGATCCCACGCAATATAATATTATTACAACTTAACCCCTGACAAAAACAAATTCCACATACATACATAACTTCACGCCAGGTCCCTTGCGGGGTAGGCACGAACAACAGAGCGCCATTTAGGCTTATCCTTGAACACCTCACTTGCTTCTTTGACATTCATAGTTCTTGTCATGCACGTTCGCCTGTTCTTAAGGCTCCTGACAATTCCACATACATATCTGTAAAAGCATATTTTATTACCTGTCGGCATTTGAACTAATTATAATCCTTTTATGATCGTCTACTTTCGTTCACTTATTTATTGGCATACTTTTCTAGTTATTGTGGAAAACATCCTATTGTTACATTGTACTCGTTTACGTTTGCAGTCTGCATCATTAGCCAGGTGTTGCGGATTACAATTACAAGCTAATTCTAGGAATTGTGTCGACGTTGCCGGACGGGCATATTTGCATTAGTGAAGTATAAAACGACAGGGAGTTGAGCTACAACTACGATATGGGCGTGACGTGTGTACACTCGGAATCTAATAGTGACGAACATTGCGCGTTTTATTGAATTATGACCTTCTGCATTACGTTTGGGTTTGTTGTGTTCAGTTATATTTGTACCTGTGTTATACGTGTTTATATAGTTCTAATAAACTCTATATCAATTCTAACGGCATTTTTATTCTAGTCAAAAATAAAAATATTACCTACCTTTAAATGAAATATCTCTCCCTGACTAAATCCATAAACGTTGGCAAACAGAGGAAGAAGTATTACAATAAATACTAAATTGCACAAAGGCGGCATAATGGCCTCAAGCTGTTGGTACTGGAAAAAAGTTCAATACTTTTCCCAGCAATAAAAACTTCAGTTTGCTAAACAAGTTGCAGATTTGTGCGAGTGTACTTGTCGGGTGCATTGTACACTTGTAGCAAAGCGGGAACGTTTAAAAAGTTTTGTGCACTTTTTAATAGAGTTTTACGCTTTAGCCATATTTGAAGGTACTTGAATAGAATGAAGAATATATTTATTGCGTAATGCATGTACATACAAAGATGTTACGGTTTTTACAGTATCAATGCATTCGCTCCATAATTGGGCTTGCAAAATTAAAATCACAATATTGAATTATAAACATTTTTTAAAATTAAAAATTAATAAAAATAATCAGATATACACTCGCAGGGGCTTTGTGGCGAAACCTTAGGTGAGTAGCGACACCTCGTACCTGACTCCGGGGGCCAAGACAAGGCCCCCGCCTCCGTGCTTGCCTTAACCAGCCGGCACGGAGTGGGGATCGCTAGAGCTAAGACTCAAGCTCCAGAGGTGGAAGTGATAAATGGCATCACGTCAGAAGTAGCTTCGGTGAACCTGCAGCCCACCTCTCTACACCCCTTAGCCACTCACATCCATGTTGCCCCTGTCTTTTATGGCATTTTTTGGGGCCCATGCAGGGAGTGGCGAATCATCGTCTGCTCATTTTTCCTTGTTCCCTGAACATTGCGACAGGCAAACGTCATATTCCCAGACCGCTAGTACCACTAACAGTTCACCCCAATAGCCCGGTACTTTTTGTCCTCATTTCCCACAATAATCCTACACTGGTCGGGGCTTGTCCTTGGGTGCATTATTATATGGTGTAGACAGAGATAATCGCCGGTCAGTGTCACGCCACATTTAGATTAAATTTGTCAAGGGGCCTCTACGTGTTGGCCTTTTATAGCCCGTGGTCTTGAAAGACATACAATAATCAGATATACAATATAATAATAATAATCTGTTAACGCCGACCTATTTGGTCGCCGCCTCTTTTGTTTCATTTTCTTCCGCCGCATCTGTCAATATGCAATGTGACATTGTCTACGTTCGACCGCTGAACGCATCGCTGCTCCCGCACAAACCTCGCCGCGTCTTGTGCATTGTACCGCTTATTAAACCCGCTTTCAACAACCCGCATGTTGGAGGGTGCACGCTGTATCGTTCCAGCTGGTCCACTAAGTCGAAGGAACCGCAAGACAAGAAGAAAGGATCAAGAGGAAGAAGTGCCTGCCACTGCGAAGACGTATTGTTCGTAGCGTGTCTGGTGCGGCGTACCTTATCCTGTAAGTCCTTTCCTCCTGCTTATCCCCGCTCCCGCTCCCGCGCCAACATAATCTATAATTAATCTTAATAATAAAATGTCTCCTATTAAAGCATATCAAATAGTCAGTTCATAATGTTTTATCCTCCATAAACATGTTTATATTATAATAGTGTACGTGGCAGTTCACTAAGAGACTTCGGAACCTGATTGTATACAAAGGGCCCCATGTAATAGAGGCTTTTGCGCATTAATTCGGGGTCACCTGGAAGGCAAGGCTAAACTTGCCTCCAAAAAGCTTGGTGTGTTAAACCGGTCCAAGCAGTACTTCACTCCGCGGCAATGACTTGAGCTGTACAAAGCGCAAATCAGACCGCATATGGAGTACTGCTCACATCTATGGGCCGGAGCACCAGCTTACCAGACTGACCCCCTCGACTCCATCCAGCGTCGCGCCGTTCGTATTGTCGACGATCCCATACTAACAGGCGGGTTAGAATCGCTTAGCCTTCGAAGAGACTTTGCGTCTCTCTGCGTATTCTACCGCCTGTACAACGGAGAGTGTTCCGAGGAACTGTTTGATCTGGTGCCAACGCCTCATTTCTACCACCGCACCGCTCGCCAGCGACGGGATGTTCACCCTCATTTCCTTGAGCTCCCACGCTCAACTACGCAACGGTTCTCTAGAACATTTATTCCGCGTACAACAATGATCTGGAGGGAACTTCCCGCCACGGTTTTCCCTTTGCGCTATGACATGAGGTTCTTTAAGAAGGGCGTTATAAAATTTCTTAGAGGTCGGCAACGCGTTGGCGACACCCGGTGTTTCAATCGTCCATAGGCGACGTAACCACTTTTCATCAGGTGGGCCGTCTGCCTGTTTGCCTACATAAGGCAATAAAAAAAAAAAAAAAAAATGTCGAATTGAGTTGATGGTGCAGACTGTAAATGCATTGCGTCTGCTACGTGGAAAGACCTCCGAACGCTGACAAATTGCAAAAGTAAATTTCTAACAACCAAATATTTGCTGCGGTTCTGTGCAGCCTTACATAAGGTAATGATGTCCCGGCTTCGAAGCACGAAAACCAAAAGCAGCGAAAGTGAAGCGAAGCCTGAACGCTTACCCGAAAGGAAGAGAGGCTGTTAGTGGGTGAACGAAAGGTTTTCCGTAAGATTTTGGGTCCAATGAGGAGAGACGATGGCATCTGGAGGGTCCGACCTAACGTCGAAATCAAAAACCTCGTGGCCGAGCCTAACATACTAGAAGAGATAAAATCTCAACGCCTCTGTTGGGTCGGCTACGTGGAACGGATGGAAAGGATCGAAGCGTGAAAAGGGCTTTGGGCGACGTCCGGTCGGTCGCCCCAAGTACCGGTGTAGCGACAGAGACTGACTCGTGTGAGCTTCAAGCCCTTAACTGGCAAGAAATCGTTCAAGATACACAGGCCAAGACACATTTTAGGTCACTGAGCCAACGGAGTTAATTAGATAGTTAACCAAATATTTAACTGAAGTTTCTTATGCCAGATTTGTAAGATTACCAGTTACAAGTTGAATAATGAATCGTTCAATACAGTTATGTAATAGTCTAGATGTGCCCGCGACGTCGTCCGCGTCGAATTTGTTTTCAAAACCGCCCGATTTTGAAACATTCTTCATTGGTGCTCCGCTCCTATTGGTGTTAGCGTAATTATATATAGCCTATAGCCTTCCTCGATAAATGTACTATCCAACTCGGAAATAATTTTTCAAATCGGACCCGGGGTTCCTGAGATTAGCGCGTTCAAACAAAACAACTCTTCAGCTTTATAATATTAGTACAGATAATCTTAGGCTAAACTTTGAACCTATCGCCACTAGATGGATCTATTTAAGGAGGAATATCTAATATTTATTTACATCAAACAAAAACGTCAACAACAAAACGTCAAACAAAAAATATGGAATAGATAAACGCCTAATAAAGGTCAATTAAATTGAACCTAGTTTAGCTATCGTACGACGGTGTGTTCTTATATGTTATTGAACCGATAGATAACGAACACACAAACTACAGTTAAACTACCGCAGAAACCGGGCATTAGTATTTTAACACATTATAAAGGAAATTTTTATTACCATAAATACATTTTGCCAGGTGGTAGGGTATTTGCCTGACTGGATGGCTACCACCCCTGGTCTAAAGTATATCGCGATAACAACCTTGAGTTGTTTCGGTATTAGTGACCAGGTTCCAGTCTTCCTTAAGAGAGCAGCAGCGCATTTGTAGCACCTTTGGTGTTGCAAATGTCCATAGGCGATGGTAGCCGCTTTCCATCAAGTGGGCCGTCTACCTGTCTGCTGAACTCCTGAAAAAAGAAATTAAAACACACACACTATTCACCGATGAATTGAGAAATTACTGCTTATTATGAAGTCGGTTTCAATTCGGAAAGTTGCTAAAGGGGAAATAAACGTTTGAAAGCAATTCTCGGAAACGATTTACTCGTTTGAATTCCCGAAACTTCAAAACTTTTTGAATGGTTCTCTTCAATCACAAGGCGGTGTACTATGTAATCAATATCGGCGGCTGAAAAGATATTCGTTTTAAGTGCTATTTATAAAATACAGTGAAAGCTCCTTATTCGTCTTTTCACTATTCGGTTTTAAAAAATGCGACCCAATTCCTATATTCGCAGCTGAAAATTTATTTTTTCGCGGATCTAATAAGTACGTACATAATAATAAAAGGATTCCAATAGGTATTCAAGCCTTTGTAAATGCCGTCAAATGGACTTATAAAAAAAGTAAAATAAATCTTATTACAACTTTCACGTCAAGTGTTCTCGTCGACCATTCCGCAATGCTTGAAGACAAAAGTCTTCGAGCAGTGCGTCCTCCCCGTCCTGACCTACGGGGCCGAGACGTGGACACTGACGGCAGGATTGGTCCACAAGTTCCAAGTCACTCAACGGGCTATGGAGCGAGCTATGTTGGGTGTTTCTCTTATGGATAAAATTAGAAATGAGGATATCCGTAAGAGAACCAAAGTAACCGACATAGCTCGCAAAATTAGCAAGTTGAAGTGGCAGTGGGCCGGTCACGTCTGTCGCAGGACCGATGGCCGTTGGAGCAGACGAGTCCTGGAGTGGAGACCGCGTCTCGGTAAACGTAGTGTCGGACGCCCTCCAGCCCGATGGACCGACGACCTACGCAAGGTCGCCGGCAGGCGCTGGATGAGAAAGGCAGCAGATAGGTATGAGTGGCGCCGTCTTGGGGAGGCCTACGTCCAGCAGTGGACTGTGAATAGCTGACGACGACGACGACGACGACGACAACTTTCACCGAGTCCGATGTCACCGAGGACTTTGACAAGCCGCCTTCACTGCGATCGGTGTATTTGAGAAAGTGAACAAACAGAATGTAAGCTGCTTTAAAATCTGCCAAGTAATAGAAAATTACAAAATTCTTCAAACTATTGCCTAAGCCTTAAGATAATTGTTCAAAATGTTTAAAAACTTCAATTAAAGTTATATTTTTATATATTTGTTCTTTTTTGTCACCTAGGAACGTATATTATATAATATAATCTATAATCCCATATAAATTACCATTCCGTGTTCACGGCATATTTATGGAACATATACCCCGCGAATAAAGAGCTTTTACTATATACCTTTTAAGTTTACAATCACGAAAAGAAAGGCATAATAATAAAACTGCACGTGAAAAATAAGAGCTTTTACGACATCCCGTCACGTTCCCGGAAAGCATCCCTTTCCTGGTAACATTTCCTCTTCCACCTTCATTCGGCCGGTTTTTACAAGAAGGCGCTGCGCACACACATGCGTCTCATTGGCCGAGCTGAATCTTCCAATGGTTGCCTAAATATCGCCGCGACCCCACGCTCGCCGATAAATAGGCCAAAAACGTCGGAAAACTACTGTATTGTCCCCTAAAACTATTGCTTGAAATGCCAACTGTGTCCCGGACATATAGTGTAGTGTAAAATCAGGCCGAAATCCTGCATAATTCCTTACACAGCTCCAGTGACGGTAAACTTTTTACACGGTTCACTAGGACTTGCAAGGCAGCATCAGGTCTAACAGGGAGTCAGGGTTTGCTCCGTCTAAGCAGGCATTCATATTGAGGGGATGTGTGATGATGTATGAGTGTTGGTTGCGGCCGTGGATTGGTGTACGGGTAAATGAAAGATAACATGAGTCATACACTTTTAATCACACACAGTTATATTTTATAATACAGTTCAGAAGGATTTTGGTGAAGGCAAGCAGCAAGCGCGAAAACTAACGTTTGTACACGAGCACGGATGTCGTGCGCCCGCGTTGAAGGCGTAAGTCGGACTGTAGCCGAAATGTGTCGACTGTTTCGCGCCAAGAGAATGGGCGCGAAAGTTGTGCGCGCGGTGTCATAAAATGGCGCGATATTTTGCTTGCTACATATTAATATTGGTTTCGCGGTTACGTGCTTGTTTCTATGTTGGCACTAATGTCGCCGCAATATCTTATCAAGAACATTGTTACATTTTAATTTAATTTTTATTTTTTTATTGCAGGAGTTCACCAGACAGGCAGACGGCCCACTTGATGGATAGCGGTTACCATCGCCTATGAACATTTGTAACACCAAAGGTACTACTAATGCGCTGCTGCTCTCTTGAAAGAGACTGGAGCCTGGTCACTAATGCCGGAACACAACTAAGGGTTGTTATGGCGACATACTTTAGACCAGGGGTGGTAGCCATCCAGTCGGGCAAATGCCCTACCACCTGGCTGTGGGTTGTTTTGTCGCCTCATACGACAGGCCGCCCAGCCGCAGGAATTTGTATTCTTTCTCCGTTCCTGCACGGATACATTTCCTTAATTTGGAGACATAAAGATGAAAAAAGCACTACATGTTAAGTTTGTCACAAAATATACAAATACTATCTTCTGTGTAACGTTTTATTTCATCAAACATTGGTGGGGAAATACATCAACCATTTGATTAGGGGTCGTTATGGACTGTATATTAACCTGGTTCAATGTTGGGAGTAATAGTAGTAATATTTCTACCTAACCCATATATATATATATATATATATATATATATATATATATATATATATATATATATATATATATATATATATATATATATATATATATATATATATGTATATGTGTGTGTGTGTGTGCGTGTATGGGGCCCGCGGTGCCCTCAAAGGAAAATTTTGAAACATGGAAAAATTTCCATAAAATCTGAAAAAACAATAAAATTCTTACAATCTTCGAGAATTAGCGTGCTCCCAAAAAAGACCTGTGTATATACTAGTATATGTGTGTAATAAAGGACTTTTGGTCCCATGAGCCATCCTGCTAAAAACATATTTCATAACACGGCTCCAATTCAAAACTAACACTCTCAAAGCTGTTAGTTAAAAGTTGAGGAGTAAACTGGATCAACAGTATTATAACAGGGTATTCGGTAACTGGGCGCAAGTTTAAATTAATGAATAGAAGTTTAACTTAAAAGATACTTGTACTTTGGTTTAAGTGGTGAACGATGTTGAGAGATCAACTGAATTGAATCATTGATTGATTTGGGATATGTTGAATAAAACACATTTTGGAGGCTAAAAACACTATACAATATTAGTTGACTCTGACTCTAAAACTAGATATAATATAGGTACCTGTAATATGAGTCAATCAGAGGTTCCTCACGCCAATTGCCAGTGTTAAAATTTTTAGATCACCATCTAATGTGTATGTTGGTCATGTACATATAATGATGTGTGTGTGTGTGCGTGTGTGTGTGCGCCTGTGTGTGTCTGTAGAGAAGGAGATAAGAAGGAAGAAAGTAGGACAGAAGTTTTAAGTTTATTATGTTACTTAACGAGCACTTCAGTAGCATCATAGTTAAGCGAGAGTAAATATTTATAGATCTTGTTCTTTACTTAATATTTCGTGAGTGGATAAATTTCAAAATCTTTATTTATGTATTTTGTATGTGTCAAACAAAATGGTCCTTATAATATAATAATAACAACAGCCCATCACTGTCCCAGTGCTGGGCTCGGGCCTCCCACTGTAGGGGAATGGACAGTATACCCGCCACGCTTGTCCAAGGCGGCTTGGCAGGTGGTGGGAAAATAAAATCACCATTTGATTTTGAGGTGTTTGTGGACTGTAGATTGGTTCAATGCGGGTGGAAGGAACTCACCGGATGCAGCTGCTGTTGGTTCTCTTCTTCTGCTCCAGATCAGCAACAGGTCCGAAGAGTTTTTTACTTATTTATATATTGTCACTTCGCGAGACGTGCGCACAGTCTTAATTGTAATAGCGGTTTTTGTTTTATAACGAAGCAGCGGTGGAATTTATGCGTGTGGTGTGAACGACGTACTGAGACGGAACGGGGGTTGCATCTCTTGTCGTGCGTTTTTAGTGTAATTTTACAAATTACTTGATGCGGCGAGAATAGGACGGGCGGGCAAGGTTTAATGATATGGCAGGTATAAAATAAATTAAAAAATGCGATAATTAATTACCAGCAGGTTTGACACATCGGTTACCTCGATGTGCAGATTGCACACACGATGTTTTCCTTCATCGTTGTTAGCACGTGGTAATTACAACAATATGCACATTAGGTCAGAAAACAGCCTAAGTGGTGCATGTGTTCCGGCCAGGATCGAACCGGCGACCTTTGAGTTAAGGACGCATGCGCTAGCCATAAAATTTAATAGAATAGAAAAAACAATATCGCTAGAAATGTAAAACCACCTATGTTACACAATTAGAAATTTAGAAGCCTGCATTTCTAATTGTTCAAATTCAAGAGCCTTACATCACGTCCAATATCATAGCACTCTTTTAATATTGTTACATACCGAGAAAGACCCCACAGCTGCATGTTGTAAAAACGAATTCTTTATATTTCCTTCGTGTTTAAACTTTAAAACGATCTATTATTATCGTACTTATTTTATGGCTGTAATTAGTGTCGAACGACTTAATCCTTGTTTTTATTGCAATGTCAGATGTGCAGGTTAACGTGGCCCCTTTTATACAGGTTAGTATAAAACAATGCCCGAACGGAGGGGTGGGGCAGTCATTCGACGACTACGATACGTTTAAGACGTGTAGTGTTATTTATTAGCGACATAGTGACGGACTTTGCGCCTGTTGAATCGCATTGAATCGTGAAGTGTGAACTGGTTGCATCCAGTTTTGTTTTGTACTTGATTTTTTCGTGTTTATACAGTTCTAGTAAACTCTATAGTAATTCCAACGGCATTTATTTTAATTCGAGTCGTGTAACTCGTAACAATATGTATGCAACCTCTGATCACATTATCAGTGTTGCTGATATACTTAGCTGGTTGTAACAAACGTCTTTTTACTCAATACTCAATAATATACTCAAAGACTAAACATGCGTGGGTTATGTGAATACAGCATTTATTACCGATATTTACAATATTTTGAGTTATCACTGATTCTAACTTTAAGCCAGGGTATACAGTTTTGACCTTCAGAACCTCAACGGGCAGAATACTGAATAGCGTGTGGACTCGACGGTGTTCTTCATGCGTCTCTCCTCTTTTTATTGGAGTTGACTTTATGTTGTTGGTCCAAAGACCTCACAACTTTACAAGGTTTTTGGGACGACTGCCTCACGTCTAACATAACAGCACTGTCATCACGTCTGATAGATAAATATAACCAAAGATATATATACATATATATATATATATAGAGTTGCGGTAACGGTTTCTAGGTCCCGCCGTTGTAGTGCAACTAACAAATACTTCACTCATAAGGATCGCAAAGTCACTGACCACATACTAGTGCTACATAATATTTCTTGTTCTTTTCTCTTTCTTTCGTTTCTTAGCGCGTTCTACCGTCTGTACAATTGGGAGTGTTCTGAGGAGCTTTTTGGTTTGGTACCTACATCGTCATTTTACCACCGCACTGCTCGCCGGCGACTGGGAGTTCATCCACACTTCCTCGACACCTAGAAGTTATCCACTGTACGTGGCGCTCGCTCTTTTATGCCATGTGTGAGCAAGCTGTTTAATGAGCTCCCACGGTTTTCCCAGAGTGCTATAATATGGGGCTCTTCAAAAAGGGCGTAAACAGATTTTTAAAGTCTCAACGAGGTAGGCAACGCATCGGCTCCATTAGTGTTGCAGATGTCCATGGGCGACGCCACTTGCCATCAAGTGGACCTGCCAGATTGCTTATACGCAAACATAAAAAAATATTGTAGTATGATGTAAAACTTCTTGGGATACACTTGCAAGGTTTTTAAAAGCTCTGATGAGTTTTCTTAGAAATTTAATAATTTACATCGTACAAGATGGTTTATTTTAAAATGGAAACATTCTCATTGCCGGTTTCACTACCGGATCTAGTACGGTCCTTAATAAATTAGGTGGCACAGTTGTCATTTTAGGCGATGTTGTAGTGGTTGCCGATGTTCTTATGGTCGTCGACGTTGTAATGGCGTTCGGCGTTGTAGAGGTGGCAGGGGCTGTAGTAGTCGTCGACGTTATAGGGATGGTCGGGGTTGTAGAGGACGGAGATGTAGTAGTCGTCGACATTATAGGGGTGGTCGAGGATGTAGAGGTCGGAGATGTATTGGTTGTCGATGTTATAGGGGCGGTCGAAGACGTAGTGATCGACGACGCTGTAGTGGTGGTCGGGGATGTAGTGGTCGTCGACATTGCAGTGCTAGACGGGGATGCAGTGGTCGTCGTGGATGGCGAAGTTGTTGTGGAACTTTCGGTCGGGGCTTGTGTCGCTGGAAAGTTGATACATATTGTATAATATAGGTAAATTATTACACTTAATTTAGTATTCAAGTTTTAAGAATACGTAGACTTCATTATATTATATAAGTCAAGGTTTCTTCATTGTATCATCATAGTTTATTAATTTGATACATTCAGTACATTAAAATTATATATAACAATGTTAGCAGTGATAAATATTGTTCTAAAGATTTTTGAAAACCAATCCAAATTATTCGATGTTCATATATGATATTAGCTGTGCCCGCGTCGCCTTCCACGTGAGATTTGTTTTCAAAACCTCGATTTTCAGTGGCTTTGTAGTAGATAAGTAACGGAGATTTATAAAATTCCAGCTTTTGAAGTATGGGTTGAAGTTTGTAGTTTGAAGTATGTTAGTTGACCTTACAATTTATACCAATGTGGGTTAGTTTTGTAAATGGTGCTGGTTTTTTATTGCCTGAGTTTAGCATACAGGCAGACGGCCCACCTGGTGGAAAGCAGTTACCATCACCTATGATATTTGTAACACCAAAGGTCTCTCTCTAAACACCTTTAGAGAAGCAGGAAATTTAGAGATATATTTAATTAAATCCCATTCTAATACACCAAAGATTTTTATATATTGTGTAGTTAAATAGATTTATTATTTCTTTAAATTATTATAGAATACTTACAAGCAATAGTTATAGCACAGCTAATAACGACCTGAAAAAATGGTTTTTCATCAAAATGTGTTATAGAAGCTTTATGCAAAAACACAATAATAATTATTTATTAAGTTTATTTCAAGGAAATCTTTATACATTTTGTCACGAGAGGGTAATTTCGTAATTTTTAATCTGTCAAATAACTTATTTCTAAATCTATTATTAATTATAGTATCTTATATTTAATATATATTATCTAAAACATTTTAAAGTCGGTGATTAGTAATTTTCAAAATGTAGTAATTTTTATGTTTTACTTTGCACCACCTTCATAGCACCGGCTGCATAGGTTTCACGATAGTCTCGTGATGTCACGCGTCAATGGTCAGTAGAGTTAACAAAAAATGTTAGATAAATAGCTGTTGCTATCTACCTATTTAATTATAATATTATAAAATTCTGAACGTGCTGTGTCTATAGATTGAAGCTATTAAAATAAAGCAACTGGAATAACTATATACACTATGGAGAACGGCATGTACTTTTTTTTACATTTCTTGTCTGTTTGTCCGGAATTCACATAAAAACTACTGGGCCGATTTCGATGAAAGAAGAGAAGTCCTCCTCCAGATCCAGGGAGTTCTGCAATTTCTCAATTTCTTTCGGACGAGAACGAACACCAAAGACGTTTGAAAGTAACGTCTTTGGAAGCATAATTATTGCCAGGGCGTTGCAGAATACGCAGAAAAGAATAAAACAAGGTTTCTCTCAGGTTTTTAAGGCCCTCGTAGAACCCATGGTCTGAATCATAATCGGGAGGTACCTATGGTGTTCTCTGCCTAACCATTACAATTCACACTTCTTCTTTGCAAACAAAAAAAAGGGAGTGGCGTCATTCTATTGATAAAACTGTTGCTGCCTTTGAAACGCAGCTCGTAGAAAACTCTGACGAGCAACGCCTTATCGACAAGAACCGTCCTTTAAATCTCCTCCAACTACACATACTGAACAGGACGGCTGTATTGCGCTTCCTGCAGAAGAACTTTTAAAACCAACAGCACAGCTGGACTTGACAAGGTTCGCCGTTGATAGATAGGTCAAGTAGGACCATGTATGTGATGTACAATGAATACACAGACATAAATTAAACGATTCAGGTCCCGAAAAACATAACATACATAAAATTATATCTACATATATAAATAATATCAGCCCATAAATGTCCCACTGCTGGGCTCGGGCCTCCCATTATAGGGGAAAATTATAACTATAGTATATTGAATATATAGTTTATATATTTATTTATGATATACGTAATAATCTGCACCACCTACATCGCCAGATTTAGTTAAACTGTTCCTTAAGTTAGGTTGCCTGGAAGAGATAAGGCCGCCATTGTTTCTACCATGACAATATTGTTATTGTCTATTTTAGAAATTGTATATTTGGTGAGCAATAAAGTGTTATTTATCTATCTGTAAAATATTTAAAAAATATAAATAAATGACTTTTGGGATGCAAAATAGAACCTAAAAAATAATTCGCAAGCACTAAATTAAATCTTACCATGGCATATACGAATGAAGACCACCGCATCTTGAAGTAGTATATATTAATGAAGTAACAGAAAATGTAATAAACATTAGTCTTATTCGTTTATCCTTTTATATACTGTTGATAACTGAATATAATATATTTTTCATAGCAAAATATGTTGTTCATAAAATCAGCTGTTAATTAGCATATCAATTGTTAAAATTAATCATGTATATTGTAACACACTGGCTTGTTTATTTAAATGCATTTACATGTTTAATTTCTTACGTCAATTTCAATATTTTATGAAATTTATTGTCATATTTTCTGCTTTAATTTATTACATATAATATAAAAAAATATTAATAAAAAACATTAAAAACCCCACTGCACAATATACAATTTAATGCACTAAAAAGACCGAAACAAGATTGAGAACAGAAACCAAATAAAAAATAAACTATAAACAAAACTCTACTTCGGTTTAACAAACTATATTATGAGTTGAAAGTCTAAGTTAAATACCATTGAGTTTAGTAGGAAGCAAAACCTATTTTATAATTTGCAATCGGTTGACATAGCTCGCAAAATTAGCATGAAATGGCAGTGGGCCGGTCACGTCTGTCGCAGTACCGACGTCCGATGGAGCAAACAAAACCTGGACTGGAGACAACCGTCTCGGCAAACGTAGCATAGGACGCCCGCTAGCCCGATGGGCGTACTTGGGGAGGCCTACGTCCAGCAGTGGACTGAGTCTGGCTGAAGAAGATACACTGGTGATTGAAAACTCGACCCCAATAATACATTTTACATTTGACTACAAAAACTAAGAATTCAAAACACCTAGTAAACAAACAAACAGTACTCGCGTCGCACCTTTGATATTTTTAAACATACGAAATTCCAAACTGGTTAGTTGAGTCCTCGGTTATAGCCCACCCTTATATAGTTAGGTTATTTGCATACCAGCAACATGTTGATGAACTTTTTTGTTCGGTGCTTGTGGTGTACTTAATGAAACACCCCTTAAATGTGGACTGTGTCTGTAATAAGCGCTTTTAAAAAAATACTTATTCAAACAAAACCATACATCATATTTTTGCATTTAAACTTAACACCCAAAAAGATTGACGAATATACTAAGTCTGCGCTTTATGTACAATTTATAAATATGAGGTAGATTGAGTTATTGCATCTACTCTTTCTCCATGTCTAGTACCAAGTGAAAGGGGGACAGTAAACATTAACTCGTGACAAACAGTAATAAACACACACACGCGCGCGCACACACACACGCACACAGAGAGAGAGAGAGAGAGAACTAGCCAGAAAGGTGTTAAAAAACTGTGACATTGTATGAATTGACTTTATATAAATTACATATTTCTATTAGAGAGAGAGAGTTAGTTTGAAAGAGAGTGTCGGGGTAAAGTTAAGGAAAGGAATGCTCCGGTGTTTCGGGCATGTGGGAAGAATGTATGATGAAAGAATGACTAAACAGATATACAATGCAAAAGTGGATGGATGCAGAAGTCGCGGAAGGCCACGACACACCTTCCATGATCAAATTGATCGTGTATTAGCAGAAGGTGATGTCAGGAGCCTTAACAATAGACGAGCGTGCATGACAAAAACTATGAATATCAAAGAAGCAAGTGAGGTGTGTAAGAATAAGCCTGTATGGCACTCTGTTGTTCGTGCCTACCCCGCAAGGGACCTGGCGTGAAGTTATGTATGTATGTATATTTCTATTACTTAACATATGGGCCCCGTTATTGCTAAAAAAACGGTGACATGCAAAGATAGCCAAACAACTATACATGACCATTTTTGCAAAAGATTTCCGGAAATAATACAATATAAGCGAATTTGAAACACAATTGTAAAATATATTCTCAACGTTGTCGTGCAAAATCTGTATCATATGTGACAAGCCTAAGTACTGGGGGCCTTATTTGTACACGGCGTTGAAAGGGCTTACAAATGATTAATTAACTTTGTCCGGTAACTTTATAGAGTGGTGAAGGTTTCATTTGAAGCATTCATTCCTACACTTCATAACACTTTTGTTTAAACTTTATTCTGCTAAGGACATGCTAGGCATTTCCTGGGAATTGACTGGCTATTTTATTTTTAATAATAATCCTGCTCCTTGAGTATCCAAAGGAATAAGGAACGGCCTGTGTAGAGTGGTGGGCTGCAGGTTCACAGAAGCTACTTCTGACGTAATGCTATTTATCACTTTCACCTCTGGAGCTTGAGCCTTAGCTCTAGTGATCTCCACTCCGTCCCGCGTGGCTAAGGCAGGCAAGGAGCCCTTGCCTTGGCCCCCGGAGTCAGGTTGAAAGTGTCGCTACTAAGTCTTCGCCACAAAGCCCCCGTACGGGCTATTATTATAAATAACACAGTTGGGTCCTTTTGGTCGACGCCAAGAGGAAGGGTTGCACTGAAAATCAGCGTTGTGTCGGATATAGTTCCGGCATAGCAATATGGTGAATGAAAACCTTGTTTTCTGAAAATGCAACGTATAAATGCTTAAAATATGCCCAGTGTGCAATTTTATCGGTACCAGGCCGGAGAAAGAATACAACTTCCTGCGGCCGGGCGGCTTGTTGTTGGCGACAAAACAACCCACAGCCAGGTGGTAGGGCATTTGCCCGTATGGATGGCTACTACTCCTGGTCTAAAGTATGTCACCTTGAGTTTTGTTCCGACATTAGTCACTTGGTTCCACTTTCCCTTAAGAGAGAAGCAGCGCATTTGAAGCACCTTTTGTGTTGCAAATGCCCATAGGCGAAGGCGCTTTCCATCAAGTAGGCCGTCTGTCTGTTGAACTCCTGCAATAAAGTCTTTCTTAATTAATTTCTTCTTTCTGTATTATTTAAGCAGTGGTCTGTCACAGACTAAAAGCCGCCGCTTCTGGCATCGGAACCGCCTTATACGGATGTTCGTTCTATAAACATGTGAAAGCTCATCAGATTGTCTAGTGCACTCTATGATTGGACAGATTTATGTAACAGATTTTTTGACACACGGGAATTACTCCAAACGCGGCGTACGACGTATTAACGCCGCGTCGGGCGTCTGACGGATGAACATGACGATTTCACAGGCGCTCTCATTTTACCAAAATGGTTAAGTAAAGCCTATTCCATAATACAGGTTTCAGAAGAAGGCTTTAAGGAAATTATTAAAGCACATTTGCTTTCAAAGGAATAAAATATCTACCTTATTTGAACACATTTATTTGAATTCACAGATAAGAGATCGTCGTAAACCGTGGTTGGTAAGTACAAAGTACAAATTCTGTTTTTCTACATCGTACATAGTGTGGGTATATCAGTATGGGAATGGGATTGTTCACAAAAAATTACCCTCTAATTTTATATTTTTATTACGTAAAATAGGGTATTTTAAGATACCAATTTGAATATTTTTGTATTTTAAGCGTTAGTTTTTTTATAATTCGATTTTAAAATTATTTCCCCGATGACGTCATAAGGGACAAGTTTACATTGATTTCTTTGCCTAGAAAACAAAAACAATAAAAGTAAGTTTTATCTATATATAATCATAGTAATCTGTGCTACTATTTAAATGTCACTGTCATTACTCATTACGTATCATGATCATTTTAGTGTTTTTTGTCGCTTGGCTTATAATTTTTCGTGTTCAACCATTATTATTTTCTACAGTTATCGTTAAATTTTGTAAACTGGTCTTTAGAGAAAATCCATGTTACAGAACTTAAATCAAATAATGTACAGCTAGATTTTTTATCACCTGAAACGAGCTAACAGGCAGACGGCCCACCTGATTGGATTTAGTAAGGTCAAATAAAGGTCAAACGCATTGCTTACAAAATACAAGAAGATCGTACGTTTTTTGGAATTTAAGCTAGACAGAAATGATAAGGGACACTATTCCTCGAAATGGTTTTTCAAATAGCTAGATTGAAAAAAAATGAACAATCCCAATTGAATACATAAATAAAGTAATGAATGAATGAAAACGCATTACTGATCACGATGACTAAAAATAGAGTAAATAATAGCCATTAACAAAATTAAAACTAAATAATTATTATGAACAAGTTGGCGATGGGCTTAATGAAACTTTGTCTTCCATGATCACGGCTACCGAGAAGAAGCCGAAACGTCAGAATAATAAAAATCAAATAAACTACCTCTCTTAAAACCGTTAAAATTTAGTTTTATTATATAAAATAGTCGCGAAAACCGAAGAAAATATTATAGACCCATCTTTTGTTATATATTTCGATGTGCTGAACCGAATCTGGGCTCAGTTTTGTCTATAGACCGTCAATATTTTAGGAGTGTATGAACCAAATTGAACCCAAAATCGGATACAGCGGATCGTAATACATAAGAATAGGGCCTGGTCACAAGTACAGAACACTTTTTGTGGACCGGTATTATTAATAAAGCAAGTATAAGAGTTTAGATGCTATGTGTAGTACACACGCTGACTCTTCCAGATACTGTGACTCCAGCCTACTAAACACGACAAGATATTAATTTACCCGTGCGGGTCTAAATACGAAGACTTTATTACTTATTTCTTAAAACATATAAGTTCTATTTTTATCATGGTCTCTACATTGGGAAATTATTTTCCAAATTTTTGAAGTAAAAATCTTCTTTAGAATTGTTGTGTTTTGAAATTCGTTGAAATGAAAAACCGCCACAAAAAAGAGAAACATATAAATCTATAAGACTAAGCCTGCGAGAGAATGAGAAAGAATATTTTATATTTAATGATTTGATTACTATGCTCATACTGGTAAAGCTTCTAAATTCAGACGCCTGTCTGTTGAAGAAATTGCATTATTTTTGTGAAGTTTACCACCACTGTTGAGTGGCTGTTTTTTCATATTTAGAATGTACGTGCAGGAACGGAGAAAGAATACAATTTCCTGCGGCCGGGCGGTAAGTAGCGCTCGTAAGAGGCGACAAAACATTTGCCCGACTGGATGTCTACCACCTCTGGCCTAAAGTATGTTGCCATAAGAACCTTGATTTGTCTTCCGGCATTAGTGACCAGGTTCCAGTCTTCCTTAAGAGAGCAACAGTGCATTTCTAGCACCTTTGACGTTGCAAATGTCCATAGGCGATGGTAACCGCTTTCATGTCGGCCATCTGTCTGCTGATCTCCGACAATTAAAAAAAAAACTCTAAATTTTTTTGTTATAAAGCTTATATATTACTAGCTGCTGGCCACAACTTCAGAAAAAAACCCGATTTTGAAACATTCTTCATTGGTGCTCCACTCCTATTGGTCTTAGCGTGATGATATATAGCCTATAGCCTTCCTCGATAAATGGGCTATCTAAGACTGAAAGAGTTTATCAAAGACCAGTAGTGAGATTAGCGCGTTCAAGCAAACAAATAAAACTCTTCAGCTTTATATATTAGTATAAGGTAACGATATATAATATATGAAATTTGACTTCACGAAATTTAGAATCCCTACCATCCCTTGTCAAACTCGTAACTTTAGAGGCATACGTAACCAAAACTTACTAATATGTATCAGGCCTTAGTACTATTCAAACGATGAAATAAAAATATTTAACCTTAGTTTTGTTTTAAATACATATTCAAATTATATTCAAACAATGTAAATATTCCAGACATTAATTGGCTAAACGTGTGTTAAATTATTGTATTTTCTGTTCATTTTAAAACTAGGTTTAACATAATGCTTTTATTACATTTTACTAAAATTACAAGATAATATTGTTAAAGCAATTTTGTTTTCATTTGGTATCTATACTAACTGTTAACCGCAACTTTCTGCGTTTTAGTTTTCTGATGCAGTAAAAACGCTGAAACATATTTGATGCAGACAGAGAGCACCCCTGACCCGCCCGCCGGAGCACACCTACTCTCTCTCTAGTTCTTCGACTTCGCCGACCCCTATAGGATTGGGGTGGCAAAGCGGTGGGGGGTGTCGAGCCTAGGCTCTTTACCCCAGCATTCGCTCACAGGGTTACTACCCTGCGGTATTGTGGTTTTTGGAGCCGCCGTGGGGATCGGCAGCTCGCATGGCCTTTCAGCGGCTTCCGTTGGCCATCGCGGGCTTACACCTACTCTCCGCGCCCCGCATACCGCCGTCGCCTATAGCTCGCGCAATTAGCAGCTACTGCAGCTAGGCGTCAAACGCGGCGCAAAAACGGGTTTGGTGGCCGAAGAAATTACTTGTTACTTACTTACTACTTGAGACTACACTATTCTCACTCGACTCTCTCGCGCACTTACTTATTCTATGTATAATTTAATTTATGTAAATAGTTAATAATAATTGTACAGTCCATTATCAAGAGTTCGGTTTTCAAAAAAAAAACAACTGCCACCAATAATATTGATACAACTGAAGTTCCAAGAAGACAATCTTTTTCGACGCGTATGTTATTACACCTTGGAATTTAAATTACCTATCACACTTTTTACGATTCTCTTAATTGTTTACTGTTAATGTTCGCGTTAATTCTCTGAAGCACTCTTTCCCCTCTCTTTGTGTAATGCTGGGCGGCGATTTACGCCGCAATTTTTTTATTAAGCTCATATTAAGATTACAAGTCCGATAATTCTAGTGAATCGTGTGCATACTTCCAGGGGGTCATGTCTATCGTACAGAAATCGATCATCCCAACTGAGACATAATTAGTTGAGTTTCAAATGCGATCTAGACAGACTTTGCTCAATTTACGTCATTACGAATTATTGCTTTACGTTTTGGATTTGTTATATTTGCTTGAGTGTGTAAAAACTGTGAACTCAATGTGTGTACTTCTAATAAGGTTTGTGATAATTCCAACGGCGTTTTAAATTCAAATCCCACAAATTCGTAGCAATATGTTTTCTTACGTGTATATAGGTTCGCGTTTAACTAGATTAACCTGATGTTGAGTGATGACTTGGTCTAAGATGGAGTACGCTTACCTAAAGACCTTTTTACTCGTGACTTAAGCTCTCCTAGATTGTATTTATCAGACAAAACATACCCGGGCAAATTATGTGTCTGTCAAATACATGGTAGTGTGTGGAATTTTTGTTTTATTGATGTAATGTATGTTTTATGCTTAATTTTCAAAAAATATTAGCATTCTCCACTACTTCTGTATATAAACTATAAGTGTGCAAAATTCATGTATTAATATAATTATTTTAAGCCCCTATAAAAATTCTATAACTGGCACGCGTGTACAAGTTTTGCCTTTCCAAGAGTGTAGGCACTCGGCCTCTTCAACAAGGGTTGCTCTCGATTGCCTTAGGATCCACTCACCTCAGGAGTATACTCTTCATAATAAAAAAAAATATGTCCACAATTATTATAGACGAAGAAATTCCGTAATAAACATACAAAAAACATCGGTCCAATTGAGGACCTCCTCATTTTGTAAAACGGTTATGTTCGGTCCTTGCCTAGTTAAGCAGGTAGAACATAACTGCATTAATTTTGCTCTCTACCCTCTTTCTGTGTGAGGTGACGGCCAATGAACAGCAGGGTAAGGGCAGCCATTTTTGTAATTAATTCGTTATCAACGGGCAACGAAATCGCGCCGTGGGCTTATCTGTTCTTAAAAATCAAATAATTGCAATAACTGGCCGCGCCAAAACTTTTATGAGGACCTAATCTATCGACTAGTGATAGCTCTCAAGTCAAACCATAGTGCCGTGCACTGTTCCTGAGTGCAACCTGAACCGAGCCGGGAGAGGGCGGAACTTAAGGGTGGTGAAGCTTCTGCTTTTATAGTGCAAGGATCTAGGTCATATCTTCGCTATACAGTTTATACAAAAGACTCAGCTGAAATGAGAGTGTTGAGATGGATGTGTGGTGTTACAAGAATGGATAAGGTGAGAAATGAGTACATAAGGGGATCTTTGAAAGTTGCACCCGCGACTAAAAAATGAGAGGAAGAAGATTAAGTTGGTATGGGCATATAATGAGGAGGGATGAAAGTCTCGTGACAAAAAGAATGTTAAACTACAAGATGGATGGGTACAACTGTAAAAGTAGACCAAAAAAGGTGATTGTATTGTGTGACCGATGATCACTTGTGGCGTAACAGAAGATGTGTGTCAGAATAGAGGAGTGTGCAAGGAAAAGACATATTGTGCCGACCCCAATTAATTGGGATATGGTGAAAGAAAAGAGAGAGGCAGTCCATATAACCACATTAACCTTGGGCTACAAGCGCCCTGGTTACGCCAAAGAAAACCTCCTTACAAATACTTCCTGCCCATCCTCGCCATCAAGGAAAGAATAAAGTTTGAATGAAGAATGCGCAAAACAAGATACATTCAGCTAGTAGCCGCGTTCACTGAGTTAAACCACACATCTGGCAAGCTTCGACGTCATGCAATAAAAACAAGGATTAATTAGTTCGCCACTAATGACAGCCATAAAATAAGTACGATAATAATAGGATGTTTTTATATTTTAAACACGAAGCCAACAAAAGAACTCCGAATGCAGGAAAGGTAATAAACTGCGTTTTACGACAGCCATCTGGCTGTACAAAGTGTACCCGTGCGCATTTCTTTGTCGGTATGAAACAGTATGTTAAAAACGTTGATTCCGTATAAAAAAACCACTGGCTCTTTACCCATAAGCTACCATAAGAAGAAAACATAATAAGTGAAATAAACTAAATACTTAACCGGCGTTGTAATGAACATCACTCACTTCGCAGACCACGACTGGCCCTGTAATGGTTTAAGTCCAAAATTTAAGTACTTTTAAGTAAAGTTTTTAAGTGGGTTTTCCATAAACTTGAAGTTTTTACGAGACACCGGATGACTATTAAAGTAAGCTTTCATTGTAAAATTGCTGTTAATATTTTTAGAAATTATCATTTTGTTTCTTTTTCATTTTGACGGTCCTTTAAAAACATTGTTTCAAATTATTCAATGCAAATAAGATAATAAAAAGAACAGTTTTATTTTACTTTTTATTGTACGAGTTCAGCAGATAGGCAGACTTCATCAGGCCCACTCGATGGAAGCGGTTACCATCGCCTATGGACATTTTCAACAACAAAGGTGTTACTACTGCTCTCTTACTGGAACCTGGTTACTAATGCCGGAACACAACTCAAGGTTGTTATAACTGCATGCGCTGGACCAGGGATGTTAGTTATCCAGTCGGGCTAATATCTTACCACCTGGTTGTGTGTTGTTTTATCGCCTCTTATGACAGGCCGCCCGGCCGCAGGAAATTGTATTTCTCCGTTCTTGCACGGATTGGGTATTGGATTCTAAATAACACTGAAGTAACTAAAAAGTAATAAATATAAATGTTTTCTACGACAGTTAAATACTTAGATGTTGTTTTATTAAATATAACTATGAAATTGTGGTTTGACTTGATATTGCCATGTTGGCATTATTTTGACTACAATTCGCTGAGCCGCCTTAGTCGTTTTATCCGTGCAGGAACGGAGAAAGAATACAATTTCCTGCGGCCGGGCGGCCTGTCGTAAGTGGCAACAAAACAACCCACAGCCACAGCTGAATGGCTACCTGATCTAGAAGTAACATAGTAACATCTTTCTTATTTAATAACAGATCATCAATGCTGTTATTTTTAGATAATAGTAACAGGAGTAACAGATACTTAATTGACCTGTTATAACTCACCTCTAAGCTGAACCAATGTATGTCGGAGGGAATATATTAATCGGATAATTGTTGATTGGATTTATAACGCACAATATTATTTGTTTACATTTTAATTGCTTCTAAAATTGTTAATTTAATTTGGTTTAATGTCTTAAATGTTTCTATACCTAAAAGATCGTTCTAACCTAATAAAAGTTATGAATATTGTAATTTAATAAACGACCAATCAGAGCAGAGCATATGGCGGAGCCGGGTCAAGGACGCCCTCTATGCTTGAGTAGTATCTACTTCAGTAGACGGAGGAGTTTTTGTGGTACATTTGGTTGATGGCAACAGGTCGAGTTGGGCCATAGAGTATTTTAAAGAAAGTATTGAAGCTCGGTCTAAACTATGTTAAAATGTCTTTTAAATCTAAATTAAAAGTGTATAAACCGTTGGCCTTGTGTTTTATACTCGCATTTTATCCTGATGACGCCCACTAAACCTGCAATAACTAAAGGAGATGTCGTGAGAACGAGGCCGTTCTGCGACATATACATAAATTATCTTTTGAATCATTTCGTTTAACGGTTTTAAAACCCTGCAATATAGATATAGAGATAGGAGCCATAACTTTGTGTTGAATTCAGACGTTAGAGGTCAGGTTGCAGTCTCCCTTTAGAGAGCAGCAGCGCATTGTAGCACCTTTGGTGTTATAAGTGTCCATAGGCGATGGTAACCGTTTGCCATCAGGTAGGCTGTCCGCCTGTATCTAGCTAATCCACACGGGCAAATTCACTACCACCTGGCTGTACGCCTCTTACGACAGGCCACCCGGCCGCAGGAAGTTTCATTCTTTCTTCATTCCTGCACGGATAAAAGTAGAGATTAGATAGGAGGCGATGGTCCTCTGGACTCCATGGCCTTAGGCAGGCATATTTGCGGGGTTTTAGGTCTATATGGTGCCAGAATCTCCTGTACCTCTAAAATTGAATGACGCCTATGTAAACTACGTTCTTCAAAATAAAAGGATGTGGTCACACCAAACCATTCTTCTACAGTCTGTACGCATAATGTAACAATTAGTGGTTTTCAATGTATGATAATGTGCAAAATATTTCCAAATATCATTAGTGGCTGCGGTCTTGAACGTGGTCAAAATTGCTTTCAGAACTTAATAATCAAATTACTGGGTAACTGTCAGATTAACGATTTGAGTTTTAATAGTTAAATATTTATAAGTACGTTATTTGCTCTCTCAGATTGTGGTATTTTCTTGAGTTTTCATTTTTTTCAGTTTTCTGATCTAATGTGCATTTTGTTATACCACGTGCTAACAACGGTGATGAGAATATCGTGATGCAATCTGCACATCGATATAACCGATGCGTCAAACCTGCCGAACCGCCTTGGACAAGTGTGGCGGGCTCACAGTCAGTCCCCTCTATAATGGGAGGACCGAATCCAGCAGTGGAACTTTTATGGTCTGATATATTATATACTTAATCTATGACTGCTTTTTTATAATTTAATTACCTTAGAAATACATCTTAAAATACAACTGAGTTCACCTTTAATTCAAATCCAAATCAAATCTCCACCATTCGTCTCATTCAATCTACTATTGCGTTCCGTTACACATTCAACCCATTTTTAGTATTTCTAAATATTGTTACGTGCGAGCGGGAGCACGCTCTTATGGATTGGAAGAAAACACTAGTTTTTAACTAAACGCCTTTATTGACTTACTCAGCCGCACGTAATACCTCTCTGCAGGGTTGCCCCTATACACACGACTTACGATGCACAGTCCCGACGATAAGTTGTCCGCTCACAATATTGTCGCTGATATTGCGTAGACCACCTCCGATATTGCCGCTACGCTACACTGCTCCTCCACTAAACTGTCCACTAATCTAGTCACTAAATTCACCACTTAACTCGTCACTGTCTTCTATTAACCTTCTCTTCCAACTCTTTAGTATCGCGCTTGTCGCTCATCCTCTTGAACTGAACTCAAAAAAGACGGTAGGCGTTAAAAAGTAAATACATAGTGGAAAGAACTCTTGAATATTTAATTAAATAAGTAGTGATTAAGTGAATGAAAAGTTGTTAAAAGTTATTTATTCACCTGCCGATGTGATTATCCACTCAAGTTATCACAAACTTGCACTTTTATTAAGAATTAAAGGAGACCGACATTAATTACAATGGACGTACTACAGCAATCCATAGCACAACTTTCGTCGAAATTTGCAGAACGAATGGACAATTTCGAAGGAGAACTCCGTAAAGGTAGCTCATCTTCACCCAACATCACTACACTGGCCGCAGATTTTGGTACTTTTAAATCTTTTGTGATGGGGGCCTTGCATAGCCTCCAAGATCAGTTCATTCTTTTGGCAAACTCTGTGGACCAAATCGAAATGCGCAGTAGAAGGAAGATCCTACTATTTCACGGTATAAGTGAAGAGAAGCAGGAGGATACTGCGGCTGCAGTTGCGAATGTTGTGGTTAACCAGATGAAGCGGACTGCATTCCAGGTTACGGATATCAAACACTGCTACAGAATGGGTAAATCTATGTCTTCTGGTGGTAAACCTAGACCGGTATTGGTTAAATTTACCGATATACATGTCCGCAACCAAGTGTGGTTCGCCAAAACAAATCTAAAGGCTTCAGGAATAACGGTTTCAGAATTTTTGACAAAAATGAAGCATGACCTTTTTATGCAAGCCAGAAAGCAGATAGGTGTATCAAGATGCTGGACGCGAGACGGTTTCATATATGCGGTGAACACTGATGGTACAAGGCACCGCTTGGACAGCGTGCAGGATTTGGCCAATCTCAGCCAGGACACGGTTGCAAGCGATTGTGTTATCCCTTTAAACACGGCTAAAGAGTCAACTGTTCATGCTCCGAAAACGCGTCGCATAGCAACAAAAAAATAATGAATATTGTTATAAGAAGATAATTTATGTAGACATATATTTATGTGTCGTTTTGTCGTGTTTATTGTCTCAAATTATTTTCTCTGTGTATCGACATTCTTGTTATCTTTTTGCCTTTAAATTGTTTTGTGAAGTTTTGCAATTTTAACTGTGTTTCATGTCTTTACTTTATTTCCATCACTAATATTTAACTTGCTAGACACCAATCTTCACTTCACATTCACTGTGTAGGTATATATCAGTCTATGCAATTTCTTCACAAAAGTCGATTTATGTTACCTGTGTTACTGCCCTTGTATAAATATAAATGTTACCAAAAATTGCTATTAAATCTAAAATTATAACAAATATATAGCAAAATAGTATAATAGTTTGTAAAATAGATCTTCGAGTTTTTATTTTCTATTACTATTAAAAGGGTAATATTTAATTAGCATTCCTTTTACTGTACTTTACTTTAGTATTTGTTCTTGAAGTATCGCATTGTAATATTATTTTTTCTTTTGTTTAGTGTATTTCTTTTTATTTTCTAATGTAAAATTGAACTTCCTTATATCTTTCAAGTACCTCTATTTTGTTTTTTTTTTTTTTTTTTTCTTATAGTACTTGATAATTATTGTATTATTTTTTTTTATACATGTTCAGTTATGTGCAAGTTTGTAAGCAAGTTCTGTGAATGTATTATGCGGCAGGTGATGCAAATATTTATTTTTATTTTTATTAATATTATTATTTAGATTCTTGTTACTTAGATACATATATTGAATTATTCATATTATACATATATTAGACATTAATAATACATAAAATATATTAATATGGCATATAATATAAACAGTGACACTGAGAGTGATCTCGACTATTTGTCTTGTTCATCTGACAGCGACACTAATTTTAGATTTCTTCTCTTGCAAGTCATATTGAATCAGAGTTCCTCAATCTCCACACTAATTTCAATGTGTTACATATCAATGCGCAGAGCATTCCAGCCCATTTCTCTGATATGATGGCGTCGTTTAATCAAGGGTATATACACGCAATTCTGATTTCCGAATCCTGGCTAAAGCCCTGTCTTCAACCGTAGCATATACGTTACCAGGATTCACTCTCATCCGCAATGATCGCATCGGTGCTGCTGGTGGAGGCGTTGCCATCTACTTACGGTCCAATATTCCTTTTTCTATTGTTAGAATGTCCTCGCAACCATCGCAACCTGACTCTGGAGAATACTTATTTATTGATATCTCTTTGTACCACACTAAAATGCTTCTAGGTGTATATTATAGTCCCTCCTTACGAATTAACTTCTTTTCTTCTTTTGAAAATTTATTAGAAACTTTATTACCACAATACAATCACTCAGTTATCATGGGGGATTTCAATACATGTTTACTTAAACGTGACACACGCGCTATTTCCTTTGAAACTGTAGTGAATTCCAACAATCTTACTATTCTTCCGCTAAATGCAACACATCATTTTCCAAATGCTGCAACTTCTCTTTTAGATTTAATGCTGTTTCCTCTCCTACTCATGTTACCAAACACGGCCAGTGCTCGGCGGACGCGTTTTCTTATCATGATTTGATATATTTATCATATAATATACGTCCGCCGAAAGCCAAGCCCAAGGTAATTTTACAGCGTAACTTTGGTGGCATGAATTTAGAAGACCTCTGCAAAGATGCTCGAGAACTGGACTGGTCTGGGGTAGCCAATGCAGGTACTATCGATGAAAAGGTGAATGCATTTAATACAACCTTGATAGGGTTGTATGACTTACATGCACCGATGCGCCAGATCAAACTCAAACATTTCCCTGCACCTTGGCTGACAGACGAAATTAAACATCTCATGAACAAAAAGGTTAAAGCCAAAGCAAAGTTTAAGCGTCGTCCTACAGATATAAACAGACAAGCGTTTATAGAAGCTCGCAATCGCTGCAATAGAGCATGTAGGAATGCACAACGCCGATATATCCATAGAGCAGTTGAAAATGACAACCCAGCAAAAGTTTGGAAATTTCTTAAATCACTGGGGGTTGGAAAATCATCTCATGCCTTAAAATCCAATACTTTAAACTTAAATCTTCTAAATCAGCATTTTGCTACATCTTCCGATTTCAGTCAGACAATCAAGTCAAACACATGGAACGCCATCTCTTCACTTCCAACTCCACAGCATTCTCCATTTCTTCTTTGTCAATTTACTGATTGTGATGTTGTTAGAGCTGTTAAATCCATTGCTTCCAACGCGGTAGGCAGTGACAGTATTAGCCGAAATATGGTCTTGCCCATACTATATGTCATCAGTCCGATCATCACGCACATCTTAAATTTTTCTATAGCTACTGCTACATTCCCTGCGGCTTGGAAGGAAGCTCAGATAATTCCCTTACCCAAAAAACCTAATCCTATTTCCTTCTCTGAATTCCGACCAATATCCATCCTTCCATTTATGTCCAAAGTCCTTGAACGCTTAGTTCATCAACAACTTACTGTTTTTCTAAACACGAATTGTCTAATGAACCCATACCAATCTGGCTTTCGTCCAGGTCACAGCACAACTACAGCCCTGATCAGATTGACTGATGACATCCGTCAAGGTATGGATAGGGGTCTTTTGACAATACTGTCACTGCTGGACTTCAGCAGCGCATTTAATAATGTAGATTTTGAGATTCTCTTAGCAATTCTCCGCTCTCTCAACATATCTCCAACAGTTATTGATTGGTTTCATAGTTACCTGTATGGACGTCAGCAGCGGATACGCATTGATGAGACGTACTCGTCATGGCAAAGCCTATCTGCTGGTGTCCCTCAGGGCGGCGTTTTATCTCCACTTCTGTTCGCTATTTTCATCAATACTATTTCCAACAATTTATCTTCATCCTATCATCTCTATGCAGACGATTTGCAAATTTACACTCAAGCACCCAAAGATAAAATCAACGACGCCATTATAACTATCAATGATGACTTGGGCCGCATACTCGACTGGAGTCGAGCACATGGATTGAAAGTAAATCCTAGCAAAACCCAAGCCATCGTAATAGGTAGCTCACGTATGACTTCTAAAATTGATTGGACATTGGTACCAGATTTACTATTTGATGGGACTCGCTTACAGATCAGCGACAAAGTTAAAAATCTTGGCGTAATCATGGATAAGGAACTGTCTTGGTGGCCCCACATCACAGAATTAAGTCGAAAGGTCTTTGCGTCTTCGGCGTCGCTTAGAAGGTTGAAGTTCTTTCTACCGACTGCTACCAAGGTTGTGCTTGCTCAATCGCTCTTATTATCGATCCTTGATTATGCGGACGCCTGTTATCTTGACCTTACCGTAGAACAACTCAATAAGCTAGAGCGCCTACAAAACTTTTGTATCAGGTTCATATTTGGTTTAAAGAAATATGACCATGTCACTGAATACCGTAAGAAGCTCAAGTGGTTGTCAATCTCATTTCGCCGGAATGCTCACCTTCTTCATGTATTGTATAGCATACTATTTATTCCCTCTACCCCTTCCTATCTTAAGGAACGTTTTGAATTCCTCCATACTTCTCATACCCATAATTTGCGCTCCTCTGATAATCTTACTTTAAAAATACCTGCACACGCTTCTACATTCTACACCAACTCCTTCGCTGTGCAGGCTGTTCGACTGTGGAACTCATTACCCGAAAACATACGACAGGCAAAATCACTCCAGACTTTCAAAAAATTGGTAAAAGAATATTATCTTTCACTTTAATTAATATTTAATATCAAATTGTATGTATTTTAATTTCTAAATATATTTATTAATATTGTATATATTATATTAATATATATAATATTGATATATTGTTTTATTGCTATTATTAATATTGTATAGCTAAATTCGTTGCTATACACATATTAATAATGTATATATTTGGATATATATAATATTAATATGTGTTATTGTCTATTTTCTTTTTCGTAATTATATGTATTGTGTCTAATATCTAGGTATCCTATTAATTACATATATTTTATTTGCACACCACCGTCATACACTTTTGATTCCTTTCATACAATCCACAGCCCGGGTTGTCTGGAAGAGATCGCTCTAAAGCGATAAGGCCGCCCTTTGTTTCTGCCTTGACACGAAATTACTGTAAATGATTTACTTTATGTGTATGTGGTGAACAATAAAGTATTTTCTATCTATCTTCTATTTATCTATCTATCTATCTCCTTTCAGTATCCGCCAAAAACTCCGACATATCGTCATGTTATATTATAGCCTATAACATTCTCTGTTAACGTAGCTTTGGTACCGTAAAAGAATTTTTAAAATCGGCCCAGTAGATCCAGAGTGTAACCTCTGGATCTACTGAGCCGATTTTAGCCGATTTAGGGGGGTAACCCTTTTTTTTTTTTTTTTTTTTTTTTTTTTTTTTTTTTTTACATGGGGAAATGCGTTGCCGCACCGTCAGCCGCGCGGGGGATCATGTGCGGCCGGTGTGTGGGGCTCCCCGACGCCGGTTCAATACGACCGGCTGCCGGTATACCCACTAAAACCCCATGGGAGCCTTCCTTCCGCCTAACGCCGGGGTCGCGGTACATGCGTGAGCTTAACCCGCAACCCCGGCAGCGGCCGGCCGCCTCGTAAACAGAGGCGGCCTCACCTGTGTGCGGGCCGGGGAATGACGTTTCCCCGGCCCTGAGAGGGACGCGCGGCTGCCTCTCGCGCCCTCTCGCGGCATTAGTGCGGGCGGAGGTCTATTTGGATCCCCCAGACCTCGACGCCCGCTGCCGCCCGCCCGTGACTTTTAGTTGGCCACAGGCGTCTCCGGTCCGCTCTCCGCGACGGTTGGAGAGGCCGTCGCGGCCGCGGTGTCGCCCGGCGCCTTCCGGCTGGCCTGACCTTTTCTCCTAGTGGGCTTGGCCCCACAAGGCCTCGAGCCCAGCTGGTGACCGGCTGGCCTGCCCGCGGCAGCGCACACAGGACAGTGCGGCTTCGCTGAGCAGGGGCCGGTCACCAGGTGCCCAGCTTGTCCGCAGCGGTAGCAATTCCCGCTGCGGTCTACCTCAGAGGTGCACACCGCCGCCACGTGACCAGGCTCGTGGCAGCGGTAACACCTCTGCGTCCTGTGGGGCAGGGCCTTCACTAGAGCAGAGGACCAGCCCACCAGGAGTTTCACTTTTTCTCCGAGGAGTTTCTTGGCGGCCGCCACCGGGCAGGCCACCACCGTCTGACCTAGCCCGTCTGGGCCAGTGCGAATTTTTGACGCCTTGATGCCCCCTACGGGACATCCGGTGGTCCGCGCGATGGCGGCGGCCACGTCCTCCTCCTGAACATGATCGTCCAGGCCCGAGACCCGAAGACACACAGTCTTCTCGGGCCTGGAGATCCGCACGTCCTCGGGACAGAGTTCAAGCCTCAGACGCTCCGAAAGGGCGTCAGCTAGGGGGGCGGTGTCGGCGCCGGGAAGCACCAGCATCCGCGCCCCCGTACGCGCCCTCCTGAGGCGGAGGCCGCCCTCTATCCCGAGGTCAGCCAGCTTAATTCGAGCTTTCGCCTTGGAGAAGAGGTCCGCGTATGTCACCCCTCGGTCCGCCGCGCCTGGCTGGAGCGTCAGGACGACGGCGGCGGAGTTCGGGGGACGCAAGCGCGGGGACCTCTTCTTTTTCGGTTTTGTCTCCTTTTTATTGGACGTTGGGGGTGCAGGAGGGGGGGGCTGCGAGGCCGGAGCCTGCGCCACATCCCCCTTGTCCTTTTCCCCGCGTCTTCTTCTACCTCGCCGCCTCGCGCGGGTGGTCGGCCCGTTGGCGGCGGCCGTGACCGGCTGTGTGCCGGACGACGGTTGGCTGGCCTGTTTTCTGGCTTTCTTCTTGCTGACCGTCGTCCAGCCCTCCTCGGCCACGGCCGGGAAAGGGAGGGGCGCCGGACAGGCGGGCGGTGGTGGCGCAGAAGCCGATGTCACCGCAGTCTCTATTGATTCCCTTCGGGAGGGAAGGGGAGGGAACTCCTCAACCGAGCGCCCAAAGATGAGCGAGGGGCTCGGCGGGGGTGTGGGTCTGGCTCGAGGAGCAGGGCTTGACCTGGGGGCCGGCCCTGGTGTGGGTGTAAGCCGGGCCGAGCGCATCTGCTCCTCCATGGCCGCGAACCTGCTCTCCATCGTGAGAGTAAGCTGGTTCAGGCTCGCGGCCATCGTCTTCTCAAAGGTTGGCGGTGGCACAACCGGTGGCGGCGCTGGAGCGGCCTGCGGCCGGATGAGTTCCGCCTGAAGGCTCCTCAGCTCTTTCCGGAGGTCCGCGATCTCTACCTCCATGCGGCTGTTTGCCGCACGGAGGAGGGCGACCTCATCGGAAGATGTCCGACTGAGGAGCTCTTCTGAGGCCTCTTGGATGGCCGCAGCCGCATCCTTTAGGGCCTTTTGAAGGGTCCCTTTTAGACCCTTCGACACCTTTGCCACCTTTGTGACCACCGCCAGCGAGTCAGCGATTTGTCGCTGGAGGCCCACCGCGTGGGCGACACGAACATCGGGAGCGGCCTGGCTCGCAGGGGGTGGACCGGTCTGTAGTCTGGTCACCCTCGCGGTAGCCATCGCCGAAGCCTGCTTCACGATTTCTCTTTCCGCCTGGAGCTCTAGCTCTGCGCGTTGGGCCTCCACGAGTGCCTTCTTGGCGTTCGCCAGACCCACGTATTCCCCTGTTGTTGGGGGACGGCCTCTGCCCCGCTTAGTGTCCGGTGCTTTGGCAGCGGCCTGAGCCTTGGCGGGGGGTTTGGGGGCCGGTCTTACTTCGTCATCCGACGAGGACGGGAGTGACGACGACTCCATCATCTCGTCTAGGTCGTCTAAGGCCAGGTAACGTCGCAGCGCCTCATTGCGCGCGACCTCCCTGGCCTTGTCTTCCTTGGTGGGGGGAGGTTTGGTGGAGCTCCCCGCCTCGTCCACAGATGGTATTCGGGACGAGGCCGCCGTTCTGCTCCTCGTGACCCGAGGAGCATCCTGGCACTCTTCCTCCAGCACTTTAGGCGCCGGAGCTTTCGATGGAATCTTCGGTGGGACCTTGCCATCGAAGATTTCTTCCTCAACCTCCGACAATCCGGATATGGACAAGTCCTCTTCGCGAAGTGGCTCAGACCGCATTGTGCGGGAGCCAGCTTTAGAAGCACTTGTCGCTTCTTCCGGCGAGGAAATCGCCGATAAGAATCGAGCATAGATGCTCTTTTCTCCTCCGCCCTTCACGGGCCCTTTCGGGTTGGATTTGCCCTTCTCGGGCTCGCCACGAACGTCTGCTCCGCCCTTCGCAGGCACTGATGCGTCGGTTTTTGTTTTTAAATTTTTCTCCATAACTGTTCCCACGAGTACTATACTTTTTATCGTCTTAAATTGGGGTGGTCCGCAGTAGCGACCGGGTTTACCCCCCCGGCCTCAAAACCTCTCGCCCTGCGCCGCAGCTTAGGTATTAGGGGTTTTTTTATTGTGGTGCTCATCCACTTGGGCCAGCCGGTAAAGGCAAGCCCCGCGGTCCCATGCGGCCGCGAGACGTGACCACGACACCGCACGGGATAACGCTCGACGTAGTGCACAGCGACGAGACTCTCGCCCCGCCACTGTGCCGCCGCCACCACAACGTTGTGCTGGGTGCGTGGGACAGAACCACGCACCTTCTCCTCGACCGCCAGCGGAGAAGATCTCAACGCTGGCGGTCGCATCGGAAAGGAAGGGTGTTTGAGGAGGAGGTTGAAAAGGAGGGGGAGGGCATTAGGATTTGGAGTAGGAAAGGTGGGACACCACTGTCACGGAGTGAAGGGGGATGTGACAGTGGCGGCTCGGGGCCCCGGGGACGCATCCCCTTGTACCGCTACCTGGACGGGGGGGGAGTCCAGGGCGGCACCCCCTGGGGGCTAGGGGGGTAACCCACTACAACGTCACAAACTCACAAAATTTAATTTCTTTATAATATAAGTATACATTATTCGTATTTTATGTGTATTATTTTTTACGATATTGTTACGAGTGCGAGATTCGAATTATATTGCAGTTGGAATTAGTATAGAATTTATTAGAACTATACAAACACGTATAACGCAGGTACAGATATAGCTGGACGCAACCAGTACAAACTACACGATATATCACAATCAATGACACACGCAAAGTTCGTCACTTTATAGCTTATCAAATGTACAAGTCTTGCTCGTATCGTAATCTTCGCTTGAATGTCTCACCCCTCCGTACGAGCATTGTTTTTTTATACTAAACTATACAATCGACCGCGTGGACTGAATTTACAAGAAAACGTAATCTGCACTCGCCATAAACGAGTACAATAACAATAGGATGTTTTTCTTAATTGGGATTGTTCACTTTTTTTCAATCTAGCTATTTGAAAATCCATTTCGAGGAATAGTGTCTCTAATCATTTCTGTCTATTTAAAATTCCAAAAAACGTACGATCTTCTTGTATTTTGTAAGAAACGCGTTTGACCTTTATTTGACCTTACTAAATCCAATCAGGTGGGCCATCTGCCTGCTTTAGGTGTAAAAAAAATCTAGCTGTACATTATTTGATTTAAATTCTGTAACTGCCGGGTGCAATAAACAGCCAGAAGAACGATAAAACGCCAGGCGAAGACAAAATAACAAATGAAGTCCTAAAGACGAGGTCAGATGCTTTACAACGACCACTACAAATACTGTTTAACAATATATTATTTAAAAGGGAAACACCAATGCAATGGTCTAAATCTACAACAATTTTACTACATAAAAATTATTAAATTAAATTAAATAACTACAGGCCTATAAGCCTAATGACTAATATTTACAAGTTGTTCTCTAAAATAATTTTAAATAGACTGACTAAAATTCTTGACGAAAGCCAACCACGTGAACAAGCTGGATTCCGTAAAGGTTTTTCAACCATCGACCACATCCACGTATTGACGCAAATAATAGAAAAGACAAGAGAATATGGAAAAACACTATACATGTGTTTTATAGATTTTAGGAAAGCTTTTGACTCCATAGAAAAGCTATTTGGGGGGCCCTTCTACAGCAAGGAGTAGGCTTAAAATATGTAGAACAGCTATATATATATATATATACTCTGCTATTATACTATATATATATATATATATATATATATATATATATATATATATATATATATGTCGGAGGGAACCTATAATTATTGGATGTATTGACTGGATGTATAACGCACAATATCATTTGTTTACATTTTAATTACTTCTAAAATTCTTAATTTAATTTAATTTGATTAGTTAAATGTTGCTACTTGAAGATCGTTCTAACCTAATAAAAGTTATTTATTTATTTATTACATATCCAACAGCTTACTTACAACTTAAAACAACCAACTCTGTTTAATATGAATGTTGCCAATTACAGGATACTTCACACTTTACAGTATATTTGTGCAAAACCAAGACCGCAATAAACAGTTTGCTTATGTTAAGCTCTATAAATTGAATGTAGTATATTTAATAAAATAAAATAATGTTAAATAGTGCCTGCTGAATTATCCCCTATATAGTATATGTTATATATATAATATGTAAGTTAAACGAAAATAATATATAATAAATACATAGATATTCATATTGTATATATTTATAATATACGTATATATGATTCATTAATAAAAATAAAAATATACAGACAAATATGAAGAGTGAACTATGATATTATTATTGTGATGTAAGGCTCTTGAATAAATATAACCTTGATCTTAAACTGGCTTTTTATTTTCACTT
This sequence comes from Dendrolimus punctatus, assembly GCA_012273795.1. Classification (NCBI taxonomy): domain Eukaryota; kingdom Metazoa; phylum Arthropoda; class Insecta; order Lepidoptera; family Lasiocampidae; genus Dendrolimus; species Dendrolimus punctatus. The sequence goes on from CM022544.1 coordinate 17,696,883, forward strand.
TTGTAAGTATCTTTTGTCGTACAAAATGGTCTCTGCTTTTCTCTATTCAAAAACGGTGTCTACTTTCCTTTTTGAATTCCCACCAATGAGAGCGACTTTTATACTCGTCTCTCATTGGTTGGTCAAATCTTTACGTCCTGGCTAACAGAGGCATATAGGCATTGAGTAACAAAATAGAATATGATGTAGCTGATAAATTAAAGTATTAAATAAATAAGGAAATTGAAATAGATATGTAATTTGTTTTATGATTAGAAATTATTATTTACAAAACATACCGTAGATTAAAATAAAGTTTTTGCTATGTATTTTATACGCTAGCACTTGTCAAACGTCAAAAGTCAAATGCCAAAAGGCTGACCTTGAACTTGACCGGTTTTTGTTTACGAATGAGAATTAGGTTAAAATACAAGTTTTATTTATTACAAATGCTTCCAATAGAAATAAATCGAAATACTATAAATGTAAGCAAATAATTGAGTTGAAAGCCTGAGCTTGTGGTAACCAGGATCGTGGTACATTTCGAGCAAATATAATATAAAATTAGCTACGACTAAACGTGGTAAGTGCATCCACTACACTATTCCCCCCCTGAGACTAATGCTGCAAGCTAAGGTCGATAGTGATCCGTAAACTTTACTCTTCTTCCAGATCTGGTTCGTTTTTCTACGCTCGGTTGCGTCCAAGAATCGGGCAAGGTTGTGCATCCTGTGTGTCATTCGACGGCGTGCTGATGTCATCCTTGGTCATATAGGCTGGCTTCACTCTGTCAATGGAGACTGTGGTCTCTTTGCCTTTGACCTGGATTTTGAAGATCTTCTTGCCGCGCTCCAAGACTTTATATGGCCCAGTATATGGTGGATCGAGTGGGTGTCTCACACCGTCATGGCGGAGGAATACAAAATTGCAAGTGGCCAAGGTGTTTGGGATATAAAAGGTCTTCTCCCCATGACGACTGGTTGGTGTTGGAGCCAGTCTCGCCATATGTCGCCGTAGGCGTAGGGTGAAGTTTGAGTAATCCATTGATTGACAGGCAGATGGATTGAAAAATTCACCAGGTAGACGAAGCGGTTCTCCATATACAAGCTCTGCTGCTGAAGACTTTATGTCCTCCTTCCAAGCGCTGCGTATGCCCAGGAGCACTAGAGGAAGGGCTTCACTCCAGTTGGTGTCAGTATGACACCTGATAGCCGCTTTTAGCTGACGGTGTAGGCGTTCAACTATACCGTTGCAAGTGGGGTGATATGCAGTCGTCGGACGGTGCTGACTGCCGAGCATGGCAGCCAAGGAGTGGAAAAGGCTACTCTCAAACTGTTTGCCTCTGTCTGTAGTGATGCGCTGCGGACAACCAAAGCGAGATACCCAGCCTGCTATGAAGCTGCGGGCACATGTCTCAGTTGAAATATCTGATAAAGGATATGCCTCAGGCCAACGTGTAAACCTGTCGATGACTGTAAGGCAGTATCTGTAATCAGATGAAACAGGTAATGGTCCTACTATGTCCATGTGGACATGTGCGAAGCGTTCAGTCGGAACCGGGAAAGAGGGTATTGGTGAAACAGTGTGCCTAGAAATTTTATTTTTTTGACATTCAATACATTCTCTAGTCCAGTTTCTACAGTCTTTCTTTATCCCATGCCATACAAAGCGCTGAGTGATTAACTTGACAGTTGCCCTCGACCCTGGGTGGCTCAAGTTGTGAAGTGTGTTAAACACATGTCTTCTAAATGGTGCTGTAATATAAGGCCGAGGGTTTGGCATGGATACATCACAAAATAGTGTGTTCTGTGTGCCTTCCACTTTCACTCTTCTTAATTTGAGGCTGGAAGAGCCAAGGAGCTCTTGCAGTTCAGAATCTTCACTCTGGGAATGTGCAAGTGCATTAAAATCAATATTCTCTGTTAATAGTTCCACTCGTGACAGACAATCAGCCACTATGTTGTCTTTTCCGCGTACATAACGGACATCTGTTGTAAACTGGCCGATGAAGTCCAAATATCTAAATTGTCTGGGTGAACACTTATCTTTATTTTGTTGGAAAGCATATGATAAGGGTTTGTGGTCTGTGAATATTGTGAAGTGTTTACCTTCGACCATGTGCCTGAAGTAGCGGATAGCTTTGTAGATGGAGAGCAATTCCCGATCATAAGGACTGTATTTCCTTTGCGCTGCGGACAAGCGGCGGGAAAAGAAGGCTAATGGCCTCCAGGTGTTGCCTGAAGTCTTCTGTTGAAGTACTGCCCCCATCGCTGAGTCTGAAGCATCGGTGTGAATGGCTAATTCAGCTTCTGGGTTCGGATGTGCTAGCAGAGCTGCCCTCGATAAGCTAGTTTTACAGAGGTTGAAGGCTGCTATCATCTCAGATGTCATTAGCAGGTCTTTAGACCCTTTACGTTTCGGACCTGACAGTGCAGCATTTAGGGGTTCCTGTATTTTAGCTGCGTTAGGTATGAAACGGCGGTAGAAATTGAACATACCTAAGAATCGACGCATGCCCTTGACAGTTTTGGGTGGTGGGTACTCTTTAATTGCATGCACCTTCTCCTGTAGGGGACGTACACCTTCTGCCGAGACTTCATGCCCCAAGAAGTTAATTTTCGACTGGCCAAACTCGCACTTCGCTGAATTAATTAGTATGCCATATTTAGACAGCCTCTGGAACAATTTATTTAAGTGGTCAACATGCTGGTCTTCAGATTGTGAAAAACAAAGGATGTCGTCGAGGTAGCCGTAGCAAAATGGCAGGCCTCTGAGCACTTCGTCCATGAACCTTTGAAAGGTTTGTGCAGCATTCCTGAGCCCAAAGGTCATGTATGGGAATTCGAATAACCCAAATGGGGTTGTAATCGCTGTCTTCTGTATGTCGTCTGGGTGTACAGGAATTTGGTTGTATGCCTTAACCAAGTCTACCTTACTATATATCCTACTGCCGGCCAGTTGATGGGCAAAATCCTGTATATGTCGGATTGGGTAACGGTCGGGTATAGTCCTGGCATTCAGTGCTCGGTAATCACCACAAGGACGCCAACCATTATCCTTCTTTGGAGCAAGATGGAGGGGAGATACCCAAGGGCTTTCTGATGGGCGTGCTGTACCGTCTGCCAGCATTGCTTCGAACTCCTTTTTGGCAATTTGGAGCCTATCTGGTGGTAGACGGCGTGGGCGACCAGATATAGGTGGACCTGGAGTAGTGCGGATGTGGTGTACCGTGTTATGGTTACTATGCCTTTTTGTACCTGCAGGTCTAGTTATGTCTGGGTACTCACGCAACAGCTTATGGTACACTGAACCTCCACCTACTGCCTTAATGGAAGCAATGGCCGAAGTCTTCGCGGCAGATGTCGCTATTGTGGAAAGCTGAGTAAGACCATCAATAAGTCGATAATTCTTAAGATCTATTAATAAATTATAAAAACTTAAGAAATCTGCTCCGATTATTGGCTTACTGACATCGGCAACGACGAACTTCCATGTATAAGCACGTCGCAGGCCTAGATTGAGTTTCAGCTCCATCCAACCATAGGTGTGTATTATACTCCCGTTGGCTGCGAAGAGCTGGTACTCTGTCCTGCTGCGTTGCTGCTTGATGGCAGATCGAGGGAACACGCAAACGTCAGAGCCTGTATCCACAAGGAATTGCAATTTAGTGTTGTGATCTGTCACGAAGAGGCGGCGGGGGCTTGTAAGGCAGTCGTTAGCCGCTAATTTCGGCTGCCGTAGGCGTTTCCCGAGTAAGTACAGGGAGATTGGCATCTGCGAGCTTTACTCCCAAAACGATTGTGGAAATAGCAATAATTGTTATTGAACCGATCTGATGATCGTCTACGTGCAGTCGGCTTTCGCTGATATCTCTCAGATGAGCGAGATCGAGACCTTGAGCGTACCTGACTCTGGAGGGAAGCTACCTGTCGTGACAGCTCTGCCATTTGTCGGGTGAGCTCGCTTATTTCGTTGCTGGAACTAGTGCTAGCCACCATAGGTGAGGGTGGGGCTATTTCGTGGACCCTGTCTGCTAAATCTGCAACAGATTCGAGTGGTTAGTTTGGTTGTGATGCTATTGCAGTCTGAATGTTTACCGGGAGGCGGCTTGACCATAGTGTGGCCATGAATGACTCGGGTAGACTCTGTCCTGCCAACGCTTGTAAGTGGCGAAGAAACTGGGACGGTTTACGGTCACCCAATTCCTCAAGCATAAGGAGTTGTTGCACTCTCTTCCCTTGTGAGCCGGAGAGACGCTTAACAAGTTCGGTTTTTAATTTCCCAAACTTGTTCTCTGCTGGAGGGGATGTAATAATATCCTTAATTTCTGCTGCATACCTGTGCTCAAGCTGAGATATAACATGGTAAAATTTGGTAGCATCCGCCGTTATACCGGATAATACAAATTGTGCCTCCACTTGGGCGAACCATAAAGCTGGCTCTTCTGGCCAAAAAGGTGGCAATCTTACCCCAATCCTGCACACTGTTTCATCTGCTTCTGCGGACGTTCTTGGGGCGCGCGTAGTTGCAACTTTACCATCCATTGTATTTGTTTGCCTAGCTCTTTAAGTCGGTGGTCACCAATGAAGAGTGAACTATGATATTATTATTGTGATGTAAGGCTCTTGAATAAATATAACCTTGATCTTAAACTGGCTTTTTATTTTCACTTTTGTAAGTATCTTTTGTCGTACAAAATGGTCTCTGCTTTTCTCTATTCAAAAACGGTGTCTACTTTCCTTTTTGAATTCCCACCAATGAGAGCGACTTTTATACTCGTCTCTCATTGGTTGGTCAAATCTTTACGTCCTGGCTAACAGAGGCATATAGGCATTGAGTAACAAAATAGAATATGATGTAGCTGATAAATTAAAGTATTAAATAAATAAGGAAATTGAAATAGATATGTAATTTGTTTTATGATTAGAAATTATTATTTACAAAACATACCGTAGATTAAACAGCACAATTAAAACATTATCGCCTTACATTAGCGAACAGCGCCATCTAGTGATCGATCACATAAAACAATTTTCATTCAGGCGATGTGGCGCGTTTAACATATCCACCCACCAAAATAAGTATAACTTATTTTCCACCTTTCGATATTACACTTGTTCCATTTAACCACCCACCGTAACACAGTCACAAACATGATGATGCTTAATAAATTTCTATTTCCATAGGTACAGTTACATTAATAAAATTTGCTTAGGTAAGTTATACAAATTCTAAATTATACAAATAATAATCTTCCCTAGCCGATAAAATATAACTCGTTATAATTCGTTTTATAAAACTGAATCTACATTTCGAACTCACAACCTTAGTGATTACATTTCAACACGTACATATGTTAGTTAGCTTTAAGCCCGTGCAACCATTTAGCAAGTGTAAGACCATCTAGTAGATGATGCATTGCTTCGGTATTCTCAGACTGAGATTTGCCTTTCACCAACTATCCAGATATAATCGACGAGTGGTTTCAATGAGGTAAGTTCAAGTTTCTTTATTTCCTTTTAATATTCTTTTTTTAGTCTTCTATTTATTGTTTAAATATTATTTTTTTACTATTTTTGTTTTCTTTTAGCTCATCCTAATGTGTTTATCAAAGCCTTTTCACAACAATGACATTCTCACAAGTCTGCAAAGTATTGGTAAGTATTTATTTTATATTATTGTATTCTTATCACCGTTATAAACCCTTTTTTATTATTTGTCTAATGTAAGAAGTTTCATACACCTTCCTTCTGTACATAATTTCTTTTTCCTTCTAACTGCTTATGATTTTCTTGACACAGTCTTTCTTCTTTTACATTAAATGAACCGCGAATGGTTTCAGTTGATTGTAATGGAGGAAGAGATGTCGTGGATTGAAATTGATCCGGTTGGCAGTTCGAGGTAAGCTCGGACGATTTTATTACTCTATATCTTATATTTTAATTAAATTCGTTCTCTTCATCTTTTTCCTTCATCTCCTTTCTTTTCCGGTTTCCTTCATTCTTTCTTTGGACGATTCTATTTTCTTGATTTAGATAGCTTTCTTTATATTGATACTTTCCTTCGTTCAATTAATTTTCCTTTGTATGGTATTTTGGTGTCTTTTATGCATTTGCTTATTGGTATTTTATCCATGTAGTAGTTCAGTTCCATCGTTTAGTTTGTTCATATTCTGTAAATAACTTGCTTCGTACATTCAGTTTGTTGCCTTTAATTGATTCGTTTCCTTTAGTTAATTTGATATCTGTAGATAGTTTATTCCCTGTAGATAGTTTGTTTCCTGTAGATGTTATGCTTCCTGTACATGTTTTGTTTCCTTTAGATAGTCCGTGTCCTTGATATAGTTTGGTTCCTTTAGAATGTTTATTTCCTTTAGCTAGATCAGATTCCTTGTTTCCGTTGTTCACATTAGTTTCCTTGTTTCCTTTAGTTAGTTTAAAATCCTTGGTTCTTGTGGTTAGATTAGTTTCCTTGTTTGTTTTAGTTAGTTTCAAGTCCTTAGTTCCTGTTGGTTTAAATTCTTTATTTCCCTTGGTTGAGTTAAATCCCTTATTTTCTTTAGTTAAATTAGTTTCCCTTAGATTACATTCCATGATTCCTTTAGTTTGTTTATATCTCTTTCTTCCTGGTAAGTGTAGCTTGTAGTCTGTGTTTTCTATTTCCAGTTCTGTTATTTCCTTTAATAATTGTTTTTCATGTTTAATATCACCGACACGCGTATGCATTGACACAATGTTTGTTGATGTTGTTGTCTCTTCAGTTTCTACAACCCCAGTTATAATCCAGCCTAGCGAAGTGCATTGTGCAATAAACGATCCACTTGGATCTCGTTTGAATCCTTCCTGCAATATTTTGCTATACACTTCGGCACCTAGTAGTATGTTGATTTCATTAGGTGTATGATATTGTGGATCAGCTAATCTTACAAGATTTAATCCTGGCCATTTCGATAGATCCAGCTTTTTGTTGGGTAAGTTACCAGTAATTTCCTTTAGCACGTAAGCACGCACTGAAATTGTGATGTTAAAATCAAATATAGGTCGGATCTTTAATAAAGTTACTGATTTGCATATGTTTTCTTTACAGCCTAAACCTGATATTGGATTGTGCACTGGTATCTTTTTCAAACCTAGACGTTGAACTGTTGATTCTGTTACGAATGACGCCTGCGACCCTTGATCCACTAACACTCTCAGATTGTAGCATAGTTGATTGTTTGCTTCAACTGATACTAAGGCAGTTGCTAGTACGACCTGGTTGGGAGTGGCTGCAAAACACGACACAATCGGTTCTGAATTGGATGTATCACCCGCATCCTCAAATGATCCTCTTCCAGCATTCTCGTGGGTGGAAGCAAATGAACCAGTTGCGGAGTCCTGAGCATCCCTTGGATGCAGTAAAGAATGATGATAGATAGATAGATAGATAGATAACACTTTATTGTTCACCAAATACACAATTTCAAAATATACAATTACAATATTGTCATGGTAGAAACAAAAGGCGGCCTTATCGCTGAAAGCAATCTCTTCCAGGCAACCTAACTTAAGGAATAATTTAATCTAATCTGGCGTTGTAGGTGGTGCAGATCATTAAATATCGAATAACATAAATAAACATATTTAAACTAAATAATTTATAAAAATAAATAAATAAAAAATATAAAAAAAATACACATACTTAAACTAGTTTATAAATTAAATACATACATACATATATATTAAATAGTCTATAATATAAGAATTAGGCATAATTATTTAAGGAAAAGTAGTGTTTTCTGAGTGCGTTCTTGAATATAGGCGATGTTTTGGCCTCTCTGACAGTAAGAGGCAGCGCATTCCAAAGTTTGACAGCCTGCACTGTGAAAGAGTTATCATAAATTGATGAAGTATGTGCAGGCGTAGTGAGTTTACGATATGTATGAGTGCGCAAATTGTGGGAAGTAGAAAGGCGAAGGAATTCAAAACGTTCCTTAAGGTAGGGAGGACTACTAGGGGTAAATAATAAGTTATAAAGTAATGTGAGAATGTGAGTATTCCGGCGAAAGCGAATAGGGAGCCACTTGAGTTTTTCACGAAATTCAGAAACATGGTCATATTTTCGCAAGCCAAATATGAACCTAATACAAAAATTCTGAAGTCGCTCAAGTTTACTTAGCTGTTCTACGGTTAAGTCAAGATAGCAGGCGTCAGCGTAATCTAAAATGGGTAACAAAAGAGACTGTGCAAGCATAATTTTGGTGGCAGTAGGCAGAAAATTTCTCAGCCTTCTCAGGGATCTAGAAGACAGAAAAACTCTCCGACTTAATTCGGAGAGGTGAGACTTCCAAGACAGGTCACAATCGATGACTACACCCAAATTTTTGACAGTGTCACTCAATGGGATACAAGTGCCGTCAAAAACAATGTTCGGTAGGGTTGCGAAATCCACTTTTGCACGTATTCTGGGGCTACCGATGACAATAACTTGAGTCTTACGAGGATTCACTACAAGACCAAACATTGTACTCCAATGAAGTATGTGGTTTAAGTCTATATTGATTTGTCTCACGGCAGTACTTAAATCATCTGGAGCAGCTTGAGTGTATATCTGTAAATCGTCCGCATAGAGGTGATAGGATGAAGTTAATTTATCGGAGATTGAATTAATGAAAATCGCAAATAAGAGAGGAGATAAAACGCCGCCCTGTGGAACACCAGCAGTAAGGTCAGACCATGATGAATAATTATCATCAACACGTATTCGCTGCCGGCGTCCATACAGGTAACTGTGAAACCAACCAATTACTGTTGGAGATATGTTAAGAGTGCGGAGAATGCTAAGTAATATGTCATGGTCAACATTATTAAAAGCACTACTAAAGTCTAGCAGTGATAGTATTGTCAGTAGACCACTTTCCATCCCCTGACGGATGTCATCGGTAATTTTTACCAAAGCTGTTGTTGTACTATGGCCTGGGCGGAAACCAGATTGAAAAGGATTCATTAATGAGTTATAATTTAGGAAAATGCTTAATTGTTTACGGATTAGACGTTCTAGAACTTTGGATAGGAAGGGAAGAATGGATATCGGTCGGAATTCAGAAAAGGACGTGGGATTAGACTTTTTAGGGAAAGGAATAACTTGTGCCTCTTTCCAGGCTGCTGGAAAAGTACCACTAGCCATGGATGAGTTAAGGATATGAGTAATAATCGGGTTGATGACATCAAGAATAGGGATAATCATATTGCGACTAATACCATCACTGCCGACAGAGTTTGAAGTGATGGATTTTATGGCACTCTTAACATCACAATCAGATAATGGTTTGAGAAAAAAAGGGGAATGAGAAGGAGTTGGAGCGGATGAAAGATTTTTTAATGTCTTAGACTTTATATTATTGTCAAAATTTATAACAGTCGTGAAATGTTGATTGAGGTTATCAATATTGAAGTTTTTTGGAACAGAGTTTTGCTCTGATTTTATGATGCTTACTATTGCAAATCCTGCACGATGCAACGCTCTTACAATACTTTGCTGAATGGTTGAACCCTAGGCAGTTAAAACAAATTTTATTTTTTGCTACAAAATCACGCCGGTTACTTATGTTTTCAGATATAAATTTTTTACAATACATTAGTTTATGTTCTTCATTACAAAATTTACAATTGTTTTTTATTACATGAAATACCTTAGGTTTATTGACATAATTAGAATTAGCATTTACATTTGGCCTATTTGTAGTAGACTTATGATCCAAAAATTCCAAAGCACGATAACGATTGGTTAAGAAATTTTTAAATTGCACAAAAGTGGGTAACTCATTGGATTCAGTATCCGCAGTAATATTTAATTCCCATTGTTTCCTCGTCTCTGCATCTAATTTTAAAGTAAGTATATGAATAACAATGATATCCCAACTCGATACGTTTATACCTAAATTTGTTAAAGCACTCAAACAATCAGTTGAAGTGTCCAATAGTTCCTTTAAATCTTTACCAGATTCAGAAGTTAGATTCCTTTGACTAAGTAAACGTTGAATGAATGATACAATGTGATAGATACCTTTTATTATTGTATCGATTCTGTAGTAAGTCCCAACACCTATTATAATTCGAACTATCAATCCCAATATGCCTCACTAACTGTTCCGCCTCCCCTGTTAAATATCCCTTTAAATAATGTAGCTTTTGAACGTTATCTAATGATTTATTATTATGCACAAGAGACGTGAACAGATCCCTAAAAGTAGGCCACTCTAGATATTTACCTGAAAAGGTAGGTATGACAATCTTAGGCAATTTTATTTGAGTATTGTTACATTCCTTAGACTGCGATGAACCTTCACCTGACTCACGTGCAAATGAGTCTAAGCAAGCTTTCATATCCGACTTATACTCGATACAAAGTTCTTGCACCGTGTCATAAACATCATTTGTTACATAAGTAGTTTTCTTTAAAATATCCCTTTTTGTTATTTGGACTAACTCTTTATGATTACTAGTAAATTCCTTTGACAATTCATCTAAATGCTCCAATCTACTTTCAACATAAAACAATGTCTTCTTCTCCTTGTTACACTTCTTATAATTTCTAAATGCCTTTAAAATCTGACCATAAATATCCTCTTGTTGTTCAATTAATTCCTCCATTTTGTTCTAAATATAAATTTAATAAATAGTTTTTTAATTCAAATGTAGGTAGATTTATAAATTAATATTTTAATGTTTTATGTTGCAAGATGAACACTAAATTTATATTAACAGTTAATACAAAGTTTCAAAAACAATTACAATTTTATAAGTTTAAATTCCATACAAATTATAGTCTTAATTTTCTAAGTTAATGTTCCATACAAATTATTAACGAAATATTTTAAGTTGAAGTTACATGAAAAATTTTACCAAAAATATTCTAAGTTGAAATTCAATACAAAGTTGGATGCAAAATTTTCTAAGTTGATGGTCTATACAATTTTACAAAAATATTCTAAGTCGAACTTCCATACAAATTTGACTCAAATTATTCTAAGTGTTTGAACTTTAATTGACTTAAATTGGGCATAGGTTCCCCGTACCAACAGGTTTATTGAAATTATTCTAAGTCTAAACCACTAACTAATTTTATTTCAAAATTTTACAAGTCCAAATTTACAATTAATATTCTAAGTTCTTAATGTTCATTAATTATGACACTTAAAGTCATTTAATTGAAATTAACTTTAATTTGACAAGATAAAAAGAGAAAGATATAACTCACAGTTTTTGTCCCGCTCACTTCCCCAATCACCACTCACTAAACTCGATGACACCTTTGATGACGTAATTGATTACGCGCCTTATTGTTGTCCCTTTCCTTCCTGCACCTCCTTATGACGTCACTCATCCGTGACGTCAGTGTGGACGCCTTGGCTGCTCCCGGCTCCCCTCTGCCGCTGCTCACTGATGACGTCAGAGATCGCCCCAAGCTGCGATCCACAGCCTATAGGTACGGAAACGGTCCCCCCACTAGAGGCCGTTAGTTCAAAAAGATCCGGTCTTCCGAAGGACCATAAATGGACGACTCCCGGGTACTTTCAGGGTATAGTGGGGGTGAATAAAAAACCTTTACTCATGACCCGTATATTGGAGTCTTCATTCGATACAAACCTTTAGTATAATACATTAAACAGCACAATTAAAACATTATCGCCTTACATTAGCGAACAGCGCCATCTAGTGATCGATCACATAAAACAATTTTCATTCAGGCGATGTGGCGCGTTTAACACTGACAGTGACATATAAATTAATCTATGCTAATACACTTACTCCTTCATTGTCAATAGCAGTTCAAATACTAAAAGAATAATTCTCTCACTTGTTAACAAACTGTTTGAGCTAGGGATTGTACCTGACTCTTGGAAAGCTCAACTGGTAATACCTATCCTTAAACCTGGAAAAGATCCTTTTGATCACTTATCATATCGTCCCATTGTGCTTTCTCCTGCTAAAGTGATGGAACACTTGCTCAAGACGCGCTTAGAGCGGTTCATCGAAAATAAACGGATCCTCCTAAATACACAATTCGGATTTCGGAAGGGTTTGAGTACCCAAGATAGTCTTTCCATATTGACGACTGATATTCGAATAGCTCTATCCAGTGGGAAGATACTGGTCGGGGTTTTCCTTGACATATCGGCTGCATATGACTCTGTATTGCTTCACCGGCTCAGGCAAAAGTTGCAACAGCTGAGTGTTCCCGTGAGGCTGGCTCATTTCATTTGCAATTTTCTTATGGATAGGACTGTAGTAGCAAAGATGGAAGACTTCTCCTAGACATGTTTGGGCTGAATTGCCACAGGGCTCAGTACTAAGCCCACTCCTGTACAGCATCTACACATTTGACCTGGATCAGGTAGTACTCCCTTTCTGCAATATTCTTCAATACGCTGATGACATAGCTTTGTATGTCACAGCTAATACAGTTGAGGAAGCCGAATCTAGGTTAAACCGTGCACTATTTTATATGGAGGACTGGCTTACAGAGCATGGGCTTTCATTGTCTCTAGAAAAAAGCAATGTTGTTATTTTCTCACGTAAACGTACAATACCTACAATCAGTGTTGTTTGTGGGGAAAGGGCGATTCCTGTGCAGGATCATGGTAGGTTTCTGGGAGTCATTTTGGACTCAAAAATGTCAGGCGTCCAGCATTTTCAATATATTTCCAAAAAGATTGATGTGAATATAAATGTCCTACGCAGTTTATCGGGCGTCTGGTGGGGAGCTCATCCATATACCTTAAAACTTATTTACAACGCCATTATTCGTAGTGTAGTGGAATATGGGTCATTTGTTCTTGAGCCCTGCCTCAAAACTATTGGGTATAAACTCGACAAAATTCAGTTTAAATGTCTCAGGATTATATTGGGCGCCATGAAGTCGACTCCTACAAACGCTCTCCAGGTCGAAGCCTTAGATCCCCTCTTTTCAATTCGTCGCCAATTTCTAAGCGACCGTTTCTTCTACAAAGTAGGCCAAAATTCGTCTCACCCGCTCATACAAAAGCTTAACCATCTTTTGAACCTGATTCCGAATAACCCATACTGGTCTCAAAAAAATTACCCTTGTTTAATAAATAGTTTTCAACAATTTTCCATTTTATCCCATCCTATCTCTCAATTCCCTAATCTTGTACTATATAATACTGACTATGATGCCCTCCTTTTTGAACCGAATGTCCTGCTCAGTCTTGGTATCTCCAAAAACGACAAGAACGCAAACTCACTGTTCAAACAAAAGCTAGCTTTGGAATGGCCAAATTGGTCCCCTATTTTTACTGACGCCTCTAAATTATCTAAGGAAGATGGTGTTGGTGCAGCTGTCTGGTATCCTCAACATCAGGTAGCACTTACGTTCAAATGCCCTACGGGGACTTCTGTTTTTACAGGTGAAACCATCGCTGCATTGGAAGCTGTTAAATTCATTTTGGCACATAAAGATAAAATTAACAAAATTTTGATACTTTCAGACTCACTCAGTTGTCTTCAGTCTTTGCTATCTGACCCCTTCTTGGTAGGTTCTAAATTCCCAGTGATACTTAAAATTAGAGAACTTTTATTTTCTTGCGAGTCTAATAACGTGGAGGTTGCCTTATGTTGGATCCCAAGCCATAAAGGTATCCAAGGAAATGAAATAGTAGATGACCTAGCAAAGAGAGTGATTATTTCAGGCTGCTTAGATCATAATAATGTCCAGTGTTGGGATTTTCTATCCAAAGCCAACAATGACATGAAAGAATCCTGGCAGTCTAGTTGGACAAACATAGCACAAACTCGAGGCAGCCACCTGAAAAGTATTCAACTTGTGATACCTATAAAACCATGATTTCATAAATATCGCTCATTGGATAGGAGGACAACATCTGGCATTATTAGATTACGGCTGGGCTATCTGTGTACTCCGGTACATTTACACAAAATCGGAGTGCGAAACTCTCTGATATGTGATTATGACTGTTGACTCTATACCAGTATATATAAAGTACTCTGTGCATTTTAAGTTGAAGAGAATTTATTTTATAATGTTGTCACCTATCAAAATTAGCATTTAGTGTTGTCATATTCAAAAGTTAAGTTCCATATTTTATGTCTTGAACAATGGGGATTTGGTTGTTCTTGGCATATTTAAACCCTTTTGTTGGTATGTATACATGACATAACCCATCTGATGGAAAAATTTTGGTTTTGATTCGACATATATCGCTTGTACCTTGTTTCAGATCAATCAATAAGTAACCATGTGCCTCTTTGGTTGCATCTCTGTAGGCATTTTCTATATACTTTGGATTCTCTGGAGATACTTGACGGGCAAAATACCGAATTTGTGTTTTATCACGTGGGTTTTTAAAATAAATAATATAACTTGAATTTAACGATATATCTCTTTGTTCTTTACCTTGGTGAAATAGATTTTGTGTTATGTAAAACACGCTTAAATTTCTATGATGACCTTACCTTTAGTGAATACAGCGTTGCCAGATGGGGGGATTCCCTGCAAATGCGGGGAGTTTTTTCACGTCTGGGGGGAGATTCTTTGGGGGGACTTTCAGGGGGAAATATTTTTTGTGAGTAATTTTGGAGATATTTTAAGTATCAATAATTCATCTACAAGCACAATTCTCATCACTACAATTATTATATCTAAGTCAGATTACGGTATTATTACTTTATCTTAGAATTATACTCTACTAGTGAATCATACTTCAATTCAATAGTTCATTTTAGTAATCCAATTCATTCGTTCGTTCATTTAAGTTATTTATTTATTATGCCGTCTCTACTCGTATGCGTCGTATCCCATAGGCTACTTTCCGTTAGAGACTGACAATGATCACGTTCACAACTGCGGTTTTTCCCGTTTCACTTATTTGATGGCGTCACAATCGTAAACTCAAGTGGACTGGTTATTTAACGCACCTATTGACACGGGTCGTTGTGAGCGCCCCATGAGGGAAAATGATGACATAATTAGTGACGTTTTTGGTATGACGGTGGTTTTGCTTTTTTCTTTCTCCTTTAAAATAAGTAAAAACTATTTTGGGGTTTTTTTTTCTCAAATAGCTTATTTTTGGGGTTTTTGAAAAAAATTGGGGGTTAATTGACATGGTCATCTGGCAACGCTGAGTGAATATATCAACTATTCGTCCATCCGATTCTCTCATCAGATCATCAATAATTATAAGATTTGGATATTTGTCATCAAACATATTAAGATCCGGAATGCTTTGATAGTAATTAACGTTTTGTAAATTGTACAAAGGTTGCATTTCATCAAAGCACCATGTTATTTGATCGAAAGAAGTGTTGCAAATATCTTTAACATGTATAATAAAATTTGTAACAAAATTTGATTTTCCACAGCCACTTGGACCAGCTACTATGGAAGTGAAAGGATGAACACAGTGAAATATCCTAGCGTACGTGTCAACACTATGAAGTATGATTAATAAATAAAGTCATTTTGCATGAGACATTAATTTTATTCCAATTATTTTCTTAAAATACACATATTATACATTAAAAATTTTTACTTAGAGTACAATAAGATAAGTTATTTACATTTAAAATCATTTTTAACCTTCTACAAAGATATATTTGTTTAAATATTTAAACTTGCTTTGTCAAACTTAACTATACATATGTGAGGTTAATAATTTAAAAAAAAATCAAGTTTTATAAACAAACATTGAAACGTATATTTGTTTGCGGGGGTTCGGTGGCACGCCCGAAAGGCAAGAATAGACGATGGCAGATAATAAGATGACGTGTATTTAGCACAATCTCAAAGTTACACGCTGCAGGGTCTCCCCCTACCCCAAAGGTCGGGGTAAGAGTATGGCGTTGTAGACGACGGCACGGAACCGAAGCACGCGACGAACAGGCGATGTAACGCGGTTCGATGCGACACGGTGCGGTGCGGTGCGGTATGGTGCGGAACGATACGATGCGGCTACGCGACAGGCGAGGGTACAGGGCAAGATGTGAGATGGATGTCTACACGTTCCGAATAGTTCCCGGAGGGAAGCTACCAAGAAGCGTGAGAGAGGAAGGGGAAAGTACTGAGTTCTAGAGTAGTTCCAGGGAGGAAGCTATCCGGAAGCGCAGCGGAGC